>JAQOOD010000004.1:7243059-7843059 GCA_029633175.1 Citrus glauca | reverse complement strand
ACATGATTCACAAGTTGGATAACGTTCTAAACCAAATGGACCTATTAGTCCATCTTTAGCCAATTTTGTGACTCTTTCTTCTCCAATATGACCTAGCCTTAAATGCCACTTATATTTGGTGCTTATTTCTTCTCTTTCACATTTATGTGTTATGGTATTTACATTCACAACATGCTCATTATTTTCTTTCATGTTTCGTACATAAAGATCATTATTTAAAGTACCATGTGCAACATATTTATTCTCATACTAGATATTACAAATTTTATTTCTAAAATAAAATTCATAATTGTCTTTGCATAAACATGAAATTGAAATTATGTTCCTTACAGCAGAAGGAACAAATAAACAATCATTCAAACTTATAACATGCCCAGATGTCATTTTTAAGAAAAATGTCCCTATAGCTGAGGCAGCAACCATTACTCCATTTCCCACTCTAAGAAACATTTCTCCTTGTTTAAGTCTTCTACTTCCTTTCAGATCCTGCATTGACATACAAATATGTGCGGTTACAGCAGAATCTGAAATCCAAGAAGTAGATTGAATAATTGAAATATTAGTTTCAATAATGAGCATACCTTCACAAGGATTCTCTTTAGGCTTGACTTTCAAGCTGTTGAGGTAAGCTTTGTAATTCCTCTTCCAATGTCCATCCTTACCGCAATGGAAACATTTTCCCTTGTCATTGGGCTTATTAGCTTTCCCTTTCTTAATCCCACCTTTAGCCTTGGGTTGAAACTTTTTCTTTTTACCCTTTTTAGTTGAGGGTCCTTCTATAGCCATAACATCTTTTGGCTTTTTTATGCAAGTTTCAGCAGTATTAAGCATCTTTAGCAGTTCAGCAAGATTGCACTCAATTTTATTCATGTTAAAATTCATGATAAATTGAGAGAATGAGTCTGGCAATGATTGTAGGATAAGATCGATAGCTATTCCCCATCCATTGAGAAATTAAGAGCCTCCAGCTGCTCTATGTAATCAATCATTTTGAGTACATATTCATTGACCAATCCTTCAGTCATTCTCATTCTAAACAGTTTCTTAGATATCTCATATCTAACTGTTCTGCTTTGTTCACCATACAACTCTTGTAGATGAAGTATCATGGAACTTGCATCAGGCATATTTTCATGTTGCCTTTGTAGCTCATTGGACATCGATGCCAATATATAGCTTTTAGCAGTGAGGTCATCATCTTGCCACTTCTGATAAGTGACACGTTCTTCCTCACTTGCTCCCTCAGGAATTTCATTTGGCTTAGGTGTATCAAGAACATAGCTAATTTTCTCATAATTAAGAACAAAGTAATTTTCTCTAATTTTCTCAAAGTAATTGGGTCCCGTCAAACGGTAGTTTTCCAGAAATCGTGCTAGCGGATTATTCATTATTAAATATTTCTGCAGAAAGTGTAAATTAAATTATTAGCATTTTATTATAATCTATTTGCTTTTGGTCTTTAAACCAAATAGTACCTCCCACTATTTTATCATTTCATTACACTCCCATATGTAATAAACGGAAACTCTCATTGGTAAAAGTTTCTAGTAGGAATCGGATTCTCATTAGCATAAGTTTACCTCACTTATCAGTTCTTGGCTTACTTATTATAATGAGTAGGTAACTCTTTACCAAATGCATCTCATGCATGTACCGATTATCCTTCGGCCTCTAAATCATTAATACCTCACCTAACAGTTCTTGGTATAAATGATTTAGTTAAGTTTACCCTATTACCCTTGCATATTTCAAAACATCTTACTAATCTCACCTAACAGTTCTTGGTAGCTTAATGTATGAATTATGCATCATCGTATGATATATGGTTTATTTTCAACATTTTAATGAATGAGTAGCCCATGTATCCATGACAACTAGCCCAAGCATAAAATATTTTAAATATTCCATTGGTATTAGTAGGCCATGATGAATATTCCCAATATCCATCATTACAACTTAACAATAATTATGTATATTTAATAAGGGAGCATTTGGGCATTATTATGGTCTCACTTTTTAGCATGTTATTCCATTTACAATATTCAAATATGTCTAAGCACCCTAATATACATCTCATGCATATTATAGACAAACCAACTAAGGATGATCATGGAATTTTCTAATAAAACCAATTTGAGCCAAAATTGGTTTTAAGGTCCACCTAGGTATCAAGCAAACAATAATCATTATGAGACATCTTATGCCTCAAATTATTACAATTATTAATTTCTATTTGAGAGGCCAAAAATCATTGGAAGTGCTGCAATGATCCATGAAGTCTTCTTGCTCCAATCCTCCAACGCATCGTAAATACGTCATCCCTCCTTTGGTAATCATCTCACTTTGTAGTAATTACATATTTAGAAGAATTGGGGTACAAATCTCAGGGATAATGGGATACAATCAGATCTTAATAGAAGGAGGAACATGCAAGTCCCTATTTAAAAATATTACAACCATTTAAGCCTTTAGAAATCGGCTAAATCAACAAATAGATCAATAGCTCATTCAACCATGCATATATTCAATCATCACATGACATAAATATATCATAAAATATATAGGTCTTTCCATGATCATCCTTCATGCTATCATAAATGGAAATAACGTAAATCATGCTTTAAAAATTCGAAATTGAATGAAGATGGCTCTGATACCACTTGAAGGACAACATTTGTCCATGAGGTTCCTAATAACGCAACTATTGTGCAGTAAAATTAAAACAGATGGCAAAAGCTCTAGAAACCTCGGATCGACTTCATTCAAAAACGAAAAATCAAGAGGAAAGATTGACGTTTAATTACCTCACTTGTAGTTTCAGAAATGACTTCGTGAAGTAGGAGAAAACGACTGAAAACAGCAAGCTCCGAACACTGTCCAGAAAAACAGCTCTGCACGAACAGCTTCTGTTTTGCCACGATCTGAGATCCTTTAAGCACCCCAATTGTGATTCCTCTAATCAGTCCACACGTAGAAATGTTCTAGGAGTTCAGACGATTTGGAATCTCGAAATTTCATTAAGAAATGAGAGAGATAATCAAGGAACATGAATGCTAGCTCATGTTGATTCCTTCCACCAAATAAAGCCACCATTATGTCTAATAATGTCACCAAACATTATCATGTGCTAGACCCACCCACTTAGCCATTATTTATTGAAATTGATCTCACCACTTCAATAAACTATTTAATCAAATAAATAAATAGCTAATATTAATTAATTTCGGAATTAATTATTTAACTCCATTTTGATCACATCAAATGGTTAAATGTGGGCTTCTCTTGTGACATGTTCTAATGCTTTCTTTTAATCCATATTGGATCCAATAAAAGCCCATAATTCTAAACCAAAAATTGGTCTAGAAGTCCATAATCATATATGAACCCGAACATGTCCAAAATGGTCATTTAACGTGCTCGACATTACATAATGTTTAATTGAGGATTTATGAAATTTATTTTGTTCCTTAAACTATTTATGGAACATCTAAATTTCTATCTTAAATCATATTTAAGATATATTTATATTTATATTCATTCTCAATGAATTATAATATAAATATTGATTTTCCTAAAATTAGGAAATCTAACTTCTCATTTTCTAGTAACTCCTTTTCATTTCTATATTGTGTGTGACCTTTTAGGTTCTTAGTTATAAGGTAGTAGAACTATTTTAATGATAACTCTTTATTCATTAAACGATGCTCAACTCTTTAGTCATCAATTAGAACCTTTCTAATGACCTTAAGATGCATTGGTAATACGCTTTACCAATATTGATCATAAGGTTTCTACAAGTCATGAGTGACACCTAGCAGTATATCACGACTATCCAAATAACAAGAATTTTTGGATCTATAGAACCTATTCCATTGTATCTCTATGTCTTGGTCTCTTCATCACCCATGTCCAGAGAAAAGCACAGCTTATGGTTTATTATGTTAAGCAGTTGTGCTTTATCTCAAAATAAATATAAATGAACTTGGCATGATAATATAATTTGAACTCCTTCAAATATATTTCACCTTGGCCAAGGATTTCTCATGCCAATTCATATTATCTCATAGGGACATCCATTTTGTATATTACAAAGTGATGAATTCCATATTGGCCATAAACTTGTCTTCATACATAGTCAACCATGACAGCTATTGCTAGATCTCTTCCGTGATTAGGAATCAATCGTTATGCATTCACATATCAGAGATGTCTATGTATAAGACATATGTTATGCCTCAGGTCTAAAGACCATTACTAAACATAGTGTCTGTTACAATGTATAATAAGTCATTAACACTCACGACCATATGGCTTACTATATTCGATCAAGTTCAGTAAACTCGTTCTCTTAACAAGTACTCATGTGTTTGACTTGACATCTCATGTCAATGATATGAAACTCACCATCCATCTTAGTATCACATACCATAAGGAGTCATAACACATACTAGTGTTTATAGGAATTTATAATGTCCAATCATAAATCCACCACTAGGAACTATTTTAGAAGTATAGTACAAAGGATACACGTTTCATATTCTCGACATACTCGAAAATGTGTTCCTTAATTATTTTACTTCTTGGACTATATCCATTAAATTAATATATGAATATTGATAACTTCGCCATTTTATAAATATCAAAATGCTATTCAAATACAATCATTCCCTAAACAATCAAATCACCATTCGATTGGCCTTTAGGGCATATTACTAACAGTAAATTTACCAAATAAAGCCCATGACACATGTTGAGACTTCACCTTCAACCCAAGCTTGAAAGAAAATTAGCCACTCATAATTGAACTAGGGGCAAAATGAAATTTATGAAAATATGTAGAAAATAGAAGATGGAGAAGGAATTACAGAAAATGGATCCCAAAAATGAATTCAGAGATATCAAATTAGGTGGGGAAGGCCCTCTTTTTATAGATACATTGAGTAAATCATGACCATCGGATTAAAAACAGTTTGTATGCACAAGATTGCGCCACATCATCAATCAACAGTACGCATGAATAATATGCGGTTTGACCACGAGGATGAACTATAACATGGTTTGACTCGAGTGAACAGTGACGCGGTTTGGTTGAAAATAATTCTGTGTGTTGCATGTACCGTACGTGAGATTTTTGGTCCACTGATATGCTGCCACGTCATCGATCAACAGTGCATAACAATTTTAGTCCAACAGGATCTTGACACCTCATCAGCCAATGCCACATCATCGGTCAATGTCACGTCATCGATCTGTCTATGTGAACAGTATCGTGAATAGTATCATTGACAGTACCGTACATGTGAATAGTACCGTATATGTGAACAATGCTATTTTTCTTTTTATGCTCGTTCTAAGGTTTTCGACTATCTTGAGTTCAAACGTAATGTCTATTTTACTGTTTGATCTCTCGTTTATTGTGAAATGACTATGATGCCTCTAAAATACATAAAATACTTAATTAAAATAAAACACATATAATTAAATTACAAGAAGCTTAAACACATAAAAGTAAGGGTTGTTAGTAAGACTTGTAATGTAAAATGACGATTTTCTACTTTATAAATATACATTTTCTAACACTCACCTCACCCCCCAACCAGCTTATTACTAGTCCTTAACAAATAAAGCGAAAACAAAATTCAAATCCAAAATGATTTGTTTAAAAGAAACGCTTGTGTTTATTCAATCAGATTAATGATATCAATCAAATAAAAGTATAAGCATTATCTCAAGTCTAAAGAAATATCACACCCACATCAACCATCCACATGAATCAACCTAGTAGACTGTCATGGTTACTTTCAAGAATGACATGTCAAACCCCAAAATCTCACTAAAAATAGTGACACTCTCACAAAGAAATTAATCCCAATAAAAATAGTCACTCCAATGAATGGTAATTGAGAGAAAATAATAAAAAAATGATATCACATGCTCTCACCAAGATGAAAGAAATATGCCCTCAGCTTAAAAATAATACGATCTCAAGTCAAATAAAAATGCTAGTCAACCCAATTTATTTATCTTTTTTTATTATTAAGCATCACTGTATCTTTTTAGCCCATAGAACTAGCTTCTACTTTAGACTATAATTTCCTAAAATCAAGAAGGACTTTTTTTAGGACGTAATTTAGGCTAGGGATATGGCTAACAAAGAGGGAAAATAAGGAAAACAAAATGTATGTTTGAGAAAAATGCAGAGAATTTTTTTTTTGGAAATTGCAAGGTGGATTTCACCTATTATTATTATTTTTATTTTTAAACAACAATTGTTTTTTCTTTTTTGAAGAAGCAACAATTTTTTTTAAACTAGGCATAATTTCATTGTACAAAATATTTATTTACATTTTTTTCAAACATAAATAGGTGATGGATCTTGTAAGATATTGGGTAATACTCTAAATCAAAGTGGGTCAAGACGATAAGTTGACAAAGAAAAAAATTATTTTTAAGGCTCAAAAGGGTTAACTATGGATATTTTATAAAACGGATGGCTAGAAACGCTCAAACAGATCAAAGATGACATTTCTATCATCTTTTAGGGTTTTAAATAATCTTTCATATCTACTAGTTAGATGGGCCTCCAAATGTAGCAACAAACATATTTTTTTAATTTACAAATTTTTTGTTTTTAGGGTTAACTCGAAAGAAATCTAGAGATCGTGTATACAATAATAAACTGCTAAGCTGTATAAAGAATGGGCAAAAGGGTTACTCTCCAAGAAAAATGATAGGCTCAAAAACTCACTTGGTACTTATTATAACATGTTTATTCATTCAAGCAACTCATATTTGTCTCCGACATCAACATGTAGAGTAGCAAACTCAGACTAAAGATAATACAAATACTAAAATTTGAAATTCATCATGTCATCCAATGTTAAAACAAATCACAAAATTTTTTTTAAACAACAGCCTACTCCCCCAACCTATTCTAAACATGAAAGGAAAATATACATGCAGAAATGTGAAAATGATGTAGAAAAACTAATTAAAAAATAATAGAAAATGAAAATTATTTTTTTTAACTTAAGCAATATGCGTTTCTAGAGGTTCTACACTCCATATTCAGTCATCTTTGACTAAATTTTTTTTTTTGAAAATGTATATTTATAAAGGAGAAATTAAAAAAAAGAAGAAAAATGAACATCAAAACATAATAAAAAAAGAAAATATCTAAAATTTTTTGAATTTTTTTAAACAATAAAGATGCGTTTCTAGACTCACTACACTCCATATTCAGCCATCTTCAACACAAAAAGTTAGTAACAGTTAGTTTCTACAACAAAAATTAGTAAAAATTTAACCAAAATTCTACAATTGTCAACTATTCCCTCCCCAAACCAGAACGAAACATTGTCCTCAATATTTGAAAGGAAAGAAATCGAGTTTAAAAGACATGACTTAGGTGGTGCAACACAGAAGAAAATAGAGTTAAATCTAATTTGTACTTTTTACTGCTTCTACTGTTACCGTCATTATTTGGACACTCCAACACAAAAGTCCAGGGGTCTGGCTCCGGTTTATAAGCTTGTAACATATCAAGTAGCTCATTAGTAGAGTGAGCACAAATAAAAAGTTTTTTCGCATTGGAAGGAATAAAATAGTTTTTTATTGCATGGTTAAGAACTGTGATAAAGCCATCATAAAAATTATTGACATTTAACAAACCGATGAGTTTCTGGTGAATGTGCAGATGGGCTCAAGACGCTAGTGTGATAAGTGCCTCTATTGTTGCAAGATCTTCTGGAAGGAAAATAAAAGCATTAGTATGATTAAGCATTTTAGTTATTCATTCTTGCATACCTGAGATGACTAACTCTTCTCCAGTCGATGAGTCAGAAAAACTGGCCAAATATTTTAGGATCCTTGGGATGATGCCTAACACTTGGATTTCTCTGATAAAAGCAGTTTTTGAGACCAATTTTGATAACCCTCGGCTACTTCCTCCATACACCAAGTGTAATTTTCTCTCTGCTATGCTTCGATCAAGATCTATGGTTGCATCAATGAACTCTTTATGTTTTCCATAGGTAAATCCAGAAAGCACACAAATGTTCTTAAATTGTCTATTGGGAGTAGCTGCTATTGGAATATTTCTCAAAAATAATTTTTTAGTGCTTAACAAAAAGTCATATTTAAGAATCTTGGTGACAGTGGATCACAACTGTGTATGAGGTGGCATGTCAGTGTCAAATAACGCGTAAAGCACATGGCTCGATAGTCAAAAAGCAAACAGTAAAAAGGAAAAACAAACAGTAATAAAATTATTAAAGACAATAATACAAATGATAAAACAACAGTGAAATAAAATAACAGTGAAGTAAAAGGATATTTACAAGTAGTTGCGATTGTGGCTCACATCTTCCTTTGGTTTTATGTCTAGAAACGGCTTGAACGCCCTCTATAGGTCGAGGATGGGCTTCTCATCCAGTTTTCTTTTAAACTGGAAAACATGGTCATATAGTAAGATTCCCGAGACTATATCGTGCATGCTCTTTTTGGAATAATGGACATAACTGGAGAATCGCTCGTTGCACATATCCACTGGGATGCGTTTCAAGAGAAAGAAGGATATCATCCAATGACTTCTTATTCAAGCCATCCCTAATGAATTGAATCTTATCTTCCCTGTTGTCAGACACCATTTCTAAAGAACATGGGTTTTTATCGCAACTGATTCTGGCACACTTATGACAAGCAACAGAAATTCTTCGAGCTCGTCATTTTCTTGCATAATTTTCTTTCCCACAACCAGGCATGCATGCAATAAATTTTGGAGGTAACTTACTTGTCAATCGTACTTTTGCCTCGATTAACCAACGGATGTCAGCAGGTATGTTATTTTTCATGAGCAATCGCATGCGTTCGGACTGAGCTTTATAAATTATAAGGAGGGTATTTTGAGGGAGTGAAGGGAATTTCTTGTAAAGCTTCGCTAGAATCTCATTTCTGTCCATACCTTCGCCTCAAAATATCAGTTATTATGGGAAAACTGAAGTAATCGACTTGATTGTCATGGAGTACCGTTATCCGCCACTTTATCGGGCTAGCAAACTAAAGCACATAAAAAAAATTAAAACACACAAAGAAAATTAAAATCGTCGTCTTATTGAATTTACCTTAAGCTCCAACTGGATGTCGTAAACACTTCTCTCAATATCTCTGAGTTAGCTTTCTAAACCCTCAACATAGGCTACTAACTCTGGTGGTTGCAGAGCCCAAATTCGATTTGTTTTGCAAAATTGAATCTGCCTTTTGAGATGAGTTTTGACACATTGAAGTGGTTTAAGAATGTTCAAAAGGAACGGTCTAAGTATGGTACTCATGATTAATAATGATAAGAGAAAACTTAATAATAAACACACTTATGCAAAAATAATTTCAATTAGCAAAAGAATAATAAAAAGAAAGAAAGAAAAATCAAACCACCAAAAAGAAAGAAAAGAAATCAATTCAAATTTGGTGGAACACTTAAATTTATTTCGGTATCTTCTCCATGTGGCTAGTACTCTAGATATGACTTTAATATTTGACCATTAACTTTAAACGTGACACTGTTATTTGGGTCTTTAATTTCAATTGCCCCATGTGGAAAAACAGTATGAACAATAAAGGGACCAGACCATTGAGAGCGTAACTTACCTGCGAATAGGTGCAAACGAGAATTGAATAAAAGCACTTTCTGACCTAGAGCGAAAGATTTTCTCATATTTTGCTTGTCGTGAAAGACTTTCATTCGTTGCTTGTAAATCTTGGCATTTTCGTATGCATCATTGCGAATTTCTCTAAGTTCATTTTCTTTTTGAGCTGGCTTGCTACATGTCAAAATTGAATTTCTTGATGACTCAATATGCATGATGCTCGAGTTCTACAGGTAGGTGGCAAGCTTTTCCATACAATAGCCTGTAGGGTGACATCCCAATCGAGGTCTTGAAAGTCGTTCTATATGCCCATAATGCATCATTAAGTCTTAATGACCAATCTTTTCTGTCTGACCTCGCCGTCTTTTCTAATATGTGCTTTATTTCTCGATTAGAGATCTCCATTTGGCCACTGGTTTGCGGATGATATGGGATTGCCACTTTGTGAGTGATTGAATACTTTGTCAAAGGAGCCTTGAATGCTTTGTTACAAACGTGGGCGTCACCATCACTGATTATCGCTCGAGGGAATCCAAAGCGTGCAATAATGTTGCTTTTCAAAAATCTTGTAACACCCCAAATATTACCCATGAATACTCAAGGGTAAAATTGGAATGAAATCTCACATCATTTATTCTTGTTAATAAACCTTAAGATAAACAATCATTATTCATATTCCAACTGAATCCTTACATAAAACATATGGAATAAAGTCTCCAAAGTAAAGTCTCTAATTCAAAATAGAAATGTCTAGCCAAATTTAATCTTTACAGCAACTCCAAAGGTCCACTAAGACAAATTCTCCATCTAAGCACCCAAGCCACATTTCGAATCATTCTGCAAAATATTAGAGACGAGGGGTGAGCCGTCAACTCGGTAAGTAAATCCATGCACAATATTTGAAAACATTTGTCATGTATCATTAATATTTTATAGCAACATCTTCATTTAGCATAAAAGGTGGATTCATATAAAAACATTAAAGCGTAAACATTGGTAGCTCATGCCTCGTAGTCATCATCATTCATCATTCATCATTCATCATTCATCATTTATCATTTAGGGTGTTATACCCTGCATTGTTCCTCATTCAAGGTACTATACCCCACATTGTTCGTAACATCCTTGTGCACAAGATCATCATCATACCAGCAAGCTGGCCATAACATTTCATAACATCATAGCATTAACATCATATACATTACTACGGACTATGAGCCAAAACATTTTGAATCCACCATACATTCTTTCATAAATGGCATTTAAAGTCTTTTAAAACATTTAAAAACCTTTCTTTGATCATTTAATTCTTTTAGAAAATTCTTTAAGAAAACATTTTGTTTAAGAAAGCTAATTTCTTAAGAAAGATTCATTTTAAAATAATTTTATATAAATTCATTTAAAAGCGTTTTTATTTTATAAAATTCATTTAAATATTTTAGAAATCAGTTTTGTAAAAATTTCCATTTAAACATAATTTTTGTAATGTAAATTGCATTTATTATACAGCACATCATGCATGAATCTACTTACTCGATCCGTAGCAATCAATTCAAAACCTCAAGAATAACCAATGAGCTCACCCTCGTCCTATAATCATCATAAAAATATTCTTATCAATATCATCTCTAACCTGAAACATAATCTCAATCATCCTTAAATCATAGACACTAATAATACCTTAATACTTACGCATATTCTAAACATATCCTATACTTATGAGTATCCTGCACATGCTGATTTTTAATAAGCTATACACATGTCGGAAAACCATGAAAATTTACAGAGGCACTGTGAACATGTATAGCGTTGCATACAATATTTCATAAAAATCAGCACAAGTCAAAATCGAGTTAGAATATTAACCTTTCACCAAAGTAACAAAAACTGTCCAGCACTGACCAAAACAGACCTTTTCCACTTAGAAAATTCATAAAATATTCTTTGATACTCGAAATAATATGCTTCTTTTTTCTAATTACATAAGACACATTCAAAAAGCATATAATTAAAATTCATAATTTTGGGACTCCTGAAACTATTTTAAAACGTTTTATTTCTGAGAAACATCTAACCCGTCCAGAAAATTCCAGATTCGAAAACAGAATTTCAAAATTTCGTATCTTTTATTTTACATGCCCAAAAATCGTGATTCCAGTTTTAAAAGACAGAGAAAAGATTGAAATTTCATTATAAAATCCTAACACGGCCTGTAATATTCATAAACTAGCCCAACTGTTACACGTTTCAGCTTCTGAAATTCTGAAAAACAGTTTCCAGATTTGCAGCAGCCATACGTTACGATTTTTAGTAATTCAACCATAAAGAATAAAACTACGAAATTAAACATGCAATCATAGGAGACATAGATCTGTTGGTACCAAAATCGGCATAATTTTAAAGGATGTGTAACCTTATAGAAAAATTCCAGAGTGGAGAACTGCTGCTGAAAATCGGAATTTTTCAGCACCAGTAACCCAATTTCGAAAAACCCATAACAATTTGCATACTCAGACGATTTCAACAAAAAACCTATCAATCGAAAGCCTAGGATGTCTAATTCCATGATATGTAAGATATTCAAGTGATTCTAAATAACGACAATGAT
Source organism: Citrus glauca (assembly GCA_029633175.1). NCBI lineage: Eukaryota > Viridiplantae > Streptophyta > Magnoliopsida > Sapindales > Rutaceae > Citrus > Citrus glauca. Next base: position 7,830,807 of record JAQOOD010000004.1, on the reverse strand, counting down.
TTCAAGCAAGGAATAGAGACTGTTCATATCATCACAACATTACAACCACACGTATATTACCCAAATCATACTACAAGTAATTAAAGGCCAACAATTCCATAAAAATAAATCATAAGAGTCGAAGAAATACTTAATACCTTAAAGCAAACACTAAGAAAGAAGTGGTAAAAATTGTTTTTCCTTCTCCAAAGACTTATACTTCCTTCTTTTCTTTCTAGGGTTTGTAACGGTGTTAAAAAAGTAAAAGACGGCTTCTTAAAAAGTAAGGCTTCTCTTAAATACTTGGTAATTAATAAATATTTTTTTTTAAAATAATAATCACTAGCCTACTCAATTTAATAAGGGCAAAAGAGGAAAAAGAAGTAAATAAAAAAATTTGGGCGTTACAAATCTTATCACCACCTTGTGATCATTGGTTCTACATGGAATTGCTTCTACTTATTTTGATACATAGTCAACAGTAACCAATATGAATTGATGGCCAAGAGAAGGGGAAAAGGGTCCCTTAAAGTCGATACCCCATATGTCAAAAATCTCAACCAGTAAAATTAGATTTAGTGGCATCATGTTCTTTCGTGTAATGCTCCCTATTTGTTGACACCAAACACATGAAGAACAGAAAGTGCAAGTGTCTCGAAATATAGTTGGCCAATAAAAACTACATTGTAAAACCTTAGTAGCTATTTTCTTAGCACTGAAATGGCCTCCACAAGTTTGTTCATGGCAGAATGAAAGGATATTGTGAATTTCATTTTCTAGGACACATCGTCTGACAATTTAATCTGCACAATACTTGAACAGATAAGGGTCATCCCAAAAGAAATTCTTTATTTTTGTAAAGAATTCAGCCTTGTCTTGCTTGGTCCAATGCTCTGGAAGTTGACCTGTAACAAGATAATTAACGATATTAGCATACCGAGGTAATTGTTATCTGGAAATGACTCATTCAATGTTAATAGCTCTATAATGTCAAAATGCAGACGAGAGAGATAGTCTGCCACAACATTTTCTATGCCTTCCTTATCTTTGAATTCCAAGTCAAATTTCTGCAAAAGTAGCACCCGATGAATTAGTTTAGCTTTTACATCTTTCTTTGTGAGAATATATTTAAGAGCAGCATGATCTGTGAACACAATTATTTTACAACTAATGAGATAAGATCGAAATTTTTCCAATGCAAACACTACTGCTAGCATTTCTTTTTCAGTAGTTGAATAGTTCAACTGTGCATCATTCAATGTCATACTAGCATAATAAATAACATGGGGAATTTGATCAACTCTTTATCACAATACTGCTCCTACTGCATAATCAGATGCATCACATATGAGCTCGAATGGTAAGCTCGCATTTAGGGGCTGGATGATGGCTGATGATCAACAATTGCTTTAATTTTTCAAAAGCCACAAGACATGAATCATTAAAGATAAAGGTACATTCTTAGTAAGTAGATTGCATAAGGGTCTAGAAACTTTGCTAAAATCTTTAATGAAACGTCTATAAAAACCGGCATGCCCAAGGAAAGATCTTACTTCTCTGACTGTTTTGGGTGGAGGAAGATTAGAAATGAGATCCATCTTGGCTTTGTCAACCTTAATACTTTTGCTTGAAATGATGTGACCCAGAACAATACCATGTTCTACCATAAAATGACACTTTTCCTAATTTAAGACCAAGTTCTTCTCGATACATCTCTGCAGAACTAGTGTTAGATGATGTAAACATTGATCAAACGAGTCACCAAAGACAAAAAAAAAACATCCATAAAGACCTCAAGAAATCGTTCAACCATATCAAAAAAAATGCTTAACATGCATCGTTGAAATGTAGTAGGTGCATTACATAATCCAAATGGCATCCTCCTATATGCAAAAGTGCCAAAAGAGCAAGTGAAAATAGTCTTCTCTTGATCTTTTGGTGCTATGGGAATCTGATTATATCCTGAGTAGCCATCTAGAAAGCAGTAAAATTCATGGCCTGCTAATCTATCAAGCATTTGACCGATAAATGGTAAAGAAAAATGGTCTTTACGTGTGACAGAATTCAACTTTCTATAATTAATGTATACACGCCATCCTGTAGTTACTCTAGTTGGTATCAATTCATTATCAGCATTGGTAACTACAGTGACTCCTGACTTTTTGGGGACAACTTGTACAAGACTGACCCATGAACTATCAGAAATTGGGTAAATAATACCTGCGTCTAATAGCTTAAGGACTTCTGTTCTAATAATTTCTTTCATATTAGGATTTAACCGACATTGCATTTCCCTAGTAGATTTAGCATTTTCATCAAAGTGAATGTAATGCATGCAGTCTACTAGATTTATACCTTTTATATCTGTTATGGTCCATCATAATGCTGTTTTATGCTCTTTTAAAAGATCCAACAACTTACCCTTTTGTTCGTCATTGAGGGATACTGAGATGATTACCGGTAGAGTACTTTCTTCCTCAAAAATGCATATTCCAAAGTATTGGGCAATGGTTTTAGCTCGGGTTTCAGTGGTAATTCTGATGATGGGATGAGTTTCTTCAATGATGGTGCTAGTTGTTCAACTCTTGACTTCCATTTATTAGTGTCCATGGATGGTGCTGAGTCAAGTAGTGCGTTGACCTCATCGACCGATCTGTTAATATCAAAATTCAAACCAAAGTGAGTTAAATATGTTTATAAAGGATCATCACTAAGGTTTGAAACAAAAGTGTCATCAACTAATGCTTCAATTAAATCCACATCAACAATTTCATCATTTGTATTGTGAGGTTGTTTGGCAATATTGAAGATGTTCAGCTCTATAGTAATGTTGCCAAAGGACAACTGCATATTTCTAGTTCTGCATTGGATGTGAGCATCCGCAGTTGCCAAGAAAGGCTGGCCTAGGATAATGGGGATGTGCTTCCTTGAATCATGTATTGGTTGAGTGTCAATTACAATGAAATCAACAGGAAAATAAAACTTGCCTACCTAGATAAGCACGTCCTCTACAATACCTCGAGGTATTTTCGTGGACCGATCTGCAAGCTATAACACCACTAGAGTTGGGTGTAATTCTCCCAGTCCAAGTTTCACGAAAACTGAATAAGGCAACAAATTTACACTAGCTCCTAAATCCAACAAAGCATTCTCAATTGTATGGTTCCCTATACTACATGAGATAATGAGAGAGCCTGGGTCTTTGCATTTTAAAGGAATTTATATTGTAGTATAGAACTAATGTTTCCTATTAAAAATGCCTTCTTTTGAACATGAATATTTCTCTTTTTAGTACAAATGTCTTTAAAAAACTTGGTATAAGATGAAACTTGTTTAATAGCATCAAGCAATGGGATGTTAACACTTACCTGTTTGAAGATTTCGAGAATCTCACCTGTAGATTTTCTCTTCTTTCCTTCCGCTAACCTTTGAGGAAATGGAGCTTTGGGAACATATTCTCATGGGTTGGTTTCTTCTTTCTCCTCCGGTGATAATTTTTTAACATTCACAGATACAATTTGATTTTTTTTTTGTCACCGGCATCTCCACTTTGTTGTCGACTTCTTTTCCTTTTCGCAAGGTCATGACGGCTTTGACAGCTCCATGCTGCTGTGGTGAACTAGTACTTGCTTCATGCACTCCTTTAAGGTTAGGCACTGGTTGACTTGGAGATTTACCTTTCTCAACAGTCATTGCCAAGGTCTGAACTGAAGAAGCAAGTTGTCCCACCATCTTCTCCAGGCTTGGAACTGATTAGGCTTGTGAGTTGAAGCCTGGTCTCAGCTCTTTTCATAGTCCATCAATGGTGCGGTTCTGTTGCTCAATCGTAGAGTGAGTAAGATTCTTGAGATTCTGGAATGAATCCTCCCATGGTCTGGCTTGAGAGTAGTCCTGGTTCTGATTGTATGGTCTAAATGGTGGCTGAGAGGCTTGAGGATTTTGAGGAATTGGTGGAGCTGGAGCTACTGGTCCATTCTATTGGAATCCTTGAGACCATAAAAAATTAGAGTGGTCTCTCCATCCAGGAATATATGTGTTGGAGTATGGGTTGTAATTCTATGGTTTTCTCATTACACCTATAGTGTTGGCCTGATCTGAGTATGAGTCATGGTCATGTGGCTCTGTTGATTTAGCAGTCAACAACGATGCTATTTGTCAAGCAAGACCTTCATCCATCTCCTTGACTTCTTTGATTCCTAAAGTTGACTCACCAATGTGAACCATATTTACTTCCTTAATTCTTCTAGTATTCCTGAGTGATCGACTCCGTTGTTGGGAATTATCCACTTGTCGCTGGAAGAATTCCCATATCTCTGATGCACTTTTTGACATTAGCTCTCCTCTATTTGTTGCCATTAGTATTTCTTGCACATTCGGCAACAATACCTCTTAAACGTATTGGCATTGGTACCATTTCTCGTACGCATGATGTAGATACTTCAAGAGTAGCCCATTGAATTGCTCTCATGATTCGAAAAATTGCTCGTCATCTTTCTAGGTAAACTCCGAGATTTTTCTGCGAATAGCATTGATTTTATGCACTGGGAAATATTTATTTAAAAATTTTGTTACCATTTGTTCCCATGCACAATGCTATTAGCAGGCAAAGTATTTTACCATAAATGTGCTCTATCTTTTAAAGAAAATGGGAATAATATGGATTTAGCATCATCGTCTGAAAAATTCTCGTGTTTAAAGGTTTGGCAAATAGCAAGAAAATCATTCAGATGATTATATGGGTCCTCATTTTCTAAGCCATAGAATATTGGGAAATAATTTAGCGCACTAGGTTTTAGTTCAAAACTCCTAGCAGCTACATTTGGGTATCTTATGCATGATATGCTTAAATTAGCTAAAGGACTGAAGTAGTCCTTAAATGACCTCTCCTGTGGTGCTTGTAAATCTATTTTATTTTTAACTTTTTTGAGTGTGCAAAGTGTTTTCTCAAGTTCGAAGTCTATAGGTTCAAGATTAGGTAATAATAACCTACAACCATGCATGCAAAACAAACAAAATAAAAGCAAAAATGAAAACAAATAGAAATAAAGAAGAGGGAGAAATTACGATACTAACCTTATTGAGATGACGTACTTGGGTATCTGGTTTCGTATCAACATGCATCATGAGCTAAATAATCCTTATTAATGGTAGTTAAATCATAAGGAGGGAATCCACACTCATGAACCATGCTTTTATCAATATGGTGCTAACGGCTTATGGTGCCAAATAATAATAACCTTGTACTATGGGGCCGGTGAAACCAAGGGGGTACTAGACAATATTAGTATTATTTGTCAACGATAAGTCAAAAAATCCACAAAAATTAAAGGGGAAGAGAAAGTAAATTTACTAAATAAAACTCATGACACATATTGAGATTTCACTTTCAACCCAAGCGTGAAAGAAAATTAGCCACTCATAATTGAACTAGGGGCAAAATAGAAATTTATTAAAGTACGTAGAAAATAGAAGATAGAGAAAGAATTACAGAAAATGAATCCCAAAAATGAATTCAGAGATATCAAATTAGGTGGGGAAGGCCCCCTTTTTATAGATATATCGAGTAAATCATGACCATTCGATTAAAAACAGTTTGTACGCTCAAGATTGCGCCACATCATCAGTCAACAGTATGCGTGAATAGTACGCGATTTGACATGTAGATGAACTGTAACGCAGTTTGACTCGGGTGAACAGTGACATGGTTTGGTTAAAAATAATCCTGTGTATTGCATGTACCGTACGTGAGATTTTTGGTCCACTGATACGCTGCCACATCATCGATCAATAGTGCATAAGAATTTTATTCCAACAGGATCTTGACACCTCATCAGTCAATGCCACATCATCGATTCGTCTATGTGAACAGTGTTGTGAACAGTAACGTAAGCAATACCATACATGTGAATAGCACTGTACATGTGAACAGTGCTATTTTTCCTTTTATGCTCTTTCTAAGGTTTTTTACTGTCCTGAGTTCAAAAGTGATGTTTGTTTTGCCGTTTTATCTCTCGTTTATTGTGAAATGACTATGATGCCCCTAAAATACATAAAATATTTATTAAAATAAAACACATAATTAAATTACAAGAAACTTAAACACAAAAAAATAAGGGCTGTTAGTAAGATTTGAAATGTAAAATGACTATTTTCTCTGTTATAAATATGTATTTTCTAACACTTAACAGTCACCGCTCTTAGTATAGCAAACCTGGCAAAAATATTAGACTTGACAAAATCTACAACTTTAGCATTGTCAGTCCGGGTGGCCTTAGCCTCTACCCACTTAGAAACGTAATCCACTGCTAAAAGAATGTAAGCATTGCCAAAAGATGAGAGAAAAGGTCCTATAAAATCAATGCCTCACACATCGAATATTTCACACACAAGAATAGGGGTAAGTGGTATTTGATTCCTATGACTTAAATTGCCAGTCTTTTGACAATTTTCACATGACTTACAAAACATGTATGAATCACGAAATAAAGTAGGCCAAAATAGACCACATTTTAACACTTTAGATGCTATCCTTTTGGGACCAAAATGACCACCACATGCTTATGAGTGATAAAACTAAAAGTCGAAGGAATTTCAAACTCAGATACGTACCTTCTGATGACTTAGTCAGAGCAATGTTTCCACAAGTAAGGGTCATCCCAAACATAGTACTTAGCATCGCTCCTAATCTTATCTTTTTGAGCCCTCGTCAGATCACTAGGTAGTATTCTTGTAACTAAGTAATTGACAATGTCAGTGTACCAAAGAACCATACCTTGAGTTACAAAGAGATGGTCATCTGGAAAATCATCCTTCAAAGATGCTACTTCTTCACTCGTGGTCAATCCACTAAGGTGGTCTGCAACCAAGTTTTTTGCTCCTTTCTTGTCACGGATCTCCAAGTTGAACTCTTGAAGTAGTATGATCTAGTGGATGAGTCTCGATTTCGCTTCCTTCTTGGCGAGCAAATATTTGAGAGCTGCATGATCAGAAAAAACAACCACTTTAGTACCCAATAAATATGAATGGAATTTTTACAAAGTAAAAATAATAGCCAAAAGTTATTTTTCCGTTGTTAAGTAATTGCACTGAGCATTATCAAGTGTCCTTGATGCGTAACGTATCACATGAGCAGCTCTTTCAACATTTTGTCCGAGAACAACACCAACAGTATAGTTACTGGCGTCACACATTTTCTCAAAAGGGAGGCTCCAGTCGGGTGGCTGTATAATTGGAGCTGAAGTAAAAAACTCCTTGAGCTTATCAAATGCATCAAATGCTACTTCGCATGCTTCATTAAAATCAAACGTCACATATTTCTGTAGCAGCTTGCATAAATGCTGAGCTATCTTCGAAAAATCCTTGATTAAACGTCAATAAAAACCTGTATGACCAAGGAAAGAACGAACCTCCTGCACACATATGGGATAAGGTAAATATTTAATAACATCTATCTTAGCTTTATCTACCTCAATTCCCCTAGTAGAGACTACATGACCCAAAATAATGCCTTGATCTACCATAAAATGACATTTTTCATAATTCAAAACAAGATTTGTTTCAATGCATCTTTCAAGCACTTTCTTCAGATTAAAAAAAAAGCCATAGAAAATATTGTGGTTGACCATCTCTCGCGTCTCAACTTTGATACAATTATAGAACTATTAACATTGAATGAGTCATTTCTAGATGAACAATTGATGAGTGTGGGAAGTATTACCATGGTATGTTGATATCGTTAATTATCTTGTTATATGTCAACTTCTAGAGCATTGGACTAAACAGGACAAAGCCAAATTTTTACAAAAATAAAGAATTTTTTTGGATGACCCTTATTTTTTCAAGTACTGTGCAGATCAAATTATCAGACAATGTGTCCTAGAAAATCAATTTCAAAATATACTTTCATTCTGCCATGACCAAGCTTGTGGAGGCTATGTCAGTGCTAAGAAAACATCTACTAAAGTTTTACAATGTGGTTTCTGTGAGCCAACTATATTTCAAGATGCTTACACTTTTTGCTCTTCATTTGATAAATGTCAACGAATATGGAGCATTACACAAAGGAATATGATGCCACTAAATCCAATTTTAGTAGTTAAGATTTTTTATGTACGGGGTATTGACTTCATGGGACCCTTTTCTCCTTCTTTTGGCAATTAATACATATTGGTTCTGTTGACTACGTGTCGAAATAGGTAGAAAGAATTCCATGTAGAACCAATGATCACAAGGTGGTCGTAGGATTTTTGAAAAGCAACATTTTTTCAAACTTTGGATTCCATTGAGCAATAATCAGTGATAGTGGTACCCACTTTTATAAATCATTCAAATCTCTTTTGACAAAGTATTCAATTACTTACAAATTTGCGACCCCATATCATCCGCAAACCAATAGCCAAGTTGAGATCTCCAATCGAAAAATAAAGCATATATTAGAAAAGACGGTAAGGACAGACAAAAAAGTTGGTCATTAAGACTCGACGATACATTATAGGCATATAGAATGGCTTTCAAGACTCCGATTGGGATGTCACTATACAGGCTATTGTATGGAAAAACTTGTCACCTACCTTTGGAACTCAAGCATCGTGCATATCGGGCCATCAAGAAATTCAACTTTGACATGCAATAAGCTAGCTCAAAAAGAAGATTACAATTGGCATAACTTGAAGAAATTAGCAATGATGTATACGAAAATGCCAAAATTTACAAACAGCGAATAAAAGTCTTTCATGACAAGCAAATTATGAGAAAATCTTTCACTCCAGGTCAGAAAATGTTTTTATTCAATTCTTGCTTGAACATATTCCCATGTAAGTTACGTTATCGATGGTTTGACCTATTTATTGTTCACACTGTTTTTCCTCATGGAGCAATTGAAATTAAAGACCCAAAGAATGGTGTCACTTTTAAAGTTAATGGTCAATATTAAAGCCATATTTAGAGTACCAATCACATGGAGAGGATACTAAAATAAATTTGAGCGACCCACCAGATTAAAATTGAGATTTTTCTTCTTTTTAGTGATTTATTTTTTTCTTTTTTACTATTCTTTTACTAATTGAAATTATTTTTGTATAAGTGTGTTTATTTAAACATTAAGTTTTCTTTCATCATCATTAATCATGAGTTCTTCAGCAAAACAGATCCTCTTAGACCTTCTTGGACGACTGTAATGTGCAAAATCTCATCTTAGAAGGCAAATTCGATTTTGTAAAACATATTATATTTGGGATCTACAACCACCAAAGTTAGTATCCCATGTTGAGGATTTAAAAAGCCAACTCAGAGATATTGAAAGACGTATTTTCGACATTCAGTAGGAGCCTGAGGAAAATTCAATAAGAGGACAATTGTAATTTTCTTTGTGTGTTTTAGTTTGTTACTTTGTTTGTATGCTTTACTTTGTTATCCCGATTAAGTGGCGGATAACGGTACTCCGTGACAATCAAGTCAGTTACTTCAGTTTCCCGTAATAACTGATCTTCTGAGGCGAAGGTATAGACAAAAATAAGATTTTAGCAAGGCTTCACAATCGATTCCCTTCACTTCCTCATAATGCCCTCCTTACAATGTGTAAAGCTCATTCCAAACGCATGTGATTGCTTAAGAGGAATAACATACTTGTTGACATCTGCTGGTTAATCGAGGCCAAAGTACGATTGGTAGGTGAGTTACCTCTAAAATTTATTGTATACATGCCCAGTTGTGGTAAAGAAAATTATGCAAGAAAACGAAGAGCTCGATGAATTTATGCTGTTTGTCATAAGTGTGCCAGAATGAGATGCGATAAAAAATCATGTTATTTAGGAATGATGTCTGATAACAGGAAAGATAAGATTCAGTTCATTAGGAATAGCTTGAATAAAGAGTCATTAGTTGATGTACTTTTGTCTCTTAAAATGCATCGTAGTGGATATGTACAAGGAGTAATTCTCCAGTTATGCCCATTATTCCAGAAAGAGCGTGCACAATATAGTCTCAGGAATCTGACTATAAGCGACCATGTTTACTAGTTTATAAGAAAACTGGATGGGAAGTCTATCCTCGATCCATTAAAGGGCGTTCAATCCGATTCTAGATGTAAAACCAGATGAAGATGTGAGCTACAGTTACAACTACCTGTAAATATCCTTTTACTTTATTGTTTTGTTATTTCACTGTTATTTCATCATTTGCATTATTGTCTTTAATAATTTTATTTTATCATTTTTTTTCTTTTTACTGTTTTCTTTTTTACTCTCGAGCCATGTGCTTTATGCATTAATTGACAAAGAAATGCTACCTCATACACAACTGTGACCCACAGTCACCAAGATTCTTAAATATTATTTTTTGTTAAGCACTTACAAATTGTTTTTGAGAAGTATCTCAATGGCAGCTACTCTCAATAAACAATTCGAACATTTGTGTGCTTTTGGCATTTAACTATGGCAAACATAAAGAATTCATTAAGGCAGCCATAGATCTTGGTCGAAGCATAACAGTGAGAAAATTACACTTAGTATATGGAGGAGGTAATCGAGGGTTATCAAAATTGGTCTCAGAAGCCAGGTGTTATGCATCATCTTAAGAGTTTTAAAACCTTTAGGTAGTTTGTCTGACTCACCGACTGAAGAAGAGTTAGTCGTCTCAAGTATGTAAGAGAGAATAACTAAAATGCTATATCTTGTTGATACTTTTATTTTCCTAACAAGAGATCTTGCAACTTTAGAGGCACTTATCACATTAGCATCTTTAGCCAATATGCACATTCACCAGAAACACATCAATTTGTTAAATGTCAATAACTTTTATGATGGCTTTATCGCATTTCTTAACCATACAATAAAAGCTATTTCATTCCTTCCACATCGAAAAAACTTTTTATTTGTGCTCACACTACTAATGAGCTATTCAATATGTTACAAGTTTATAGACAAAAGCCAAACCCCAGGACCTTTGTGTTGGAGTGTCCAAATAATGATGGTAACAGTAGCCGCAGTAAGAAGTCTAAATTAGATTTAACTCTCCGTTTGACAATATTTTCTTCTATGTTATACCACTTAGGTGATGTCTTCTAAACTCTACTTCTTTTCTTTAAAACATTGAGGACAATGTTTCGTTCTGGTTGGGGGCAGGGAATAGTTGACAATTGTGAAATCTTGGTTAAGTTTTTACTTATTTTTTATTGTAGAGACTAACCGTGGCTAACTTTTTGTGTTGAAGATTGGTAATTATGTAGTGTAGTGACTCTAGAAACGCATCTTCTTAGTTTTAAAGTAAAAAAAATAAAAAAAATTCAGACATTTTTTTCTTTATTAAGCTTTGACAATCATTTTTTCTAACTTCTTCCTTCTAATTTCTCCTTTATAAATATACACTTTCAAATTTTTGAGTTAAAGATAGTTGACTATAGAGTGTAGTGACTCTAGAAACACATCTTCTTAGTAAAAAAAATCATTTTCTTTTTCTATCATTTTAAGTGTAACTTTTCTAATTAGTTTTTCTGCATCATTTTCTCCTTTCTGCATGCATATTTTCTTTTCATGTTTAGAATACGTTAGGGGGTAGAATGTAGTTTGAACCTAAAAAGAAAAATGTATGATTTTTTTTAACATTGGATAACATGATAACTTTGAAATTTTAGTATTTGTATTATCTTTGGTCTTAAGTGATGTTAAGCTATATTTGCTACTCTACATGTTGATGTCCGAGACAAAAAATGAGTTCCTTGAAGGAACGTACATGTCTTAATTGATTCCAAGTGAGTTTTTGAGCCTGTTATTTTCTTGGAGGGTAACCCCTGTTGCCCATTCTTCATACAGGTTAGCAGTTTATTATTTTATATACAATCTCTCGATTTCTTTTGAGTCAACCCTTTAAAAAAATTGTAAGATAAAAAATAAAAAAATAAAAAAAAGAAGAAGAAAAAAGTGTGTTGCTACATCTTGAGGTCCATCAAACTAGTAGATATGAAATATTATTTAGAGCCCTAAAAGAAGATGGAAAGACCATCTTTGACCCGTTTTAGTCTTTCTAGCTATCCTTTTTATGAAATATCCATAGTTAACCCTTTTGAGCCTTTAAAAACAAAAATTCTTCGTCAACTTATCATCATAACCTACTCCAATTTGGAGTATTACCCGATATCTTATAAGTTTCATAACCTATTTATGTTTGAGAAAAATGTAAATAATTATTTTGTTCAGTGAAGTTGTGCCAAACAAAAGAAAAAAAAACAAAAAAAATTATTGTTTCAAAAAAGAAGAAAAAAAGAAAAAATAACAATAATAATAAATAACTGAAATGCATCTTGTAAATTTCCAAAAGATCTCTACTATTTCTCAAACATATACTTTGTTTTCTTATTTCCCCACCATTGTTAACTATGACCCTAGCCTATGTTACATCCTAATAAAAGTATTTCCTAATTTTACGGAGCTATAGTCTGAAGTAGAAGCTAGTTATATGGGCTAAAAAGATGTAGTGATGCATAAAATATAAATAAATTAGGTTGAGTAGCATTTTTTATTACTTAAGATCGTGTTATTTTTAAGTTGTGGGCATATTTCTTTTATCTCGGTGAGAGCGTGTGATATTACTTCTTTATTATTTTCTCTCAAATTTAGCATTTATTGGAGTGACTATTTTTATTGGGTTTAATTTTCTTGTGAGAGTGTCACTACTTCTAGTGAGATTTTAGGATTTGACATGTCATTCTTGAAAGTAGCTATGATAAAGTCTACTGGACTAGTGCATGTGGATTGTTGATGTGGGAGTGATATTTTTTTAGACTGGAGATAACGCTTATACTTTTATTTGATTGCTATCATTAGTCTGATTGAATAAACATGATTTTTTTTAAAAAATCATTTTGGGTTTGAAATTTATTTTTGCTTTAATTGGGGGGTGTGTTGAGTGTTAGAAAGTATGAATTATAAAAGATAAAATCGTTATTTTACACTTTACGTTTCACTAACATTCCTACTTTTATATATTTAAGTCTCTTATGATTTAATTATGTGTGTTGTATTATAATTAAGTATTTTATGTATTTTAGGGACATCATAGTCATTTCACAATAAATGAGAGATCAGACAGCGAAACAGACATCACTTTTGAACTTAAGATAGTCGAAAACCTTAGGAGGAGTATAAAAGGAAAAATGGCACTACTCACATGTATGGTAGTATTCACATGTACAGTACTGTCTATATTACTGTTCACAACATTGTTGACATATACAGAATGATGACATGGCATTAACCGATGATGTGACATTAACTGATGAGGTGTCACGATTCTATTGGACTAAAATTCTTATGTACTGTTGATCGGTGACGTGGCAGTATGTTAGTGGACTAAAAATCGTGTATACGGTACGTGCATATACATAGAATTATTTACAACCAAACCGCGACACTTTTCAAACTGTGTGGTCAAACCGTGTACTGTTGACTGATGACGTGGTGCAATCCTGAGCTTCCAAAATATTTTTAATCTGATTACTATGATTTACTCAGTGTATCTATAAAAAGGGATCCCCTAATTTAGCATCCCTGAATTCATTTTTTAACTCCATTTTCTATAATTCCTTCTTTATCTTATACTTTCTACGTATTTTAATAAATTTCCATTTTACCTCTAATTCAATTATGAGTAGCTAATTTTCTTTCAAGTTTGAGTTGAAGGTGAAGTCTCAACATATGCCATGGGCTTTATTTGGTAAATTTACTTTCTCTTCCCTCCTAATTATTGTCGATGTTTTGACTTTTCAACAATAAATAGTAATAATCTTGTCTAGATACCGCACTGGTTTAACCGGCTCCCTAATACAAGATTATTACTATTTTGCACGATAAGCCCTTAGCACCATATTAATTAGAGTGTGGTTAATGAGGAGTGGAAACACCCCTCATGATTTAATTGGCATTAATAAGGAATATTTAGCCCATGGTGCATATTGATGAAGATCCAGATACTCAATTTCAATAGTTTTCTTTTCAATTTATTCTCGCCATTTTAATTCAAATTTTAGGATAATCTAAGTCACTTTCACCACAAATATAACCGTCCATTTAGAAAATTAATTCTACACATAATTAAAATCTACTTCCTCGTGGGATTGATACTCGTCACCATTAATCTATTCTACAATAGATTCGTGCACTTGCGAGTTTTATAAAATTTACACAATAAGTACCTAGGTCACTTTTGTAAAGAATTGACCACAGTCATCTTTTGAGAAGTTATGTCCTCAGCATTTTGTCAAAGACTTCTCTTTTGGGTGTTTTACAAAGAGATTTTACTTAGAAATTTTTTCTAAGTACCTAGGTCACTTTTGCAAAGAATGTACCTAGGTTATTTTCTTGGAAAGCCATGTGCCTAGCGTTTTGTCAAAGACTACCCTTTTGGTGGTGTTAGAAATTCTTTCCAAGGACATAGGTCATTTTTGTAAAAATGGACCTAAATCATTCATGTATAATGAATTACGCCTTGATATTTTCTCAACGACTTGCCATTTGGGTATTTGGCTTATAAACACTTTCTAAAGGCTTAGGTCATTTTTGCAAAAGAGAACCTAGATCTTTCATGCATAATGAATTATGACTTAGCATTTTGTTGTCGCCTCGCCTTTTGTGCATTTTACTTATAAATTTTTTGTAAGTACTTAGGTCAATTTTGCAAAGAATGGACCTAGATCATTTGTTTTTTAAAGCTACATCATTGATGTTTTGTTAAAAACTCACCTTTTGGGCATCGTACTTAGAAATTTGTTCTAAGTACCCAGGTCATTATTGTAAGAATTGACCTAGCCTAACTCTTTTTTTTTAAAGTTACACCCTTATCATTTTGTTGAAGACTTGCCTTTTGGGCTTTCTACTTAAAAAGTTCTTTTAACTACCCAGGTCACTTCTGTAAAGAGTTGGCCTAGGTCATTTTTTGTAAAGTTATGTTCTTGGCATGTTCTCGATGACTAGCACAAAGTGCATTTTACTTAGAAATTTCTTATATGTACCTAGGTTATTATTGTGAGAATTGACCTTGGTCCCTTCTTTTAAGTTATGCCCTCGACGTTTTCTCGAAGACTTGCCACAAGGATGTTTTACTTAGAAATTTCTTCTAAGTACCTAGGTAATTATTGTATGAATTGACATAAGTCATTTTTTTTAAGTTACGCCCTTTGTGTTTGTTGAAGACTCGCTTAAAGGGCATCCAACTACCGATATAATTAAAGACTCGTCTTTTAAGCGTTTTGTTTAAAATTGTTTTCTAAGAACATAACTCTGTTTTTTTTAAAATGTACTTAGGTCTTTTTTGGGCATTTTACTTAGGAATTTTTTTTGAACTAAAGGGCATTTTACTTGGAAATGTTTTCTAAAGAATTATGCTATTTTTGTAAAAATTGACCTAGGTTATTCATGTATAAGGAATTACACCTTGAGTTTTATCGACCAGTCGCTAATTGGGCATTTGACTTAGAAATTTTTTCTAAGGACCTAAGCTAATTTTGTTAAAGTAGACCTAGGTCATTCGTGCATAATTAATTACACCTTGGCATTTTTTCGATGACTCCTTTTGAGCATTATTCTTAGAAACGTTTTCTAAGTACATAAGTCATTCTTGCAAAGAATGGACCTAGGTTAATTTTTGTAAAGTTATGCCTTTAGCATTTTATCGAAAACTCGCTCAATGGGCATTTTACTAGAGATTTCTTCTTAGTACCTAGGTCATTATCATAAGAACTAACCTAAGTCATTCATGCTTAATGGATTATGACTTGGCTTTTTGTCGACCACTTGCCTATTGGGCATTTTACTTAGAAAATATTTTCTAAGTACCTATGTCACTTTTGTAAAGATTGGACATTTATGTGTAATGAATTACACCTTAACATTTTGTCGATAACTCGCTATTTAGGTGCTTCAATGAGGCATGCTATTAAGCATTTTGTCAAGACCTCTCGTTTTTGTTGATACAGCTACTTGTTAGCCAAGGGTACAATTACAACATGGGTTTTATCTCTCATTGGATAAAGGTCAAAATTAGTTGTAAATCTTTTTAAATTTTGTGGCTAACCTACCCTTTATCGTTAAAGTTAGGCTGGATGACCGCTTTCATGTTACATAGAAAGATTTGAGTTTTACTGGTGGGGGCAAACATACTATGACTATCAATTCATTACTTGACACAACCCATGACCATTTTTGCTGGGAATGGATCTTGGCATCACTTGACCTTTCATCATTAACCTCATGATTAGAGTAGTTGTAATTATCATTCATGCTCAAGATAAAACCACTTTGGCTTTTTGTATATGCCCCACAGATGGTGCAAACTGTTGATGCAAATTTTTGCTTAATGTATGATAAATGATGTGTTTCCATTGCATTTTTGTTATATTTTGCATAAAAATTCATTTTAGTTCAGTCCTAATGAGTTTTACTTAATTTAAAGTAATTTGTACTTAAATTGTGTGCATAATTGGAGGTTTCTAGAAGCTTATAATTCACGGAAGGAATGCTATGCAATAGACTTGCAAAAATAAGCAAAGAACATGGTTACAAAAGAGTTTAAACAAATCTAGAACAGTGCAGTTGCTGTAGATATTGTTGTAGCAACCATTACTTTAGTTGCTATAGCAATCCTAGAACAATGACAGAGAAAATTCCGTGCAAGATACTTGCATAATTGCGATCTGCAGTTTCCTAATTTGACTTATGCATGCCCTAGGCTTCTGTTTACCCTAATTTTTAACTATAAAAGAAGCACACATCATAAGGATTAAAAAAGAGCCGTCACCCAAGAAGAAAAATATAAAGAAACAAAAGAAAAACAAGATTCAAGAGAGAGATTAAAGGCTACACAAGACAAAAAATTGCAGAGATCAATTGGGAGCTCAATCTTTCTTATCCTTCTCTTGTTTTCGTGTTTTCTATTTATTCATGGGGATGTGTTTCATGGCTGAAACTTTATTTTTTATTTTTCTTTTGCAAACCATGAATTAAATTTATTTGTGTTTGAGTGATAAATAATCTTAATGATTTATTGACTGAATATATGTGTTGCTGCATGTTCTTTGTAGCAGTTTATTTTGATAGTATTTATTTTTATTCGTTATTTCGTTTAATCACCCATTTAATGATACAAGTTAGGAAAGAGCTGCAAAAGGGTCTATCTTAATGAAACATATCAGAGCAATACTTGGTTTTAGATTGAGTTTCCTGAATTGAGTTTAACTTATTATAAAAGGATCATGCTTAACCTAAACTTAGGGATGAACTAGACATAGAGATTCACCTTGTAGGGTAAATAGAACCGAAGCATGTAATGCTATATCTTATGTTGGCATAACAACTGATCATTGTTAGGTTGTATATAGATATAAAATATCCAACATGCAACAACTGAGAATACATAAGGATTCTACCCAGTGCTATAGCAAATACTGCAGCAACTGAGCCAACTATTAGAAAATAATCAAGACCATTAGGAGCATTTATTCACTCAACTACTTTATATTCCCATTGATTTTATCCTTGAGATTGACGTGATAATTTACTTTGTTGCATTTTATTTGTTGTGTTTTTATTTTAATTAGTAAATTAGTTTCATCAATTGTTTATCTTAATTTAGACACAAAATCTGCACTGTTAAGATTGTTGTAGCAAGTCTAATAACATCAATCACTGTAGAGATGATCTTGAATACTCATACTTTTTTACTTAATGTGTACACTTGCACATTGACACCAATAGCTTTAGTATTTATGCACCAATAAGTTTTTGGCGTCGTTGCCGGAGATTGATTGTTCATTGTGATTTGTGAAATTAGTTTTAATGGTGGTAATTTTTATTTATTTATTTTGTTGACATAGGTGATCTAGCAACCCTTGCATGCGCAAATATAAATATGTTGACTTCCGGCTTGATCCAGAAATTGAAAGAACTGCAAGGAGATTGAGAATAGAGCATCGAGAATTACAAGCTGTCGTAGCAATGAATAATTTGCAAGATTTAAAAAACTTGAACCGTAAAGAGGGGATACAACCAATAAATGTACGCGAAGGTCTGAATGGATAATGTGTTCAAAGGCAATTAGAGAGCAACAATATTATTCATATAGTGAATGATAGAGATAGAGCCATTCGAGACTACGCAGTGTTGACTCCTCAAGGCGTACATTCGAGAATAGTTAGAGCTGACATTCAAGCTGAAAATTTCGAACTCAAACCCATGATGTTTCAAATGCTTTAAATAGTGGGGCAATTTAATGGTTTTTTCCATCGGAAGATCTTCATCTACACCTTAAGTTATATTTGGAAGTAAGTGATGCTTTCAAGATTACTAGAGCATCGCAAGAAGCATTGAGACTCAGACTTTTCCCATTTTCTTTGAGAGATCGAGCAAGAGCCTAGTTGAATTCTCTACCACTAGATTCTATCACTACATGGAATGATTTGGCTGATGAATTTTTGATGAAATATTTCCCGCCAACTAAGAATGCAAAGTTAAGGAACCAGATCACATCTTTCTATCAACTTGAAGACGAGAGCTTGTGTGATGCATGGTTGAGATTTAAGGAGTTACTCAGAAGATGTCCTCATCATGGTATTCCTTCTCAACTCCTTTTAATTTCTCTCTATCACTAGATTTAACTCTTCCAACCGGTATAACAATGGATCTTATGCAAAGATCAAAATTTTGAGGCTTGAGATTTTCCAGAGTTGAAGTATGAAAGCTTCAAATCTTGATTCAATCCACCATATGACAATTGAAATAAACAAAAGCCACTACAAATACAACCATAAAGTGAGATTTGGGTGGAGAGAAACAGTCCTAGATTTTAGATCTAGATGGATTTAAAACCTCTCATTAAGAGGGAAGAAAAATAACTATAAAAATAAAAGTGAAAAAAAATAGCCCAGTATAAAGAACGAAGCAAATGTTCACAAGCATGATTAAACAAAAGAAAAAGAAAGTACCTTTTAAGTGGAGACGAAAACTTTTAAAATCCAAGATGGAAGGCGGACGTATGCATCAATATTTTACTTGTTAGTGCTGTGGTCCCAAGTTTTACAATTTTCTCCTAAAATGTGTGGTCTAGGGCTTTAAGATTTCTTCTTTCTCTTCGTTTCAACCATTTATGAATAGTTAGGGTTTACTATTTTGGGGTTGTATAAATAATGGGTGAGATTAGGGGTTTACAACTTGGAAATCGAAGATAAGAAGATGTTTTATGTGGGGGAAAGGGAGTTTTACAAACAAAGATCGTGAAATTTCAGAATAATTGAGGGAGATAGAGAGAGTTGTTATTTTGTTGGAGACGGGAAAATAAAAAGGGAAGGTTGAGTTTTTATTCTTGAAAATAAATGACAACTTTTAAAAATAAGGTCAACTTTCATTTAATTAAAGATGACTCACTATTTAGTGATGAGTCAACTTTATATTGTAAGTAAAAATAATTTTATAATAGATGACATTCAAAAATAAACAAAAGTCATCTAAATTAATAGATGACAGTTAACAGCACACGAGTCATCTATAACATGTCATCTTTGTCATTTCTTGTAGTAGTGATTAATTGTATCTATTAGAAAATGCACGTCGAAAACCATTCATATGGATGTTCTCTAGTAAAGATTTTTAATATCTCTTGTATAAAAACAAGAGTTTATGGTTCAAACCTCGTTAGCATAGATAGGGAAGAAATAGATTGTCGTTAGGCTAAACGATAATAACAAATAAATTATATGTACTAGAAAATACATATCGACCCACAAACTTAGCAGTGGATGACAGAAAATAACTAATGCAAAAGATGGTAAATGATAGATAATATATCCGTCTACATCATTGTCACTCATTTTTTACAAAAGTTTTCCTATCATGAGTTTATGATCATTTTTAACACTCATACATATGTGAACACAATTGTTTATTGGGAAATTCAAAATTATTTGAATTTACACTTCTTCTTTTTTAATTTTTGCTAGGAATATTGAATTGTTCATTTACAAATTTATTATTCAATTTTTCTAGGAAATTGATAATATGTTTTGTATGAAAGTTCAAATAATTCGGTTTATATTAGCGGATAAATATAATAATTTTGTGATAGAATTTATGATGAGTATATTCTGTCACAAAGTGTTGATTTTTTTAGAAAAATAATATTATAATAATAATAATTATAATTAATTTATGAATTCTCGTCTTACAAATTTAATTAATTTACAAAAAGAACAGTTAACATTAAGTAACGTCCATTTGTTCTAGTGAGTTAATCTTAAAATACATTCAATATCTATTGTGATTACCATCAATACATAACTTAAATCATCTAAAATTCACAAAACCATCCCAAAGTGTGAGAACTATATTGTGGTAAAGCAACAGTCAAATTCCAATAAAAAAGCAATTAAAGTCCAGCCACCAAGCTAAGTTACCTAACAAAACTTCCAAAGGTTAGTACAAACGTTCCAACAGTAAGACATCCAACAAATCTTGTAGCAATAATACCATTTTCCACCAACAGATGTTATGGAAAAGTGCAACACTCAATATTCTAACCACATATCCAATAACACTTCAACCCAATTACTTGAACATAGTAAGTCAACAACAACCTACTTTATGCTCTATCAATCAAAAAACCCAACATCATTAGATGTATAACATCTACACTGCAATCTTCAATAACAACCATTACAGGTTGATATTACAACATTACTTTCAACAAATTCTAACAACTAATAAGAAGGTAGATCTACATATTCATACTCATATTAACCATTTTGCTAATGTAATAAGAATATTAGAAAAATGGTTAGCCCACTCTAAAGTAACCTTATATAATTCCACTGAAGTATAAGTTTAATTTTTGTTAAACAATTAATCACAAGATTAATTTCCTCAAACTTAAGAAATAATGATCCATACATTAAATAAAAAAATTTATAATATGTCATGATCAACTTACATTGTTCATTAACAAACTATTATCTACCATCATGTCTTTCATGTACCCTCAAACATAATAGCCATATTCTACATTTCTTATTTGTTTTGGAGCCTATACACACTAAACAAAAAATGTTGTTCACAAAGCCATTTGTTTTAGTTAAGAAATATTTGTTAGAGATTGAGTCAGTATTTCAAAATACCAATATCCCACATTACTTAGATAAGAGAGCATTAGTTGGTTTATATATAGAAACCAAATATAGTGTGGTAAGAAACCTATAAAGAGGAGGCCCACGCACACGACACTAAGCCTAAGAGAAGAGCCCATTCTAGTAATCTATTAACTGGGCACTCGCGCCCAATAACTCATGTGTAGGGGGACCCTCCAGGAGGGTGTCGTGTATGTGTGTGAGCTTGACCACCTCTTACGTTTTGCCTTTCTTTTTTATTTTAGTTATTTTTAATTTGAATTAAATTGGGATTTATTATTTAAAGAGCTGATCATAGCTTGTAGTGATTCATTTAGAAAGTGCTATTGATAACTCTATGAAATAAGAGTTATTACAGCAATTCTAGACTTAAATCAAAATCATTTAGAAAGTAAATAAGGTGTTTTTCTTATATTTTGGTTATATTTTGCATAAACATTCATTTTAGTGAGTCTCAATAAGTTTTTCTTGAATTAAAGTAAATTGTGCTCAAAACAGGTGCATAATTGTAGGTTTTCATAAGTTTATAATTCATGAAGGGATGCTGAGATATTAAACCAGTAAGAGGAGAAAAGAATATTGCCACAAAAGAAGTTAAACACAAACGAGAACAATGCAGTGTTTTAGCAGTTGTCAGAGCAACCATTACTGTAGCAATCCTGGAGTACTGAGGGAGAAAACTTAACGCGGGTCAACTGTAGAATTGCGACCTACAGTCTCCTAATTTAACTCATGCACGCCCGAGGCCTTTGTTTACCCTAGTTTTTAATTATTAAATGAGGCGCACACTACCTAAAAAGGCGGCAAGAAATTATCATTAAAGACTTTAGAGAGAAAAAGAAGAAGAAGATTATAATTCAAGAGGACGGCTTCAGCAGCATTAAAATATCCCGCAGAATTATTTGGATTTACTTTTTGTCATTCTCAACTTATATCTTTCTTCTTTCTTCGTCTGATTTAATGTATCCCGTGAACAATATGTTGATGTTTGTTTTTCTCTTTCAGAATATGAACTAAATTTGCGTGTAGTTAAGTGACGAACAATCTAATGGGTTCTTAATTATTCTTATGAGTTGTTATGTCATTGCTGTAGCATTTTACTCTATTAGCTATTATTATAACTATTATTTCAGTTCACCACTCATTTGATAGTTAAAGTTAAGATAGAGCCGCAAAAAGGGCATATCTTTGCAGATATTATTAGAGTAATAATTTATCTTAATTTAAGTTTCTTGGATTAAGTTTATCTTGAATCCCATAAGGGCTATACTTGAAGTTAAGATTTGTGACACACTAGATATAGTTACTCACCTTGTCGGGCGGAGAGACTAAAGGCTCATGAGGCCATGCCATGGGTTGAATAGCAACTGGTCATTGCTACTATACTTAAGGGTGTGAGAGTTTCAATACGCGACAGCTGAGGATGCTGATTAATTCTACTCAGTACCGTAGCAATTGCTGTAACAATTGGTGTTAACTTGATGAAAAATAGTCAGCCCATAATGAGAGTTTGATCATTCAACAACTGTATTCTTAATTGAATCTTACATACAATTAATTTAGTTTATTTCATTACTACATTGTTTTATTTTATTCTTTCACAATTATAAATTTCAATAGAACCTACTTTACATTTGTTACCTTCAGATTAAGTTAGATTGCACTATTATGATTGCTGTAGCATTTCTAGTGACATCAATCCCTGTGGAGACGATCTTGAATATTCACCAATTTATTACTTGTTGTATACACTTGTATATTGGCATCAATAGCATTTGATTATAAAAATTTACCAACATGTTTTTGGCACTGTCATCGGGGATTGATTGTTTATTTTTGAAGTGTGAAGCAAATCTTGATAGTGCCAATTTGATTTGATTTATTTTATTTATTGGCATATCAACACTTGCATGACCAAAGACAGATCTGTTGTATTCTAATTTGATCCTAAGATTGAAAGGACTGTTAGGAGACTGCTAAGAGAACAAAGAAATTCAAAAACAGTTTTAAGCATGGATAACTTGTAGGATATGGGAAATTTGGACCCTCACGGGCCCTTACAACTAGTTAACATTCAAGAATAGTAGAATAAACTTGCTAACCAGAGATAGCCAGACAACAACAACATTATTTACATGGCTGATGACAAGGACAGAGTTATTAGAGATTATGCTGTGTTAACTTCTCAAGTTGTACACCCTGGGATAATCAGACCTAAAGTAGAAGCCGCGAACTTTGAATTGAAGCCAGTGATGTTTCAAATATTGCAGACAGTAGGTCAATTCAATGGATTGCCAAATGAAGATCTTTACCTCCATCTTAAGTTGTTCTTGGAAGTGAGTGATGCTTTCAAGATTGTTGGAGCAACACAAGATGCTTTAAGACTGAGGCTTTTTCGTTACTCCTTAAGAGATCGAGCAAGAGCATGGTTAAATTTGTTACCATCTGATTCTATCACTACATGGAATGAGTTGGCTAATAAATTCTTAATGAAATATTTTCCACTAATAAAAAATGCAAAATTACGGAATGAGATTACTTCTTTCCATAAACTTGAAGATGAGAGTTTGTATGAGGCTTGGGAAAGATTCAAAGAATTGCTCAGAAGGTGTCCTCATCATCGCATTCCTTGCTGCATACAATTGGAAACTTTCTATAATGGGTTGAATCCTAGTACAAGATTGATGGTTGATGCCTCTGCAAATGGAGCTTTGTTATCCGAATCTTACACTGAAGCTTATGAAATTCTGAAGAGTATTACCAACAGTAATTATCAGTGGCCATCAACCAGGCAACTAGTAGCAAGAGGAGCAGCAAGGGTATATAACATAGATGCAATTACTGCTTTATCAGTACAAATAACCTCATTAACTAACATGGTAAAAGCTATGACATCTGCTCCAGCAGCAGTAAAGCAAGTTGCTGAACTTTCTTGCATATACTATGGTGAAGAAAATGACTTTGATAATTGTCCTGAAAATCCAGCATCAGTAAATTATGTGGGTAATTTCAATCAACAGCTTCAAAACAACCCATATTCAAATACTTATAACCCTAGATGGAAGCAACACCCAAATTTTTCATGGAGCAGTCAAAATTAAAATGCTCCAGCATTGAATGGACAAAATAGGAACATTCAATCACCTGGTTTTCATCAGCAGAGTCAAGGGCAAAAACATAGTAGTCATGATCCAATCACTTCACTGGAAGCGCTGATTAAGGAATACATTGCAAAGAATGAAGCAATTGTGCACAGTCAAACTGTATTCTTGAGGAACCTAGAGAACTAAATGGGACAACTTGCCACAGCAATGAATAATAGAACTCAATGAAGCTTATGTAGCAACACATAAGATCCATAAGAGAGGGCAAAGAACAATGGAAAGTAATTAACTTAAGATTTGGAAAGAATATTGATATTCATGTTGATGTGACTAAAAAGAGGTTGGAACTTAATTCCTCACAAAAACCACCTCAAGATGGAAGCAAGTTACAACAACCCAGCCATCAAGACACTGGTGACAGAGACCAAGCTGCAATAACTATGGAAGGAACTCAACCAATATATGCTGAAAAAGAAGTTGTAACACTAGTAGCCGCAACTTACAACAAACCAAACAAGTAGAATTTGGCACTTCCTGAAGCAACCCAGCAGTTTAGGCATCCACCCCATTCCCCACAGAGATTCCAGAAACAAAGACAAGCCAAGCAGTTCTGTAAATTTCTGAAAGTGCTAAAATAATTACATATCAACATACAGTTTGTGGAAGCCTTGGAGTAAATGCCTAATTATGTGAAATTTCTAAAAGTCATCTTAGCACGAAAGAGAAGGTTGAGAGAATTTGAAACTATTTCTTCAACAAAGGAAAGCAGTCATATGCTCCAAACTAAGATTCTTACAAAATTGAAGAATCCAAGAAGTTTTACAATACCATGTTCCATTGGAACTAGGTACACTGGCAAATCACTTTGTGACTTAGGAGCCAATATTAATTTGATGCCATTGTCTGTATTTAAGTAGTTGGGAGTAGAGGAATACAGGCCAACCACAGTCACCCTGCAATTAGTTGACAGATCTCATGCATATCCTGAAGAAAAAAATTAAGGATGTATTGGCGAAGGTGACAAATTCATCTTTCTAGTAGACTTCATTGTACTAGAATTTAAGGTTAATAAAAAGGTACTTATTATACTTGGAAGACCTTTCTTAGCAACTGGGAAAGCTCTAATAGATGTGTAGAAAGGAGAGCTCACCATGAGAGTGAATAATTAGCAAGTCACATTTAATGTATTAAAGGCTATGAAGAACCCTGATAAGTTAGAAGATTGTAATTTTTCGAGTATTGTAGATTTTGTTGTAGTAGACAGAATTAACAGATGCTGCAGTAATGAGATCAACAAAGTTACCACCTTTGAAGAAGAAGATGTTACAGTAAACTAGATAGATTGGAAGGAAGGAAAGTAATCTGATAGACATAACAGATTTGTTGAGCATTTGAATCTTTTAGACAGGGAAGTAAAAATAACTTTACCATTTATTGAATCACCTCTTAGTCTTCAATTAAAATTGTTACCTTTACATTTGAAATATGTTTATCTTGGTCAAAACAACACACTCTCTGTAATAATTTCTTCTACTTTAGATGCAGGGCAGCAACAGAGTCTAGTAAATGTGTTTGGGAGATACAAAAAAGCAATAATATGGCAGACGTCAAAGGGATAAGCTCATCAATATGCATGTATAAAATTTTGTTAGAAAAATGCTACAACAATTCAGTAGAGCAACAGAGAAGGTTAAACTCTATTATGAAAGAAATAGTGAAAAAGAAATCATCAAATGGTTGGATACTAGAATCATATATCCAATATCAGACAGTTCATGGGTGAGCTTAGTCTAATGTGTTCCAAAGAAATAAGGGATTACAGTGATAGTAAATGAGAAGGATGAACTTATTCCTACAAGGACAGTGACTGGATGGAGAGTATGTGTGGATTACAGGAAGCTCAACAAAGCCACAAGGATTTATAGATCAATGTTGGATAGACTTGCTGGAAAATAATACTATTGTTTCCTTGATGGGTATTCAGGTTACAACCAAATTGATACAGCTCCAGAAGATTAGGAAAAGACCACATTCACCTGTCCGTATGGAACATTTACCTTCAGAAGAATGCCTTTTAGTTTGTGCAATCTCCAATAACTTTTCAAAGATGTATGATATTTATTTTTAATATGATAGAACAAACTTTAGAAGTTTTCATAAATGACTTCTCAATACAATGATTGTTTACACAACTTGGAAGAAGTTATGAAAAGATGTGAGATGACTAACGTAGTACTCAATTGGGAAAAGTGTCATTTCATGGTGCAAAAAGGCATAGTGTTGGGTCATAAGGTATCCAAGAATGACATTAAAATAGATAAAGCCAAGATAGAAGTAATAGATAAACTGCCACCTCCCACTTCAATAAATGGTATTAGGAGCTTTTTTTTGTCATGCTAGATTATACAGAAGATTCATTAAATATTTTTCTAAGGTAGCTAACCCATTATGCTCATTGCTAGAACACGAGAAGTCTTTTCACTTTGACAAAGATTGTCTTCAAGCCTTTGGAGAATTAAAGAAAACTTTGATCACTGCACCAGTGGATATATCACTAGATTAGACTTTACCATTTGAACTGATGTGTGATGTCAGTGACTATTCTGTTGGAGCAGTATTAGGGCAGAGAAAGAATAAGAGTTTTCACTCCATATACTATACAAGCAAAACTCTTACTCAAACTTAAATTAATTACCCCACTATAGAAAAAGAGTTGCTAGCAGTAATATTTGCTTTTGATAAATCAAGAGCTTACTTGGTGGGTACTGAAGTGATTGTATACACAGACCACGCAGCCATCAAGTATTTAATTTCAAATAAGGATGTCAAACCAAGATTAATCAGATGGATCTTACTGCTTCAAGAGTTTAATCTGGAAATTAAAGACAAAAAGGGGACTGAGAATCAAGTAGCAGACCACCTGTCGATGCTGGAAGCAAACACAAGTACATTGACAAGAAAGGACATCACTGAAACTTTTCCTGATGAACAACTGTTGGTAGTACAGCAAGCATAGATGCTGCAGTAATCAAGATCTTCATGGTATGCAAATTTTGCTAACTACTTAGTAAGTGGGATGCTACCACTTGAGTTAATGTTTCAGGAGAAAAAGAAAATTTTTCATGATGTTAGAAGCTACTAATGGGATGACCCATATTTATATAAGTTATACTTAGATCAAGTAATACGAAGATGTACTTCGGAGGGAGAAATTCCTCACATATTGGAGTCATGCCATGCTGCAGCATATGGAGAACATTTTAGTGGTCACAAAACAACAGCTAAAGTTCTGGAATTAGGTTATTACCGGCCTTCTATTTTTAAAAATACTTATGAATTTGTCAAATGTTGTGACGATGTCAAAGGACAGGGAACATAACTAAAAGACAGGAAATGCCATTGACAAATATTTTGGAAGTGGAAGTTTCTGATATATGGGAAATAGATTTCATGAGACCTTTTCCATCATCTTTTGGGAACTTATATATCCTTTTTGTTGTAGATTATGTCTTTAAGTGGGTAGAAGCTGCAGTATTACCTACCAATAATGCTAAAACAGTGGTGGTCTTTCTTTAGAAAAATATTTTTTCAAGGTATGGCACTCCTAGAGCAATTATTAGTGATGACGGTCCTCATTTTTGCAACAAAGTATTTACTGCAGCCACGGTAAAATATGGAGTCAGGCATAAAGTAACAACAGCATATCATCGACAATCTAATAGTCATGCAAAAGTGTCTAATAGAGAAATTAAGAAGATCTTGAAAAAAGTGGTGAACCCACAAGGAATGATTGGTTATTACGGTTACATGACTTCTTATAAGCCTACAGAATAGCATACAAAACACCACTTGACATGTCTCCATATCGAATTATTTATGGAAAGGCTTGTCACTTGCCACTTGAGCTAAAACATAAAGCACACTGAGCACTGAAGAAATTAAATTGGGATATACATGCTGCAGCTGAGCAAACGAAGCTTTAGCTCTATAAGCTTGATGAATTACAGTTGTTCTCATATGAAAATGCAAGAATCTATAAAGAGAGGACAAAACCATGGCACGGCAAGAATATCCAAAACAAGAAATTCAGCCCTGGTCAACTAGTGCTGCTCCATAATACAAGACTGAGATGATTTCTAGGAAAACTAAAATCTCGATGGTCTGGGCCTTTTAAGCTGCTTAGAACTTATCCTCATAGGGCTGTTGATCTTCTCGATGAACAAACATGCCAAGAATTTAAAGTTAATGGACACAAGATTAAGCATTACATACACCCAGTGGCAGATTATTCAAAGGAGGTCTTATTCCTTAGCGAACCAAGCTATTGAGTAGTCAAAGAAGGTCAAACTGAAGGACCTTAAATCAAGCGCTCAATAGGAGGCAACCTATTGTGGAGACAACACTTGAAACTGAGCTTGATCCTCTTTGGTTTTATTGAAGGCTCTTTCTTTTATTTTAATTTTGTTATTCACTTATGGCTATTTATTTTTATCCTTTCACATTATTGAACTCTTACTTTTTTTTATCTTTTTATATCTTTACTTTTAATTTTTTTTTCTAGAATTGGTTTTAGTTTTTTAGAGAAGTATGTGTGACAAATGAATTCTTTATTGACAATTGGGGTTGTATTGTGACAGAGTACAGAGGCAAGCCACGTGTCAAAGGCTATTGGAGTAGATCATGTAACCATTGCTAGAGCAAATAACTGGGTGCTGCAGCAACCAATATTACCGTTACAGTAACTTAAAAATTGGAGCCTCTCACTTACCGTTGGAGATAAATCATGACAGATGGATGCATGGATTTGGATAGAAATTGATAAAGAAAAAAATCCCTGAAATTAATGCATTAATTTATCTTGCCCATTTTTATGGGATATACTCATTATATTCAAAAAATTTTCTTCCCTAATTTATCTTTCTTTATCGGATTTATTTTCATTTAAATTCAACTATAAAAGAGAATTACTGTGCGTAGTGACCTACAACATTAGTTCCTCTCTCTTTCGCAAGCACAACTCTAATACTTCTTACTACCATAGTCTCATTTTACTCTCAGGCATAGTACCTTCGAATTGTTATTGCTCTAGCAATGCCAAGGTATAAGAGAACAGCCAGCCGACTCAAAGATCCTTCACGCTTCCAGAGTTATCACGCGGAAGAAAAATATGAAGAATTCATTGAACCACGCAAGATTAGAGAAGAAAAAAGGTTTTAATTTCTAGAGTCATTCACCAAAATTGTGCAAACAATACATAATACTGCAGCAAAGCGTGGGTGGCTAGAGTTTTACAACCACCCTCGAGATCCTGTACTGCCAGTAGTCAAAGAATTTTATGCCAATTTGGTAAGCCCTGGACAGCACAACATTTGATTAAGAAACACACTTGTTCCATTAGACTCTCGAGTTATAAATACTTTTTATAATTTACCTACTAAAATTAATTATGAGTATGCCAAGTTGCTGGACAAATTGACCCCGAAAAGAGGGAACACTATCTTCACAACTCTTACAGTATAGGGGGCATTGTGGGCTAATGAGGAAGGGCATGTAATTAATAGGATAGATTTAAAACCCATTCCTAAGGTGTGGGTGAAATTTTTGAAATCCAGGCTTATGCCAACCACCCACACCACTACTGTTTCATAGGAAAGGTTGGTTTTGTTATATGCTATTGTTCGAGGGCTTCCCATAGATGTAGAAAGCATTATCGAACAAGAAATCAGAGATTGTACCATGAAGAAACACAAAGCGGATACTTTATTATTTCCTTCACTCATCACCAGCATCTGTGTAGTATCAGGTGTTCATGTTGATGAAAAGGATGAGCATGTCGAGAATGATGGTGCCCTTACTGCACGCACCATTGAGAGAATTGTTGGTGAAAGTACTGGAGCAATAACTAAACCAACTGTTGTAACAAAAGTGAGAAGAGATATTGGTTTAGAACAGACAATCCAGGCGCTGAGCACCAGTATCACTCAATGTGTTGAGGCTCAGTAGAGGGAAAACGATCAACTATTTACAGCACCTGGCCAACCACTTGCACTAATTTGCTCTTTACATGAAAAACACCCACCGGAATTTTCCTGATTCATTGCTCTAACAGTACAATTTTAACACCAACACCACAAATGCTCCAGCAGAAGTCAGTGAGAAGCCACTGACACATATGAACTAGAAACAGAAGATGCAGTAAACTCACAGACAGAGGCTGAATTAGAAGATGCTGAACTATGTGATCAACCTGAGGAAAAAGGTGACAAGTTTGCAACTAACAGCTCACCCTCAGTTAGGACCTCTTTTAAAACCAGGAGAAGGCACATCACTCAAGAATAAGACAAGAATAACCTAAAGAAGAGCCCCATATCCCAGTCCTTTCAAGAAAAGGCAAGGAAAAACTAGTAACCCCTCCTACCTCCGAAGATGAAGTCGAGCAAGTTTATGCAGAACTAGAAGTTACAGCAACTATAGTCACACGTACACCCACCGAAGCCCAGCTGCTACCCTTTCTTTTGCTGGCTCTTCTCGAATTAGCACGAACATGCTTGCTAGGAGTGGCCTTTGGAGGCACTGCTACAACAAACTTGACAAAACCAAAAAGGATCAGATCAGTGTCAACCAAGGAAGCTGCCCCAACCGCAATACCTCCCATCAACCTAGTGAAGAAAAAGACAAAGATGTTGTCAGCTACCTCCCCACAAGCTTCCCCAAAGGATAAGTTGCGCAGTGCATCCAAGAAGCACTGATGTCATCTTACTATGTTGCAGCAATACCCAAACCACAAGGGAGTATCCACTTCTTTCTAGTCAATTTATTTAATTCTGCAAAACTTATCTTTTGTTATATTTTCAATTTATGTGGTCTTTTTTAAATTTTCTCCTCTATATCCTTGTCAAATTATGCGACTTTTCTGTTGCGTGCTTGTGAGGACACAATAACTTTTCAGTTTAGGGGGGATGTATATCTGGGTGCTTTGGATATGTGTTTATGTATGGGTTGTGTGAAGCTCTAATATCTAATATTTGTGTATGGATTTAAAATCCTAATGAAGATAAATTTAGTGTTAACGGATAATTATAAAAATGCTGAGTAGAGACAATAATAGATGGAGAGTGAAATTTTATCCTTACACTTAAACTTTAGTGGAGTTTATGAGACTGTTGTAGCACAACCAAAAGAATAAAAGAAACTCTTAAGTTTGGGGGGGAGTTTGATTAATTGTGCTGGCTATGAAATAGATTCTGGTCCAATAGCTCAAGTTACTAAGTAACCAGAGCTGAGTATGCACCCCATATGCAGAGTTGCATTCAAAGGCAATAAGAGTTATGAGCAGTGATGTAGTAATTACTCTTATGAAAAAAAAAAGAGAAAAGTGTGACAATAGTACCAGGAAGTCCTCTGTCTAGGATATTGAGTAGTCAGGTCTGTTCATGAGCCCCATGCTCAGCCTTGAGTAAAAGATATGTCTAGATAAGATTATATTATAGATATTGCTACAACAACTCTGATTTATG
Organism: Citrus glauca; assembly: GCA_029633175.1. Lineage (NCBI taxonomy): Eukaryota > Viridiplantae > Streptophyta > Magnoliopsida > Sapindales > Rutaceae > Citrus > Citrus glauca. Next base: position 7,799,050 of record JAQOOD010000004.1, on the reverse strand, counting down.
CATGGTTTAAGTAATTAGGTGTCATCATTACAATTGATTGGCATTCACATAAAAAATAAATGTTGTAGTGAGGAGGTTGAATACTCTCAAATTTTCATTCTTAAAATCAGCACAGTTTGAGTATGTGAGACTTATGCTACCCTATATATGAATAAAATTATGTTACTGCTGAATTACATGCAATCTCTTGGTAATATTGTAGCATCTCTGGAATTCAATCAAAGTAACACACACACACACTGTGGACATAAGGAAGCTTAAGTCTAGAATTGATTTACTATGGTCATTCTACATGATTGGGATTGTGATATAAAGGTGGAAGAATCTTTGCAAATTTGATAAAAGAGCTAAAGTTGTGTATTGCATGCTTGTTTGCATGAAGTGTTAGTTTGTTGTCATTACTTGAGGACAAGTAAAGGTTTAAGTTTAGAGGTATGATAACTCTATGAAATGAGAGTTATTTCAGTAATTCTAGACTTAAATCAAGATCACATATAGAGTAAATGAGGTGTTTTTATTAAATTTTGGTTATATTTTGTATAAAAATTCATTTTAGTGAGTCTTAATAAGTTTTACTTGAATTAAAGTAATTTGTACTTAAAACAAGTGCATAATTGTAGGTTTTCAAAAGTTTATAATTTATGAAGGGATGCTGAGATATTAGACCAACAAGAGGAGGAAAGACTATTGAGCACAACTGAGAATAGTGCAATGTTCTAGTTGTTGTCAGAGTAACCATTATTGTAGCAATCTTGGAGCACTGAGGGAGAAAACTTAGAGCACACACTTGAGACCTTTATCTACCCTAGTTTTTAGTTATAAAAGGAGGCGCACACTACCTAAAAAGGCGGCAAGAAATTATCATTAAAGACTTTAGAGAGAAAAAGACGAAGAAGATCATAATTCAAGAGGACGGCTTCAGCAACATTGAAATATCTCGCAGAATATTGGATACCTTATATCTATATGCAACCTAACAGTGATCAGTTATTATGCCAACATAAGATATAACATTACTCGCTTAGGTTCTAATTACCCTACAAAGTGAATCCTTATATCTAGTTCATCACTAATTTTAGATTAAGCATGGCCCTTTTGGGAATGAAGTTGAACTCAATCTAGGAAACCTAATGTAAAACTAAGTATTTTTATGATATGTTCTAATGAGAGAGTCTCTTTTGTGGCTCTTTCTTAGCTAGTATCATTAAATGGGTGGTCAGTCGAAATAATGAATAAAAATAAATTATATCAAAGTAAAATGCTATAGCAAACATACAACAACATATAAATTAAGTCAGTAAACCATCAAGATTGTTTATCACTCAACCACAAATAAATTTAGTTTATGGTTTGCAAAAGAAAAATAAAGAACAAAGTTTCAGCCATTAAACACATCCTCGTGACTAAAAAGTAAACAAAAAAACAAGAGAAGAATATGAAAGACTAAGTTCCCGATTGATTTATGTAATTTCTCCTCTTGTGCAGTCCTTAATTGCTCTCTTCAATCATGTTTTTCTTATGTTTATTTGTGGTTTTTCTCCTTGGGTAACAACTCCCCCTTTTCCTTTGCGTAGGGTAAACGAAAGTTTAGGGTCCGCATCATCCAGATTAGGAAACTACATATCGCAATTTTCTGGGTATCAAGCATGGAATTTTCTCTGTCGTTGTTCTAGGATTGCTACAGTAATGGTTGCTACAACAATGACAAAAATTGCACTGTTCGAGATTTGTTCCAATTCTTCTGTAGCCAAATTCTTTTTCATCTTTTGTAAGCCTATTGCAGCATCATTCCTCCCTTGAAATTTGAGTTTTCAATCACCTACAATTATGAACACAATCTAAGTAAACAAAATTATACTTAAATCAAGATTACTTAAAGAGTAAATGACATGTTTTTATTGCATTTTAGTTTTATTTTGCATGAATAACCACTTTAGTTTATTTTTAAGTATAAAAGTGTCATGATACTCTCATTTCATAAAGTTATCACTCATCTTCCTACTATTATGCCAATTCATTATGAATGTCAAGCCACTATTATGAGAGCTAAGAGTAAAACATATGTAATGGAAACAATGCACACATATGTATGATATATAGTATTGTTAAGCAGCTGCTAGAATTAGGTGTCACGAGCCTGGACTTTATCAGAGTTAAATTTGGCCAATTCTCTGACAAAACCAATAAACAAGAGTTTCGTATAGATCACATTGAGGGGGATAGGACTACTCGTTAGATCAGAAGATAAGAGTGATGGTAACTTTACCTATGTGCTTGGAGACCTTAAGAAGTAGGTTCATAAGAGTAAAAATAAGTTACTTTTTGTCTTGTAGCAATATTGATATTTTGTAATCTTAATTTTATTCAATAAAGATTTTCTATATTTATGGGTCCTCTTTATGGCAAGATAATGCTTATTGTAGTGATTTAGGTTGAACAATTAAGCTCTTAATGAACTACATGACCCACATTTTATATATGGTGGTATGCCACCTACATGACACACATGATGGAAGTTCACCTATGTGAGCGTGGAATTAGGTCGATTCTTATGAGAATTAGATAGGTTTCTCTAGAGCATTCATGAATCATGGGCAGAGGACTATTAAAGTGCCAAACCGTAGAAGAATAAAATATTGTGAGAGTTTAATGTGAGTTTCTTGTCCTCCGCCTTACATAAACAGAATATTCATTCATAGAAACTATAAGTTTCACAAGTTTCTGTTAGATGAGCCAGGTGTTCAGTGTCTGGTTAATAACCCAAAATGCGCCAGTTCATATGCATTAAACTTTATGCACAAGGATGAAGGTGAATAAAATTGGGTATTTTGAAATATAAAGGGACTGTTAGAGATTGAGTTAGTATTTCAAAATACCAATATCCCACATCGCTTAGATAAGATAGCATAAGTTAGATTATATGCAAAAACTAAATATAGTGGGGTAACAAGCCTATAAACAGCAGGTCCAAATGCATGAAACCAAGCCCAAGAGAGAAGCTCTTTATGAGAATCAATTAATAGGGGGCTCGTGCTTAATAATTCATGCGTAGGGGTGACCATCCCCTACAGATGTGTTGTGTATATGTGGAAACTTGGACACCTTTTATAGTTTTTCCCTTTATTTTAATATTATTTATTTTTAATTTAAATTATATTGAGAATTTGATTCCTAATCAAATTGGGATTTATTTTAAATCCTTGTATAATTATAATTTGGATTTACAAAGGAAAAAAGGGCTAGGGTGTATCTATTGAAAGAGCCGATTATATCACATTGTGATTATCTAGAAAGCACTCTCTATTCTATATTGCTTTCTCTGCCTTCATCATTATATGTTTTGCTATTCTAAACTATCATGTTGAAATACAACATCGTAATAGTAGTCATCGTGTCCTAGAGATTAAATTCTTGCACTAAGATATAGTATCTTGAGGTGAAAATTTAGTCTTAAGGACAATGTTGTCGCATGCCTTGACTGTTTTTCTATTTCAGTCTAGTTTTCCACTTTAACCTCCCCTATTTTACATCTCCATTATCCAACAACACTAGGAATTGTCATTACAAGTAACAAAGATGACGGTTTATAAACTGTCTATTAAATATGATCTCCTTTTAATGACGCCACTTAAGATGATGGTTTTAGAACCTTCATTTTTATTCACTTAGAACGGTCATTTTGATAAGGAAAGAAAACGTGTGGAAAAAAGTAATTGTTGATTAAGAAAATTACTGTCTTTTTAAAGTGGACTATGGGTTTAGTTAAATATATTTTAGTCTTTGATATAATTTTAATAGAAATTTTAAGTCCCAAGGAGTTTTAAGAGGTTTTTTAAGGATGCCATAATTTAATTTTTTTAGATATTATTTGCTCCACACCAAATTCTAAAAATCACTTATGGGGCAAAACGTACCAAAAATAAAAAAAAAAATTAATAGAGGATAAGAAAAATAAAATAAGAGAGAGGATAAAAAATTATTCGAAGTAACTTATACGTACCAAGTTTTACATACATGTATTAGTTATAGCATCAGACTATTTGAACCCAAGAAAATACTCTCAACATCAATAAAAATTTATATTACAAATAATCCTTAAATAAATTAACTTATAAACCCTTACTCTCTTCTTGGTCCATCTTATAATTTCCTTTGTTAAATTTTTGGATAATTAAGTTAAGTTTCCACATAATGGATGAAAGATCTGTCACTATAAAATACTTTGTGAAGACTATGATTTTCGTTTCTTATGATTAAACATATGGAAAATAAAATCTCAATTTGTGTTGAATAAATAATAACTCTATTTTCAAGTTTGATATCGCAACTAAAATTTAAAGAATTCTTAAAAGATTTGCGCGAAAGGAGGAAAAAAATTGTACCAAAATATTATCAAATCATAACTAGCAATTTGATTGTGGAGAGTAGTATTGAACTCGTTTTGCATAAACTCCAAAAGTCGCTTCGCATAATGCCAAATCAAAATTAAGAAGCTTCTTTTGTTACAGAATATTTATGATGAATAAATATATATTAATATATCAATTCTAAAAGCAATAATTTGTATAGATCTTAAATTTTTTTGGAAAATATGGCATGGATGATAGAGATCTTCGATATTGACATAATTATTGATGAAAAAAGTAGAGTATCATGAGGCTATAAGAAGGATATTTTTGGGACAAAAATGATGTTTAAAGTAAAATAAAAAATTCTAAATTTGTTGATGGGTGATATGAGAAATTGGGTTTGAGTATTTTGGTAGGTTGAAATAACATCACCTTTAATTATATTTTAAATTATTATTGGTCCCATGACTCCCATATTCTCACCCAATTTCCTTTCTAATGCTTAAATTCCTAAAAAAACGAAAGAAATCCCCAAAATTTAAATCTTTATTATAATTCTCCTTTTTAGTTGAATCTTCAACCCAAAAACTCACTTTTAATCAACTCCTCTTATTGTTCTATTCTTTGAGTTCCAAAAACTCAATTTTGTTTTTTGATCAATTTGTCTTGAATTCATTCTTGTTACATTTTTTGAGAAGGTACTTCACGAGAAAGCTTCAACATACATGATTTATGTTCCTTGAAAGGATGCAAGTTTAGGATATCCTTATTCCTTGAAAGATGATCATTGTAGCTTTGTTTCTTTTTTATTGGGAAAACAAACCCAAACAAACAAGTACAAATTTAGCAGAAGTATACTCTTTCGCTCTTTGTGTGAATGAAATAAGATGTGTACCATAAATAAATAGATAAAAAATAAACCAACGTAATCCAAAGTAATAAATCAACCACAAGAGACACAAATTTTTACATAGAAAATTCAAAAAAAAATGACGGGACTGTAGTCCAATGTAACCTTCCACTATAATTAATAATAGGATTACAGCACAAATTCCTCTCTAGATAACACTAGAGGCTGATAATTATTGACGTAAATGTTCTTATAATTTTGATTTTAATGATAACAAACCATGTGGTTAAAAGATTAAATGGTAATTTTTTTCTTAACAAAATGGTTTTTCATAGAATAAAGTTTCTAAACAAATTGTTATTATAGGTTAAGAATGTTGGATCTTTCAAATTGGAGAAATTTGTTAAGCCAATTAATAACTTGGAATAAGTTTGAGATTCTGGATAAAAATGGATAATTGCTAACATTGAAATAGCAAACCGATTTTATATGGTTAACATGTTTGATTTTGGATAGAAATAGTTAACCGTTTGTTGGAAATGACTAACTGATAAATTTCAAAAAAGAATTTGTTTAAAAATGGTGAACTGTCTATTGGAAACAATTAGCCGATAACTCCTTGCAGAGGTTTTGGACAAAAACGGTTAACCGACATAATCAACCATTGATCAATTGATGGTGATTCGATTATTTAAATTGTTGTATAACAATAACTTGCACAAGTTCAAAATGACGATCTAATTTAATGTTAACAGCGACCTGATAACCTCTAGAAAGTCTACAATAACTAGTTTTCTTCTCCAACTATTAAAAGGCCTTATAAATTTCAGTTTGAAGTGATTTGACAATCGTTATTGAGCTTGTTTTTGCGTATGCTAACCATCTTGAGCATAAATTTATTTTTTCTTTCACCAAATCACACTTTAGGCTTTCATTTGCAAACGCATAGATTGTGTAAGTGAAAATTTGTATAATAGTCATCTTTATACCAAAATTGAATGATTGAAAGTGTGGAAAATACTTAGGAAAAGAGGTGTGAAATCATCACAAGTTGTAAAACTTCATTGACATCTTAAAAGCCAATTGTAATCATCTTGAAGCCTTGGAGCTGTAAGGTTTAAATAATGGAATCCTCAAGTGTGGTGAGCTTGGAGGCATTGACGTAGGCAGGATTGCCGAACTACATAAACATTTTGTGTTTGATTCTCTTTCTTTCTCTCTTTATATTTTATTATTGTTATTTAATTGCTACTGATTTACTTATATTAAAGATTTACATTGATTTTTAATTTTAGTAGTATATAATTTTTTAAAAACCCTCTTTGGTTGTTTAGCCATAGTTTCATTTGGTATTTTAGCAAGGTTCTCTTATTAGGATATAACATCTAGGGTAAAAGATCTACAACAACCCAAAATGACTCAGCCCTTGAGTAAGGACAATCCACCACTAGACCTCCATTTTTTAATGGAAAGGATTATCCTCACTGAAAATTATGATGATAATTTACTTACAAGTATTAGATTATGAAATATGAGAAGTTTTTTGTGATGGTTCATTTATGTCCATGACTAAAAATGAAGAAGAGGAAAAAATTTCAAAACCTCCACTTGAATGGAATGAGTTGGAAAAGCGAAAAGCCTTTTTTAATTCCAAAGTCATAACCCATGAAGGCTATAGTTTATGCATTAGATAAAAAGGAATTTGATAGAGTTTCATGTTGCTCTAATGCTTATGAAATTTAGAGAAAACTTGAAGTAGTGTATGAGGAAATTAATCAAGTTGAAGAGTTTAAAATTGGCATATATGCTAGGCAATATAAGTTGTTTTAAATAGAACAAAATGACAATGTACATGCGATTTATGGACATTATAAACACTTTAGGAGCCGTAGGGAAGACCTTCTCAAAGAGTGAAAAGATAAAGAAAATTATTAGGACTGAACTAAAAAAATAAAGACCAAAAAGAACAGCCATAGAAGAAGTTAAGGATTTAAATCCTTTATTTATTCATGATTTAGTTGACTCACTTATTTCATATGAAGAAGATTTAGCCATTGAAAAGGGAGATGAAGAAAAAAACAAGAAGAGTATTACTTTGAAAGCCTCAAAGCCTAAAAGCGATGAAAAAATTGAATTTGAAGTTGAGGATTTCACAATGATTGCAAGAAAACTGAAAAAATCCTTCAAGAAACCAAGTGAGCGAAGAAAATTCATAAACTTTAAGAATGAAAGAGAAAAGAATAAGGCAATTATTTGCTTTAAATGCAATAAGCCTAGTTATATAAAAATCATAAGGTCCTTTTTTTAGTAAAATGAAGAAGAAAGCTATAGTGGAAACATAAGATGAGAGTGATAAAGAGTCTACATATAAAGAACAACCACATGACGTGTCAAACATGACACTTATAGCAATAGGAGATAAATCTTTAATGAACCTGATAAGGTAAATGATCTTCCCTCATATGATGAATTATTTGAAGCTTTCAAAGAATTATATGATGACTTAAAGAAAATTGAATGGAATGGAAAAATGCTTCCCTTAAAAAGAAAATGTTGGAGTTCTCAAATGAAAATGACAGCTCGCAAGAACAAAATATTTTTTTAAATGAAAAGATTAAATGTCTTGAAATAAAGAATAAAATGCTACATGATAAAATCATTTCATTGAAAGAAAAACAATGTGCTTCATTTGAGCATGAAAATTGACATGTTAATGTTTAAGCAAGGAGAAAGAAGATCTTAAAAAGAAGAACAATGAACATAATGATATTGTCTTAAATTTTAAAAATGATCAAAAAATTTTGGAAAAACTGCTTAGCTCTCAAAAATGTGTTTTTGACAAAAATGAGGCAATAGTTATAAGTCAAATATGAAACAATAATTTTTATAAGAATTACTTTATTAAGGCTACCTCTATTAATGACCGTTACAATGATTAGAACTATTGCAATGGAAATGGTCGTACAAAATACGCATGTCTAATTAGGAGAAATACTTATTTATGTATTAAAAAGATTTGGGTTCTGAAAGAGCCATTATTAACATCCAGGGACCCATAATAGTTTGGTTACCTAAAAAATCAATTTGAGCTTTTTTCTACAAGGATAAAAAAAGAAAATAAATAAATGGTATTTGGATAGCGGACATTCAAGACACATGACTGGTGACTATTCTTGGCTCTCAAGTTTTACCAAAATCGAAAAACGGTAAGGAAGTATCTTTAAGAGATAAATCAAAAGAAAAAAATAATTAGAGTGGGCAATGTTGGTAAAAATTTCTCTACTATTTTTGAGAATGTTTGCTTGGTTGAAAATTTGAATCATAACTTACTTAGTATTAGTCAATTGTGTGATAAGAGATATAAAGTTATCTATATGTTATTGAAAATACAAGTGATGGTAAACTTCTGTTTATTGGAAAAATATGTATAAATCTATATACCATTTATATACACTGTGCGTGATCTCATGGTAAATGTTTTTCAGTATTATATGATGATAGTTGGTTGTGGAATAGAAAAGTTAGCCATGCAAGCATGGATTTGATTTCAAAGGTTTCTAAAAATGATTTAGTTAAGGGTCTTCCAAAGATTGGATTTCAAAAGGATAAGGTTTTCATAATGATAAAGTATGTGAAGCCTGCCAGTTTGAAAAACAAATCAAATCATCTTTCAAAAACAAAATTCCTGTTTCTATTATAAAACTTCTTTAACTTCTTCACAATGATTTATTTTGACTTTCTAGGTATGCAAGTCTAAGTGACAAGTATTATGCATTTGTAATTGTAGATGATTTCTCTAGATACCATTGGGTATTGTTTTTAGCAAGTAAGGACATTTGTAAAAAAGTCTAAAATCAAAGAGGGTATGCTATTTCTTGCATTAGAAGTGATCATAAAAGAATTTGAAAATCCTACATTTGAAATTCTTACAATGACTTTGGCATTGAACATCAATTTTCATACCTAGGACTCCCTAGCAAAATTATTGAGAGAAAGAATTGGACAAATCAAGTAGAGGATAGAACAATGCTGGACGAAAATACTTTACCAAAATATTTTTGGGCCGAAGCTGTCAACATAACTTGTTATGTTTTAAATTGTCTATTGATTAGATCTTATGTAAATAAAACTCCCTATGAGCTTTGAAGATAACAAAAATTAGCTATTTCAAAGTTTTGGGATGAAAATGTTTTATATTGAATACAAAAGATAATCTTAGTAAATTTGATCCAAAATATGATATTGATATCTTTCTTGTGTATTCAAAGACAAGCAAAGCCTATAGAGTGTATAATAAAAGAACCTTAGTTGTCAAAGAATTTATGCAAGTTATGTTTGATGAATCTAACATTTCCTCTGCATTGATGATGATGCAGATAAAGAGTTACAAAGAGAAAAGTCTTAAAAGACAAGCAAGATTATCTACCGGGAAAAAAATAAAAAGAGCAACAAGAAGAACAAGTTAGGCAGAATCAAAATGAAGGTAATTCTCAAACACTCCACAAAGAGTAGAGGTATGTTTCTTTACACCCTAAAAAATTAATTTTAAGAGATCCTTTACGATGCATAACTATAAGATCATCACTTAGAAATATATGTGAGAATTTTGTGTTTATATTTCAAATTGAACCAAAATCTCTTTCCGATGTTGAAAATGATGAATCTTGGATTATGGCAATAGAAGAAGAGTTAAATGAATTTGATAGAAATAATGCATGGCAATTGGTTCCACAACCAGAACATTAATATGCTAAAAGTACTAAATGGGTACTTTAGAATACAATGGATGAATCCGATGTGGTTGTAAGGAATAAAGCAAGATTAGTAGTTCAATGATACAACCAAGAAGAATGAATCACTTTGATGAAACCTTTGCACCTGTAACTAGATTGGAATATATTAGAATGCTCTTAGCATTTGCAGGTCATAAAGATTTTATTTTGTTTTAATTTAATGTTAAAAGTACATTTTTAAATAGTTATATTATAAAGAAAGTTTATGTGAAACAACCTTCTGGTTTTGAAAATGAGAAATTTCAATATCATATTTATAAGTTATCTAAAGTTTTGTATGGTTTAAAACAAGCACTTAGAGAATAGTATGATAAATTTAGCAAATTTTGATTAGACAACGATTTTTCAATTGGAAAAACAGATACTACTCTTTTCGTTAAGCACAAGGTTTAAGATATACTTATTGTTCAAATTTATGTTGATAATAATATCTTTGATTCTACTAATGAATCTTTGTTCAAGGAGTTTTCATCTTGTATAAGTAAGGAATTCAAAATGAGCATGATGGGAGAGTTGAAGTGTTTCCTTGGACTTCAAACTAAACAAAAAAATAAAGGAATTTGAAAATCTAACTAAGCAAACCAAAAGAATGATGAATTGAGTTTGTAAAAACTTAGGAACATAAAATGACAAAACAATTCAAACCAATACCTTAAAAGATTTGATAATGATAAATTTAATAATAAATAAATATAAAGAGATAAGGGAGAAAAGAGCAAACATGATATTTTACATGGTTCGACAGATTCTGCTTATATCCATCCCTCCAAGCTAATTGAGCTTACGGATTCCATTATCCAAGTCTTTACAACCCAATGTTTTAATATGCTTATAATTGACTTTTAAGGTGTCAATAAATCCTTTACAGTCTGAAATGATCACTCACCCCTTTCCTAAATTATTTCTTATTCTTACAGTCACTTAATTTTGATGTTGAAATACATATTAAAACAATCTTCACACAATGTATGTGTTTATAGATGAAAGCCCAAAGTAAAATTAATGATTATCATTGATTGGATCATTGTTAATCTCAGTCGGTTTTTTATTCTGACTTGTGCAAGTAATCGTTATGCTAAAGTTGAAATTGTCTGCTCACCATTTAAAATAATTTGTTTACCTTCTAATTCTAAAGAGTTCACTGATCGAAGTCGGATCACTGTTGTCATTGTTTGTTTACTGTTTAATTCCAGAAGCTCAACTGTTTAAAATCAGTTTGCCATTTATAGAAAGTGGAATGCCGTTTTTAGATAAGTTTATTTCTAGAATTTATCGATTAGTTGTTTTGTCATTAACGGTTAACCATTAATTTCCAAAAGCTATTAGTAACTCAACCAATTATTATCGGTTTGCCCTTTTTAAGCTTAACGGTTAGTCATTTGTTTCCAAAACCTTTAATTTGTTTAAAATATCATATGGCCTTAGAAATTATCCAAATTTAACAACTCCAATATTTTAATCTAGTTTGTTATCATCAAAAAGTAATATTATGAATACATTTATGTCAATAATCTCCCCATTTTTTACAATCGCATACCTTTCATGTGAATGGTTCAAAAATAGTAGCTCCCCTTAAGTAAAAGCTAATTTTAACAAGTGCAAGGTTCAAATACATTTATCCTTCTCCCCCTTCATCATAAAAAAATAAATTTAGTGACAAAAACAAAAGCACAATGGAAAATAAAACATTTTTACCAATGTTGCTCGAGTTGAAATTTTGGCAAAACTTCTTTAACAAGAAATATTACTTTAGGAAACATGTTAATAAGTTTACATCCAATTCATTAAATTGTAGAAAACAATATATCAAAATCATCAGCAAATCATCATATATATCAACCATCAAAGCAAATATCAATTACATATATATCTTAAAATGTATAACAAAATCAAGGTGTCATAATACATTAAGCAAAATGATACATATAAAATGTTTGTGCGAAATCTAAAGATAGAAACAAATACTAAATTACTGTAGAGGATGTGATGAAGAAAATAGCGGAAGAACACCAAGTTCAGTGAAGATGCACTGCTGACCATTCAGAAGCTACTCTTGCTGATCGAGAATGCGTTGTCCCTTATGCTGAAAGGCAAAATAACTGAGACTGAAGCTGCTCCTGGTGTTTAGAAAGTGATAGAACCTCACTTACTAGTTGCTTTAGAGCTCTCTCAAATATTGGAGGCACTTCAGGGACTGGATGCTCATCAGTATCCATGTCATGTCCCTCTTATTCCTCTTGGTCTTTAGTCTGTGCTGTTGCAGCTTGTCATGGCGATTAAGTTCTAGCTCCTAGCCTAAAATCAGGTAAATATTTAGTGGGATAGATATCGTTGAGCACTTGATCATCCTTCAGGGCTACAAAGGTGTTTTGGTTCTCAGACGAAGTCTTCTTAACCCACTGCCCATTCCTTAAATGAAAACATATTGCCATTATAGCCTTTCTTCTTAACCTCTTGTTCTCCACATAAATCGGTTCACTCAAAGGCACTTCAAAATGTCTCAAAATCTTGGTAATGATATTGTCATATGGGAGTAACATGTTGGATACTAATAGAGTAATCAGCATATGGGAAAGGATAATATAACCTAAGTTAACCAGATTCTTCATAATGACAATCTAGTAATCCCACATCCAATCTTGTAACCTCATAATTATAGCCCTTCGTAGAAATGGTTATATGTTGTGGGATACTGTGAAGTACCTGAATTTGGAGGGGTAAAATCTAGGAATGGAAGAAATGATGGCAGATATCATCTGAAAGATCATTATCCCTACAAATGTTCCTAATCACATGAGTATAGAGAAAATGGTTGAACATAAGTTCTTTCTTAGAAATATATATCTATAAACCTTTATTCTTAGTCCCTAAAATCAAGTTTAGATCCCCCACATTAAACGCAATAGGTACCCTTCTAACGTTGGTAATTATCCTATCTAGCCTAATTGTGGAAAATTTCATATTTGAGTAAAAAACTCTAACTAGATTAGTATGTACCTTCTCCTCAATATTCAAGGCTTATTCTCAAGGTTCCAACATCTCCTTTATACTACCACCACACACAACTAGCTCCTCAAAATCATCTAAATCCACAAAGTAAGAATCAATTACCTTACGTTGCATAAACCGGGTTTGGAATCATCTAGTCATAGGGGCAGTGGGGAAATGGGTTCTTTAAAACTCTGGGACCTCCCTGGGAGGTGCTGGATTCCCCCTTACTACTTGTTTTCTTCTTACTCTAGCCCTTGAAGACTCAAAACTGGCCATTTATATAAAATTTAGGAATTTGGGAAATTTGGTGTTTTAAGAGAAATTGAACCAATTAAAGTGTAGAAGAGGGTATAAAAAGTGATGTGGGTGCTCAATTTGGCAAAAACAATTGGTGACAATTTAGTCAAGTTTGAAGAGAGAGATTCAGCTAACGATTAGGGTTCCAATTTGGGAATTTTAGATTTTGGGCATGAAATGTTGTTTTGATCGGTTAAAAATGTTCCTACAGTGATTAGAATGATTGTATAGCTTCAATTTGGCTAGGAAACAATACGCAATCGAATGTTTCCTTTACTCAAGTGGTCATCTGTTTATTTGTAATCTATTAACATAAACAACCTTTCTGATTTCAATCAACAAACCATTATCTTTGATCAATTAATCGACAACTTACAGATTTCACTCCTAGCTTATCTTTTCAAATGATAAACAATTTATTTTAAATGATCATCCATTTATTTTAACATTAATTTCACAATTATATTCCAAGATTAGTTCAAGAAATTGAAATGTCTCAAAAGGCTATTTTTAATACATGAAAGTGAATGCAAATATAAGCTTCAAAACCAAAACAAATCATCCAACATTAACACACATACACATCAATAATCACACAACATATAATCTAATAGACTCGATATCATAAAAGAAATGCTAATGTGGAATTTTGACAAACTGATCATCACAAAAGGGTTTTGTAAAGATATTTGCAAGTTGGATTTCGGTTGAAACAAGTTCTAATATTATGTCCTCTTTTTAAATAAAATCTCTTAAGAAATGATATCTAATCTTTATATGCTTAGTCTTAGAATGTTGAATGGGATTTTTTGACAAACACTAATATTGTCACACATGATAGGTATATGATCAAGTTTAGTCCCGAAGTTTATTTGATCCATATGGCTTGTGCATAACAACGACTAGCAGCAATATATTCAGTCTCAGTGGTTGAAAGAGCAATCAAATGTTTTTCTTTCTAAACTAAAAGACAAGTGAATGACCTAAAAAATGACAAGTTCCACTAGAACTTTTGTTATTGACTTTATATCTGGCAAAGTTAGCATTCCAATAACAAGTTAAATATATACGAGTTCCTTCAGGATACCAAAGACCAAGATCAATTGTTCCTCTCAAATAACGGAAAATTCTTTTCACAGTAAACAAGTGAGATTCCTTAGGACATGATTGAAATCTTGCATACAAACATACATTAGACATGATATCTGACGTACTAGTAGTTAAATAAAGTAAAGAACTGATCATACCTCGATATATTTTCACATCAACTTCTTTAGCTTTTTTATCTTTATCAAGTTTGGTTTTTAAGCTTATCAGACTACTCTTAGCCTTTTCATCTTTAAATCTGAACTTTTTGAGTAAATTTCTCAAATATAGCTTGATTGATGAAGATTCATTTTTTGTTTTGTCTTATTTGTAGTCTAAGGAAGTACTTCAACTCTCTCATTATGCTCATCTCAAATTATTTGCTCATATAAGATGAAAACTCCTTAACAAAGACTCATTAGTGGACCTGTCGAAAAACATTTTCCAAAAGAAATCTACTAAGCCTTTTGTACCATGCTCTAGGTACTTATTTTAAACCATATAAACTTTGGACTACTTCTAAACATGATTTAGAAATTTTTTATTTTCAAAAGGGAAATTATACACCGTCTACCCGTTTTTTCTAACTTTTTTAAAAATACATAATTCTTTTTTTTTGCGGGAATCCACCTGAAGTTAAATTTCTTTTCACTTGTTCACTTCCATTTGGAGACCGTTAAGAAAACTAATGGAATATTATATAAATGACTTTTTTACCCTTAAATGTAAAAGATAAAGGGGAATTATCATTCATATACCCTATATTTGCTCTATTATCAAAAATACTACAGCACTTTGAGGGTAATTGACAAAATGTATCAGCCGACCACCAAACCGTTAGTTGTTGTTTGAAAGTTAACGGAGTTACAGTGAATTGACGATTTTACCCTTAAAAATTATCACTTGTATACCCTTAAATTTTCTTTTTATCACTTGTATACCCTTAAATTATCACTTGTATCATATGAAAAGACTAAATTACCCTTCTTACGTCATTATACTTAAACAGCAACTAACGGTTTTTTGGTTAGCTGATACATTTTGTCAACTTAGGGTGGACGGTTGATACACCCTCAAAGTGTTGTAGTATTTTTTATAATGGATTAAACTAAAGGTATACAAATGATAATTTCCCAAAGATAAATTTTCCATCGACCACCTTTTTTTTGTATTGTTTTAAAAATACACAATTCTTAATTTCTTTTTGTTGAATTCTACTTGAAATTATATTGTTTTGCACTTGTCCACCATTGTGTCATTATGAAATGATAATTTTACCCTTATAATATCAGCAAAGTTCTAACGGCGTTATAATGAGAGTGGACCAATGAAAAAAATGTTAACTTCAGATGAAGTGTTGCAAGGAAAAAAAAAATTTGTGTATTTTAAAAAAAAAGGTGGACGGTGGATAATTTCCTTTTTCAAATCTAGGGGTTATTTATCATAAACTTCTTCCATGATGTAACAATTTAGAAAGGCACTTTTAACAATCATTTGTTACAAAATGAAATCCTTATAACATGCAAATGCCAAGACCATCCTAATGGCTTATAATATACCTATAGGTGCAAAGGTTTCATCAAAATCAATTCTTTCTTCTTGGTTGTATCCTTAAGCTACTAATATAACTTTATCTCTTGCAACCACATCAAATTCATTCATCTTATTCCTAAATACTCATTTTCTACTTATAACAAATTGATGTTCTGGTTTAGAAACAAGTTTCCATACATTGTTTCTATCAAATTGATTTAAATCTTCTTGCATTGCCACAATACAAGATTTATCGTTTTTCGCATGTCAAAAGGATTTTGGTTCAATTTGAGATATGAATGCTATATGTTCACAAGTATTTCTAAGTGATGGTCTAGCAATTATACCTCGTGAAGGATCTCCTTAGATGAATTCTTTAAGATGAGAAGAAGCATACCTTCACTCATTGGGAGTGTTCGAGAATTGCTTCATTTTGCTCTATATTAGTTTGTCTTTCTTGTTGCTCCTTTTGATTCTTACATATTGCAATATCTTGTTTGTCATTTGAAGACTCTTTTTTTTTTTTTAACTCTTCAACTGCATCATCATTAACAACTTTTTCCAAAGAAGAAAGGTTAGACTCATCAAATGTAACAATTTCTAAAAATTTTTGAAATCGTAATTTTCAAATTCTCTACCATGATCACTCCTAATACAAGAAATCACATAACCATTTTCATTTTGAACATTTTTACAAAATATTTTAAAAGCATAAAAGACATCATCCTCATTAGCTAAGAATAATGCCAATGTGTAACTAGAATAATTATCAACAATTACAAATGCATAATATTTGCCACTTAGACTTGCATTTTAGAAGGTCCAAATAAATCCATGTGAAGAAGTTGAAGTGGTTTTGAAGTAGAGATGCGATTTTATTTATGAAAGAAATTTTGATTTGCTTTCCAAATTGACAAGCTTTTCAAATCTTATCTTTTTGAAAACCAATTTTTGGAAGACCTTTGAACAAATTATTTTTAAAATTTCTGAAATCAAGTGCATACTTGCATGACCAGTCTTCTATGCCATAACCAACTATTATTGTGTAATGTGGAAAAACATGTATCATGAGTGGATGCACAATCTATTTCAATAGTGTACACATTAACACATCTTTTTCTAACAAAAATAGAATTTGATTAAATCATAGTTATTTCCTAAGAGTTTCACCTTCTCCTAACTAATATTATTTAGTTAAGCATAATTAAAATAAAAAGTAGTAAAATTGAATTACATAATTAAAAGTAATAAAAACAACTAAAATTGGAAATAAAACTAATTTTATTTATAAAAATAATTATATAAAATATTAAAAACAAAACTGGAAATCAAGATTACAAGGAGATGGAGAGAATTTGAGAAGAAGAGAGTTGTAGAGAGATGATTAAAAATATAAAAATAAGGCTCTATTTATAGAAAAATAAAATTCATAATCCAGTGCTTTGCGGTCCATCATAAGCTTCATACATGTGCTCCTCACAACCTTTAAATGAAGATCCAATGGCTGGTCAAACTTCAAAAGTCAACATCATACGTGGCATCATTTGACTCGTCCGATTTGCCTAAAGAACAGTTGA
Source organism: Citrus glauca (assembly GCA_029633175.1). Classification (NCBI taxonomy): domain Eukaryota; kingdom Viridiplantae; phylum Streptophyta; class Magnoliopsida; order Sapindales; family Rutaceae; genus Citrus; species Citrus glauca. The sequence goes on along the minus strand of JAQOOD010000004.1, from coordinate 7,781,574 downwards.
GATTTGGCGGGTTAATGGGTGAATCAAGTCGACCAGAATACAAAGATTCGGATCCTCCAACTTGCTTCACCAACCATTGCCATGTGGCACAATCATGGCCATTGAATAATGGACGGTTGAGATTTAGTCAAAATTCCCAGCTATCTCATGCACTCATATCTATTGTAAGCTCATTTCATCATCCAATCAATGCTTAGTCAACAGAAGAAGTCAACTTTTTTTCTACAAGCCCAATTTTAAGCCGATCTTAATTGATCTTAAAGTTTTCGGACCTTCATAATCCAAATTTGACCTCTATTTATCTGTTTGGAGCCTCGAAGTACGTGAAATTAATATTTCTCCTAATAAACACATAAAAACACAAAATTAAATATTTAAAACATAATTAATAATTCCTAATATATTACATAAACACAAATATAAATTATAACATAATCATAAAATAACATATTATCGGTTGATAATTCAACAATTTTTAATACTAATCACTCACCAGCAACTCTCTCAATTGTACGTGTCGTAAAGGCACCAATATTCTTAACATGGTCATCTCTGGCATCAAGACGAACACTTGGAACTACACAAATGCTAGTGACAAGTGAGGGAAATAGCAAAACAGCAGTTCGATGAGTCTTGGTTGCACACTCTCAGATTTCGTTTGCAATGATGCTACCCACTTCTATGGGAAGCCCTCGAATAAGGACATATAACAAAACCAATCTCTCTTGCGAAACCGTAGTAGTGTGAGTGGTGGGCATAAGCCTAGATTTCAAAAATTTCACCCACACCTTAGCAATAGGTTTCAAATCTATCATATTAACTACACGCCTCTCCTCGTTAGCCCATGATGCCCCTTCTATGGTAAGAGTTGTGAAAATGGTGGTCCACTTTTTCGGGGTCAATTTATCACGCAACTTGGCATGCTCACAATTAATTTTAGCAGGTAAATTATAAAAAGCATTTATAACTCGGCAGTCTAATGGAATAAGTGTGTTTTTTACCCAAATGTTGTGCTAATCAGGGCTTACCAAATTGGCGTAAAATTCTTTGACTACTTGAAGCACATGATCACGAAGGTGATTGCAAAACTCTAACCATCCTCGCTTTGCTGCAGTATTGTAAATTGTTTGTACAATTCCAGTGAGTTGTTCTGAAAATTGAAACCCTTTCTCTTCCAGAATCTTACGCGGCTCTATGAATTCTTCATATTTTTCTTCGTCATGGTAACTCTAGAAGTGTGATGTATCTTTGAAGCAGCTGGCTGTTTTCTTATACCTCTGCATTGCTGTAGTAGTAACAATGTGAAGCTAATGTGCTTGAAAGTGGAAAGAGTAGAGGAGTTTAAGAATTGTTAGAGTTGTCTTTGCGAAGGAGATGGGGAATAGTGGCGTAGAGCACTAAGCACAGTAAATCCTTTTTATAATGGACTTCAATTTGAAGATAAATATGGTAACTAAAGATAATTGAGGGAATAAAATATTTGAATTAAATGTGCATATCCCCAAATTTATCGACCAGTGAAATTAAAGCTTTAATTTCGGAGATTTGTTTCCGCAATTTCTATCCATATCCATGCACCAATCTGTCACGATTTTATCTCCAACGGTAAGTGCAAGGCTCCAGCTTTTAATTTACTGTAACAATAAAATTAGTTGCTGCCGCACCTATTCACTTGTTCTAATAAAAACTTCTGACACGTGGCTCACCTCTGCATTCTGCCATCATACACTCACTTGTCAATATGGAATTCAATTGTCACACTTACTTCAAACTAAAATTAATTCTAAAATTATTAAAAGAAATAAATAGATCAAATTAAGGTAAAAATAAAGAATGCAATAATGTAAATAAAAGTAAATGGCTAACATAAAAAAAATTAAATTAAATCATATGGTAAAGATGGAGAGCTGTCTACAAAACCAAAGGATATCAAACTTGGTTTGAAGTGGTTGTCTCCCCGACGGGTTGCCTCCCATGGAGCGCTTGATTTAAGGTCCTTCAACCTGACCTTCTTTCATTGCTTAATAGCTGGGTTCTTTAAAGAGTAACACCTCGTTTGAACAATCTGCTGCTGGATGTATGTAGTGCTTAACCCTGTGTCAATTAACCTTGAATTCTTGACCTGTTTGTTCATCTAAAAGATCAATAGCTCCATGAGGATAAAATTTGAGCAGCGTAAACGGGCCAGACCATCATGACTTGAGCTTTCCCGGAAATAATCTTAGTCTTGTGCTGTGGAGCAATACTAATTGTCCAGGGCTAAATTGCTTGTGTTGAATATGCTTGTCGTGCTAATGTTTTGTCCTCTCTTTATAAATTCTTGCATTTTTATATGCAAATAGCCGTAATTCATCAAGCTCACAAAGTTGAAGCTCTATTTGCTCTGCTGGAGCATGAATATCCCAATTTAATTTCTTCAATGCCCAATGTGCTTTATGCTCTAGCTCTAGTGGCAAATGACAAGCCTTTCCATAAATAATTTGGTAAGAGGACATGCCGAGTGGAGTTTTGTATGTTGTTCTGTAGGCCTATAGAGAATCATGTAAGTGCCAAAGACCAATCCTTCCTTGTTGGGTTCACCACTTTTTCTAAGATTTTTTTAATTTCTCCGTTGGACATTTCAACCAGACCATTAGATTGAGGATGATATGTTATACCTACCTTGTGTCTGACTCCATATTTTATCATTGTTGTAGCAAAGACTTTGTTGCAAAAATATGTACCCTCGTCACTAATAATTGTTCTAGGAGTGCCAAATCTTAAAAAAAAATATTTTTCTGAAGAAAAGCCACCACTGTTTTAGCATCATTGGTAGGTAATACTGGAGCTTTTACCCACTTGGAGACATAATCCACAGCAACAATGATATATAAGTTCCCAAAGGATGGGGGAAAAGGTCCCATGAAATCTATTCCCCAGACATAAAAAACTTCCACTTTTAGTATGTTAGTCAATGGCATTTCCCTGTCATTTGACACCTGTCACAATATCTAACAAACTCATAAGCATCTTTAAAAATAGTTGGCCAGTAATAACCTGATTGTAATACTTTAGCAGCTGTTCTGTGACCACTAAAATGTCCTCCATATGCTACAGCATGACATAACTGCAGTATATGGGGAATCTTTCATTCTGCAGCACATCTTCATATTACTTGGTCTGGGCATAGCTTATATAAATGTGGGTCATCCCATTGGTAGCTTCTAATATTATAAAGAAATTTCTTTTTCTCTTGAAACTTCAACTCGGGTGGTAACAATCCACTTACTAAATAGTTAGCAAAATTTGCATACCATAGAGATTCTGACTGCTGCAGCATCTGTGCTTGTTGTACCACCAATAGTTATTCATCAGAAAAAGTTTCAGTGATGTCTTTTCTTGTCAATGTGCATGTGTCTGCTTCCAATCTTAACAGGTGATTTGCTACTTAATTCTCAGTCCCTTTTCTATCTTTAATTTCTAGATCAAATTCTTGTAGCAATAAGATCCATCTAATTAATCTTGGCTTACCATCTTTCTTTGAAATTAAGTATTTGATGGTTGAATAGTCTGTATATATAGTCACTCTAATGCCTACCAAGGATGCTCTGAATTTGTCAAAAGCAAATACTACTGCTAGCAATTCTTTCTCTGTAGTGGTGTAATTGATTTAAGTTTGAGTAAGAGTTTTACTTGCATAGTATATGGAGTGAAAAACCTTATCCTTTCTTTGCCCTAATATTGCTCCCACAAAATGGTCACTAGCATCACACATCAATTCAAATGGTAAAGTCCAGTCTAGAGATATGATTACTGGAGTAGTGATCAGAGTTTTTTTTAATTCTCTAAATGCTTGATGACAATATTTGTCAAAGTAAAAGAGTTTATCATGTTCCAGAAATAAGCATAATGGTTTAGCCACTTTAGAAAAATCCTTAATGAATCTTCTGTAAAATTCAGCATGACCCAAAAAACTCCTGATACCTTTTACTGAAGTTAGAGGTTGCAGTTTATCTATTACCTCTATCTTGGCTTTGTCTACCTTAATGCCATCCTTGGATACCTTGTAACCCAACACTATTCCTTCTTGCACAATGAAATGATATTTTTCTCAATTGAGTATTAAGTTGGTCATCTTACATCTTTTAAGAACTTTTTCTAGGTTGTGCAAACCATCATTGTATATTTCTCCAAAAACTAAGAAGTCGTCTATGAAAACTTCTAAAGTCTGCTCTACCATGTTAGAAAATATAGACATCATGCATCTCTAAAACGTTGTTGGAGCATTGCATAGCCCAAAGGGTATTCTTCTGAAGGCAAATGTTCCATAAGGACAAGGAAATGTTGTCTTCTCCTGATCATCTAGAGCTATGGCAATCTGATTATAACCTGAATACTCATTTAAAAAACAATAGTATTGTTTTCCAGTAAGTCTGTCCAACATCTGATCTATGAATGGAAGTGGGAAATAGTCTTTTCTTGTGGCTTTGTTGAGCTTCCTGTAATCCATACATACTCTCCATCCAGTTACTGTCCTTGTAGGAATAAGTTCATTCTTGTCATTAGCTATTACTGTTATCCCTCCATTCTTTGGAACACATTACACTGGGCTCACCCATGAACTGTCTGATATTGGGTATATGATTCCAGCATCCAACCATTTGATGATTTTATTCTTCACCACTTCTTTTATGATAGGGTTTAACCTTTTCTGGTGCTCAACTGAATTACTGGAGTAATTTTCTAGTAGGATTTTATGCATGCAAATTAATGAGCTTACCCCCTTTATATCTGTCATGGTCCATCCAATTGCTCTTCTGTATTTTCCAAGCAAATCTACTAAACTCTGTTCTTGACTTGCATCTAAAGTAGAAGAGATGATTACAGGGACTATATTATTGTGACCAAGATAAGCATATTTTAAATGTGAAGGTAACATTTTTAATTCAAGATTATGAGGTGATTCAATAGATGGTAAAGTTATTTTTACTTCCGTGTCTGAAAAATTCAGATGTTCAATAAATCTGGTGTGCCTATCAGATTGCTTTTCTTTCATCCAATCTATCTGAATTACTGCAACATCTTCCTCTTCTACACCATCAAAGGTATTGACTTTGTCAAATGCCTTATCTCAGAATCTATCCATTCTGTCTACTACAACAAAATCTACTAAACTCAGGAAATTACAGTCTTCTACTTCATCAGGGTTTCTTATAGCCTTTAGTACATTAAATGTGACTTGTTAATCATTTATTCTCATGGTGAGCTCTCATTTCTGCACATCTATCAGAGTCTTTCTATTTGCTAGAAAAGGTCTCCCAAGTATAATGGGTACCTCTTTATCAGCTTCAAAATCCAGTACAATGAAATCCACTAAAAAGATGAATTTATCAACTTTCACCAATACATCCTCTATTTTTCCTTCAGGGTATGTATGAGATCTGTCAGCCAATTGCAAAGTGATTGTTGTTGGTTTGCACTTCCTTAATCCAAGCTGCTTAAAAATAGATAATAGCATCAAATTAATGCTAGCTCCTAGGTCATAGGGTGGTTTGCCAGCATACTTAGTTCCTATAAAGCATGGTATTGTGAAACTCCCTGGATCTTTCACTTTTGTTGGAATCTTATTCTGGAGCATATTACTATTTTCCTATGTTAAAGCAACAGTTTCAAACTCTCCCAGCCTTCTTTTTCTTCCCAAGATGTCTTTTAGAAATTTCACATAATTTGGCATTTGCTCCAAAGCTTCCACAAAAGGTATATTTATATATAATTGCTTCAACACTTCCAGGAATTTGTTCAACTGCTTGTCCTGTTTTTGCTTCTGGAACCTTTGTGGGAAAGGCGGTGGATGTCTAAACTGCTGATTAGATTCAGGAGGTACCAAACTTTGTTTGTTTAGGTTGGTGCACGTTGTGGCTACTGGTGTTGCAACTTCTTTTTCAGCATATTTTGGTTGAATTTCTTCTGCAGTTGTTGTAGCTTGGCCCATGTACTCAGTGTCTTGGTGGGGAGTTTGTTGTATTAGGCTTCCCTTTTGAGTTGGTTTTTATGTTGAATTGCATTTTATCCCATTTTTGGTCACCTCAACTAGGATATCAACATTCTTTCCAGATCTCAAACTAATTACTTTGCAGTGTTCTTTTCTCTCTCTCCTAGGGTCTTCTATATTATTAGGTAGACTTCCTTGAGTTCTGCTGCTCATTGCTATGGCTAGTTGTCCCATTTGATTTTCTAAAATTCTCAAGGATACAGCTTGACTCTGAACAATTACTTTATTCTTTGCAATATACTCCTTAATCAATGTTTCCAATGAAGTAATTGGATCCTAACTTATATGCTTTTGCCCTTGACTCTGCAGATGAAAATCAGGTGGCTGTGTGCTTCTATTCTGTCCATTTAATGTTGAAGCATTTCGATTCTGACTGCTCCATGAGAAATTTGGGTGTTGTTTCCGACCAGGGTTATAAGTATTTGAATGTGGGTTGTTCTGAAGTTGTCGATTGAAATTACCCATATAGTTTACTGAATCTGGATTCCCGGGACAACTATCAAAGTCATGCTCTTCACCACAGTATACACAAGAAAGTTCAACAACTTGCTTTACTGTTGTTAAAGCAGATGTCGAGGTCTTTACCATGTTAGTCAATGAGGTTACTTGTGCTGATAAAACTATAATTGCATCAATGCTATGTACCCTTGTTGATCCTCTTGCTATTGGTTGCCTAGTTGAAGGCCACTGGTAATTATTATTGGCAATGCTTTCCATAATTTCATACGCTTCAGTGTAAGATTTAGATAACAAAATTTTATATGCTGAAGCATCTACTATTAACCTTGTATTTAGATTCAACCCATTGTAAAAAGTTTCCAATTGTATGGAACAAGGAATACCATAATGAGGACTTCTGAGCAATTCCTTGAATCTTTTCCAAGTCTCGTACAAACTTTCATCTTCCAGTTGATGGAAGGAAGTAATCCATTCCGTAATTTTTTTGTTGGTGGGAAATATTTCATCAGGAATTTATCAGCCAATTCATTTCATGTAGTGATGGAATTAGATGGTAACGAATTTAACATGCTCTTGCTCGATCTCTTAAGGAATAAAGAAAGAGCCTCAACCTTAAGGCATCTTGTGTTGCTGCAGCAATCTTGAAAGCATTATTGACTTCCAATAACAATTTACAATGTAAAACAACTATATTGTGTACTGCGATAGTTAGAGTGTCATTCACTTGGCAAAGAATTTGACATACCATTTGAAATCTAAGCATATTGATGTAAGACATCATTGTATACGAGACATGCTTGAGAAGAAATTGTTGTAACTTAAAAAGATTCACACAACAGAGAATGGGTCAAATACAATGAAAAAAAACATTGCCCAAGGAGAAGCTAAAAAGCTATATATAGATAGCAGACTTAGTGGTGCCCCTTAAATGAGATGGAAGAGGAGATTTTTTGGGTTCATTTCATTTTAATAGACCAAAATGCCCAAAGTCTAAATAGGTTACTTAGTTTGTAATTATTACAAATCTTTGGACTTATTGAAATTTGCTATGAAATTTAGGTTTTGAAAACATGGCTACATAAACAAGAAGTGGAAGCGGTAGTAACTTTTTGTGGGTGGGAAAAGACAAAAGAGAGAAGAATAAAGTGGTTGGCTATTATAATTTGGGGGGTAAGATTTTCAATCTTTGATTGGATGATCGGAAGGCAAAACTAACTCTAATTTCTCTTAAATTTTGAGGGTAAGTTTATGGTATTGCCCTCTATAATCCTACTGGTCATGATTTTTATTTGATCCTCTCATTTGCTGTTATTTGAGATACATACTTGTTAAAAAGATAAATACAAGGTTGTTACTATAAGTTAAGAATATTTAGATTTTTTATGTTGTTAACCTATAGTGTTATTTATAGAAGAATTTTGTGCTGTAATCCTATTAATATAGTGGAAGATTATATCAAACTACGATCTCGTAGTTTTTTCCGTTTTGGATTTTTCACGTAAAATTTGTGTCTCTTGTGGTTTGTTTATTACTTTAATATGTTAGATTATTTTTTACCTATTTATTTGTGGTACATATCTTATTTTGATCGCACAAAAAGTGAAAGGATTTTGTTTCTGTTTAATTTGCAGTCACTTGTGTAGGTCTCTTTCCCAATAACGTTTTTGGGTCAAATTTCAAAAGTACAAACTATAAATGATAATAATAAGTAAAAACTGATAATGATATAGTGAAAATGGATCCAGCTACGGTACCACTGTGGTACTTATACCACTGGTTTTGTCTTTTGTGCCAGTAGTGTTGTAAAATTTCATTGAACCCCTTTCATTCATTTTTATTTAAACTTTACCTCATAAATATTAAGTTAATTTCTATTGCGTCCATATAAACATTATAATTAGCACCTTATACTATTTGTTATTTATATATTTTTCTTCTATATTACACCTTTATCACAATAGCCCTCTCTTTATCACAAATACCAGCGAACCCAATCCAAATTTCGTTTTCATTTTCGTCCATGCCACTGGCCAAGGTTGGTACCGATTGGAAGATCATGTGACACCAGTCATCTCCACGCCATCCTTGTCACAAAAATAACCGGGTCAACCCGACCCTTGAAACCGACCCGGATTTTGTTTCCATTTCCGGCAACTCCACTGGCCAAGGTTGGTACCGATCGGAAGCTCGTGCAACACCGGTCATCTCCATGCCATCCTTGTCGCCGTAAAGCATTCAGAAAATTGCCGATCGAAGCTGTGAAGAGTCAAACTTTAATTCACCGTTGTTTCTCCAGTTTCCGGTGACGCCACCACTTGAGTTTTGTTCTCCACAATTCCTCTATCTTTTCTGACCAACCACACCCACCGGAGGAGTCGATTTGCCATTGATCAGCCGTTGAAGGATTTACAGGTTTGGGAGAAGTGAACTTAATATTTGTGAAGTAAAGTTCAAATAAGAATAAGTAAAAGGACTTCATGAAATTTTATACAAAAAAGACAAAAACAGTGGCATGGTGCCACTGTTGCACGATAGGCGAGTCCATGAAAGCTAATAGAAAGACAAATTGATTTTGTAAGAAAGAATGTAAAAAGAAAAATTGAAATAGAGATTAACTAGTCGGAATTTTTACCACTGTTACATGAGAAAAAGGAAGCAGTTGATGAAAGGTAATTTATAATTTTTGAGATTTTGTAATAATAAAAAATGCCAACGAAGTAGTAGCATCGGGTTAATAATTAACAACCTCCCAGCAATTATTTTTCATGATCGGGTGAATGAACAACCTCCCAACAATTTTCCTTTCATATATGATATATATATATATATAAATTAATCCTTTAACTACTTTAATTCTTCTTCGACTGGATTTTAATCTTGTAAGCAAAAGGAGAAAAATTAACCGAAGAAGAATGAAATTAAAAATTTAAGGATAACTAACTAATTCAACTCTATTTTTTCTTTAACAAAGTTGCTGGGAGGCTGTTAATTGACCCGATCATGATCGCTCTTACATGTAATAAAAGTACAATATTTAATTGCTCTTTGAAATAATTTTTCCAGTAGAACTTTTGGTAATAATAGAGATTATTTTAAGGTTGTATCATGGGAGAACAGAGGTAAAGTTGTTAAAATAAAATAATGCATAGCATTTTTTATAACTCTGTTGAATCTTCTACAGTCATGCATGTTTAGGCATCTCTTGTCCTTTCAAGAACAAAAAAAAAAAAAAATACATGCTGATGAAATTATCTTTAGGCTGCTGCTTGCAACAAGAACGTATGCTCGTGAGCTGCATCACCCCATACTTATTTTATAGCAGTCTTTAGTCATGTCTTATCATTTCACCAATTTTCTCGTCTAATTTTCTTGTCCACATCACAGCCAATTTATATGTCTGGTATTCTCTCACCATTTCTTTCAATGACCTAGCAACGACCTATATGTCATAAATGATTTTCCAGTTCCAGCAACTCCCAGGAGAGCAAGCCCGATGTGGGTCATGCGCCTAATTAATACAGGCATAATTGAAAATATATAATTAAGTTGTTCTTTTTTTTAATTTCTGCTAAAACTTTCTAATATCATTAGCTATGATATATGAGTTAATAGTAATTAAAGATGATATCAGTAAGATATATATATGTATGTGTGCGTGTTTGGAGGGGGAAAAAAAAAAGTATAGCTGGGAAGGAACTAAAGATCCCATCAAAACATGATAGGGACATTACTTTATATTGGTTCATGGAGTCAATAAATCTCGGGACATGTATTTAAATCTAAGGCAGCCCTCAATCTTTAGTTAATTTTTTAACTAACTCTTAAATGAGTTCATCCCAAAGACTTTTATGAAGATACTATAATTATTATTCATAACATTTATATAGAAACTGAAAATGACTATAAGGAAATTGTAAATGAGTATTCACAGTAAAGTTATGATATTTGACAAATTAAAAAAAAATCCTTTAATTCTATCCAATGAATTGTCTTGTTCACAGCTTCATGGCCTATAATATAGCTAAAGTCAAAAGATCATTTGTTCTTGTGTTGTGTAGAGGTGAAATCAAAACAAAAATAAAATAAAATAAAGGAAAATTATTATTGCATCACTTTTATTTTGTCTTATATTTATTTAACCACTATAAAATTTTAACATGTATTTTGCACTACCTTTATTTTCACATTTGTATCAACTAGCCACTTTTTCATTAACACTATTAAATAATTTTAATAAAATAACAATTTTACCTCCAAATAAATTAAAAGACTATTTTATCTTTTAAAAACTTTTAAAATTAAAAATTATAATCATAAAAATATCCCTAAATTTAATAAAATAAATAAATCCCAAATAGAGGTGCTCAACTAATTTTTACTAAATTTAAATTTTACAAAATTTTAATAATTATTTTTATTAAAAATTATAATTTTACAAAATTTTAATAAAATAAATGAATTTATTTATTTTAAAAATTATAATTTTGTAAAAAATTTTTAAAATAACTGAATTTATTTCTTAAAAGAATAAATCCTAAAATTTTAATAATTTAAGGGATTTTTATTAAATCCCAAAATTTTGCAATTATTTTTATAATTATAATTTTATATAAAAATAATTTTATATAAAAATAATTTTTATTAAAAATAAAAATTTTAATTTTGGAATTTATTTTTATTAAATTTATGGATATTTTTATCATTATTTTTTAAAGCTTTTATAAAATAAAATGGTCTTTTAATTTATTTGAAGATAAAATTGTTATTTTATTAAAATTATTTAATAGTGTCAATGCAAAAGTGACTAGTTGATACAAATGTGAAAAGAAAAGTGTTGTAAATTACATGTTAAAATTTTGTATTAGTTGAATGAAAATAAGGTAAAATAAAGATGGTGCAATGATAATTTTTCTCAAATAAAAAATAAAAAGCTGCGTGCAATAGTGGAGATACATCATTCGAAAAATTAAATGTTTTGGTTTCATAATTATCGAGAAAAAAATAATAATTAAAAATTTGTGAAAAACGAAACTTATATTATGCATGCTAATTACAACCTTGAAGATTGTTTTTGTGGGATTCCGATCCGGCCACTTGTCCTCGAGAATTAGTTAGAGATAATCCTTCTTCAATAAGAAATAGAATCTGGGCATGATTTTTTGTTTAGACTAGATATGATCTGCATGTCCACCTATTTAAGCCTTGAACAGTAAGGTCCACAAGATTATCCAGGCATCGATCGGGCTTGGATAAACTCGTGTTGAATTTTTTACTATAACCGACTTGTCGAGTATCGAATTTAGTGTTGAAACCATAATGCACCTGCTGTTAGATGCAATGTAGCAGTAGATTATGCCCGTGGATAATAAAGCCAGTTTTAGGATGTTGGTTCAGTGTCTAATAGAACAATAAAATAGAAAAAAGCCCTAATGCGATCTAAGACTTGAAGATAAAATTCTAGGATAATGGCAATTCATAAAGTGCAATAAATGATGTTTAGGATAGTTCTAACATTGGTTCACAAGAATAAAAGGATTTGGGTGACGAATTCAAGAATACTACTGTAAGATTTAAGGTTACTGTTTGACTATTTAAAGGCTTTGACTCATAACGAAGACTGTTCTAAGTCAACGAACATGTTTTAATGGTGGTGATGACCGTAAGAATGGCTAGTTTATGGTTTCTTAATGTTGAAGAAATCTAAACTAAGTTATGGTTTCTTAAGGTTGAAGAAATCTAAACTAAGATTTTTTGTTAAAAAAAATAAAATTGCTTTTGTTGGTGGTTGCAAAGGCTATTGTCCAAATGATGTTTTCAATTGCTAGGCTTCTAGTGAATATTTAAGGGTAGGTTGTAGCAGTAATGAACGCTGATGATTCATTGTCCCAAGTTGTGTACATTGTTCTCTATTTATAGGTTTTTTTAGGGAAAACCTAGTCAATAAGGTTTAGGGATCCCATTTATAAAAGATAGCACGAATCTTGTGCTATAAGGTAGGATTTTGAGGGTTATTTTTCATTTTAAATGTAGGAAGAAGAGTTTTCTTATTTGGTTTAGGATCCTAGGATTTTCATCCTACTTATGGTTTCTTTGCTAACAAATATCTCATTTTTAAAGGTAGGAAGGTTGTGTCCCAAAGTTACAGTTTTAAATAAGGCTTTTAGAAGGTGGCATAATATTGGTTCCTCATACTACAATGGTTTAATACAATATAAATTGGGAATATAGACTCTCTAGTTTGTGTACTACTTTTAGATTTTGGGCTTTAAGGAAGATTGATTTTCCACCACCTAATTTTACAAAGCATTTCCTTATATACCATATTGTTTTAATTAGGTCTCTTATTAATGCATTCATATTTTTTTAAATCATAGCCCACAAGTATAGTATCTTGGGTCCACCATAGAATATATGCCTGATAAGTTGGATTGAGCCTTTGGGCATAGTCTCAATTTTTAAGTAGCTATGAGTTGAACTATTGGCAGGCCTTTATAACCCTTATAAAATTCCTTCCCTATTGCAATCACATTAAAAGATAAAATAAATTTAGTTATACTATTATATTTCTCTTTTTTAAATATAACTACACCAAAGTCTTTTATACATTTTGTTTCCTCACAAACAACTATTTCTTGAGAAATTTGCAAAACCTATTTTTAATTTAAAAATAAATAATAGCTATTTGAGTCCGGTTTAATTTAGAATACTTTCTAACCTTTCTAATAATAAGTTTTATAAACTTATTTTTAATTTACAAAACTTTCTAAACTTTTTTTAATTTAAAAATAAATAATAGCTATTCGACTTCACTTTAATTTTACTTAATTCATACATGTATTTGATCTTTTTGAGTAAAATATGTATGATATAATAATTCAAAAATTTATAAAAAAATATTTGTAATTAGAGTCATTTGGAAGAAACTGATTTATTTTCTTTTTGAATTAAAAAAATGAAAAAATAGAAAAGGATATTTTAGAAATTAAAGTAGGTTTTGATAGAAAAGGGGTTTGAAAATAAAGTTATAGGGTGCTAATAGTCCCACTTAATAGCTATAAAGACTAGGGGTGGACATATAACTCGACCTGATTCGATCTGACTTGATCTGATCCGAATATGAAATATTCGGATCGAACGCAGCTTAAAGGAGTAATCCAATCAAATGATTTCTTGTCAATCTGATTGTATTGTATTTAGATATGATCAAACCCAATCTGATCCAACAAACCAATTAGATTGAAAAGCAAAATAAAGACACATTAGTAGTTATAGCACACACACAAAAGCCCCCCACACCCCCACAATAACACAAACCCCCTACTAAAAGACCACACCCACGCACACAAAGCCCCACACGGTGACACGCACCACAAAAAAAAACAAAATTACATAACTATTTTCTCTACACTCACACTAGGGATGTCAAAAATTCCTACGAGGACGAGTACCCTTGCGGATTTTTCCTATTTAAGGAGGGTACGAGGATAATTTTATACCTAATTTCTTATTTAGGGAAGGGACGCGAAAATATTTTTACCCAGTTTCTTATTCGGGGAAATTAAAGTAGGTTTTGATAGAAAAGGGGTTTGAAAAGAAAGTTATAGGGTGCTAATAGTCCAGCTCAGTAGCTATAAAGACTAGGTGTTGTGCAAATTTTATTGAACTCGCAAGCGCATGAATCTATTGTAGTATAAATCAATGGTGATGAGTGTCAATCCCATGAGGAGGTGGATTTTAATTATATATAGAATTAATTTTGTATGAGGTGATTGGATTTGTTGTGGAAGTGATTCCAATTATCCTAAAAATTAGAATTGAAATGGTGAAAAGAAATTAAAATGTAAATCTATTAAATTGACGTACTTGGGTATATGGATCTGTATCAACATGCATCATAGGCTAAATAATCCTTATTAATGCCAATTAAATCATGAGGGGGGAATCCACACCTCATGAACCACGCTCTAATCAATATGGTACTAAGGGTTCATCGTGCCAAATAATAATAACCTTGTACTAGAGGGTCGGTGAAACCAAGGTAGTATTATACAAGATTAGTATTATTTGTCGACGAGAAGTCAAAACATCCAAAAAAATTAGAGGGGAAGAGAAAGTAAATTTACCAAATAAAGCTCATGACACATGTTGAGACTTCACCTTCAACCCAAGCTTGAAAGAAAATTAGCCACTCATAATTGAATTAGGGGCAAAATGGAAATTTATGAAAATACATAGAAAATACAAGATGGAGAAGGAATTATAGGAAATGGATCCCAAAAATGGATTCAGAGATATCAAATTGGGGGGAAGCCCCTTTTTTATAGATACATGGAGTAAATCATAGCCATCGGATTAAAAATAGTTTGGATGCTCATGATTGCACCACGTCATCAGTCAACAGTACGTGGTTTGGTTGAAAATAATCTTGTGTAATGCATGTACCGTATGCACGATTTTTGGTCCACTAATATACTGCCACGTCACCAATCAATAGCACATAAAAATATTAGCCCAACAGGATTGTGACAGCTCATCAGTCAATGCCACGTCATCGATTCGTCTATGTGAGCAATGTCGTGAATACTAACGTAAACAATACCGTACATGTGAATAGTGAACAGTGCCGTTTTTCCTTTTATGCTCCTTCTAAGGTTTTCGACTGTCCTGAGTTCAAAAGTGATATTCATTTTGCCATTTGACCTTTCGTTTATTGTGAAATGACTTGATGCCCCTAAAATACATAAAATACTTAATTAAAATAAAACACACATAATTAAATTACAAGAAGCTTAAATACATAAAAGTAAGGGTTGTTAGTGAGACATGAAATGTAAAATGACGATGTTCTCCTTTATAAATATACATTTTCTAATACTCAACACATCTCCCAACTAGCTTATTGTTAGTCCCTAGCAAATAAAGCAAAAACAAAATTCACATCCAAAATGATTTTTTTAAACACTCTTGTTTATTCAATCAGACTAATGATAACAATCAAATAAAAGTATAAGCATTATCTCAAGTCTAAAAAAACATCACACCCACATCAACCATCCATATGAATCAGCCCTGTAGACTCTGTCATAGCTACCTTCAAGAATGACATGTTAAACCCCAAAATCTCACTGGAAGTAGTGACACTCTCACAAAGAAATTAAACGCAACAAAAATAATCACTCCAATGAATGGTAATTGAGAGAAAATAAAAAAATAATAATATCACATACTCTCACCAAGATGAAAGAAATATGCCCTCAGCTTAGAAATAATACGATCTCAAGTCAAATAAAATTGCTAGTAAACCTAATTTATTTATTTAATTTTATTATTATTATGCATCACTACATCTTTTTAGCCATATAACTAGCTTCTACTTCAGACTATAGTTCCCTAAAATCAAGAAGGACTTTTATTAGGACGTAACGTAGGCTAGAGATATGGTTAACAAATAAGGAAAATAAAATGTATGTTTGAGAAAAATGCAGAGGAATTTCTATTTTTCTGGAAGTTACTAGGTGGATTTCACCTATTATTGTAATTTTTTTTCTTCTTTTTTTAAACAAACATTTTTTTTTGCTTTTGCTTGGCACAACATTACTGAACAAAATAATTAGTTACATTTTTTTTCAAACATAAATAGGTAATGGAATTTATAAGACATTAGATAATACTCCAAATCAGAGTGGGTCAAGATGATAAGTTTAACAAATAAAAGGTTTTTTTAATTTTTTTTAAAGGCTCAAAATGGTTAACTATGGATATTTCACAAAAAGGATGGTTAGAAAGGCTCAAGCGGATCAAAAATGGCCTTTCCGTCGTCTTTTAGGATTCTAAATAACCTTCCATATCTACTGGTTAAATGGGCCTCCAAATATAGCAACACACATTTTTTTAATTTTAAATTTTTTTTAAGGGTTAACTCAAAATAAATCTAGAGATTGTGTGTACAATAATAAACTGTTAAGCTGTATAAAGAATGAGCAAAAGGGGTTACTCTCCAAGAAAAATGATAGGCTCAAAAACTCACTTAGTACTTATTATGATATGTTCATTTCTTCAAACAACTCATATTTGTCTCCGACATCAACATGTAGAGTAGCAAACATAGTGTAACATCACTTAAGTCCAAAAATAATACAAATACTAAAATTTAAAATTAATCATGTCATCCAATATTAAAATAAATCACACATTTTTTTTAATAACATTCTACCCCCCAACCTATCCTAAACATGAAAGGAAAATATGCATGCAGAAATGTGAAAAGGATGTATAAAAACTAATTAGAAAAGATACACTTAAAATGATAGAAAAAGAATTTTTTTTAACTAAGAAGATGCGTTTCTAGAGGCACTACACTCCATATTCAGCCATCTTGGACTCAAAAAATTTGAAAGTGTATATTTATAAAGGAGAAATAACAAAGAAGAAGAAAAATGAACATCAAAACATAATAAAGAAAAAAGAAAATGTCTGAAGTTTTTTTCAAATGATGAAGATGCGTTTCTAGAGTCACTACACTCCATATTCAGCCATTTTTAACACCAAAAGTTAGCAACAGTTAGTTTCTATAACAAAAAAAATTAGTAAAAGCTTTACCAAGATTCCACAATTGTCGACTATTCCCTCCCCCCAACCTAAACGAAACATTGTCCTCAATGTTTTAAAGGAAAGAAGTAGAGTTTAGAAGACATCACCTAGGTGGTGCAACACAGAAGAAAATATTTACAAGCAGAGGGTTAAATCTAATTTGTACTTATTACTGCGGCTACTATTACCGTTATTATTTAAACGCTCTAACACAAAGGTCCAGGGGTCTGGCTCCGATTTATAAGCTTGTAACAGATCAAGTAGCTCATTAGCCATGTTAACACAAATAAAAAGCTTTTTCGCATTTGAAGAAATGAAATAGTTTTTTATTGCATGGTTAAAAAATGTGATAAAGCCATCATAAAAATTATTGAGATTTAACAAACCGATGGGTTTTTGGTGAATGTGCAGATGGGCCTAACATGCTAGTGTGATAAGTGCCTCTAGTGTTGTAAGATCTCCTAGAAGGAAAATAAAAGCATCAGTATGATTAAGCATTTTAGTTATTCGTTTTTGTATACCTAAGACGACTAACTCTTCTCCATTTGATGAGTTAGACAAACTGCCCAAAGGTTTTAGGACTTTTAGGATTATGCCTAACACTTGGCTTCTTCTGACAAAAGCAGCTTCTGAGACCAATTTTGATAACCCTCGGTTGCCTCCTCCATACACCAAGTGTAATTTTCTCTCTGCTATGCTTCAACCAAGATCTATGGCTGCATCAACGAACTCTTTATGTTTGTCATAAGTAAATCCAGAAAACAAACAAATGTTCTTGAATTGTCTATTGGAAGTAGCTGCCATTGGAATATTTCACAAAAACAATTTGTGAGTGTTTAACAAAAAGTCATATTTAAGAATCTTGGTGACAGTGGATCACAACTGTGTATGAGGTGGCATGTCAGTGTCAAATAACACGTAAAGCACATGGCTCACGAGTAAAAAAGAAAACAGTAAAAAGAAAAAGAAACAATGGTCAAATAAAATTATTAATGACAATAATGGAAAAGATAAAACAACAGTAAAATAAAATAACAGTGAAGTAAAATGATATTTATAGGTAGTTGCGATTGTTGCTCACATCTTCCTCTGGTTTTACGTCCAGAAACAGCTTGAACGCCCTCTATAGGTCGAGGATAGGCCTTCCATCTAGTTTTCTTATAAACTAGCAAACAAGGTCGTTTATAGTCAGATTCCTGAGACTATATCGTGCATGTTCTTTCTAGAATAATGGCCATAGCTAGAGAATCACTCCTTGCACATATCCACTGGTCTGCGTTTCAAGAGACAAAATGATATCATCCAATGACTCCTTATTCAAGCCATCTCTAATGAATTGAATCATATCTTCCTTGTTACCAGACACCATTCCTAAAGAACATGAGTTTTTATCGCAAATCATTCTGGCACACCTATGACAAGCAACAGAAATTCTTCGAGTTTGTCGTTTTCTTGTATAATTTCCTTTACCACAACCAGGCATGTATGCAATAAATTTTGGAGGTAACTTACCTGCCAATCGTACTGTCGCCTTGATTAACCAACGGATGTCGGCAGCTATGTTGTTCCTCATGAGCAATCGCATGCGTTCAGACCGAGCTTTATAGATTGTAAGGAGGGCATTCTGAGAGAGTGAAGGGAATCGCTTATGAAGCTTCACTAGAATCTCGTTTCTGTCTATACTTTCGCCTCAGAATATCAGTTTTTAGAGGAAAACTGAAGTAACCGATTTGATTGTCACAGAGTACCGTTATCTGCCACTTCATCAGGGTAGCAAACTAAAGCACACAAACAGAAAAGCAAATTAAAACACACAAATAAAATTAAAATTGTCCTCTTATTGAATTTACCTCAAGCTCCAACTGGATGTCGTAAACACTTCTCTCAATTTCTCTGTGTTGGCTTTCTAAACCCTCAACATAGGATACTAACTCTGGTGGTTGCAGAGCCCAAATTCGATGTGTTTTACAAAATTGAATCTACCTTTTTAGATGAGTTTTGACACATTGAAGTAGTTTAAGAATGTTCAGGAGTAATGGTCTAAGTATGGTACTCATGATTAATAATGATAAAAGAAAACTTAATGGTAAAACAAACATACTTATGCAAAAATAATTTCAATTAGCAAAAGAATAATAAAAAGAAAGAGAAAAAAATCAAACCACTGAAAAGAAAAAAAATCAATTCAAATCTAGTGGGTCACTCAAATTTATTTCGGTGTCTTCTCCATGTGGTTGGTACTCTAGATATAGCTTTAATCTTTGACTATTAACTTTAAATGTAACATCGTTCTTTGGGTTCTTAATTCCAATTACCCCATGTGAAAAAACAATATGAATAATAAATGGGCCAGACCAACAAGAGCGTAACTTACCTAGGAATATGTGCAAGTGAGAATTGAATAAAAGCACTTTCTGACCTGGAGTGAAAGATTTTCTCATAATTTGCTTGTCATGGAAGACTTTCAGTCATTGCTTGTAAATCTGGGCATTTTCGTATGCATTATTGCGAATTTCTTCAAGTTCTGCCAATTGTAATCTTCTTTCTAAGCTGGCTTGCTGCATGTTAAAGTTAAATTTCTTGATGGCCCAATATACACGATGCTCGAGTTCTACAAGTAGGTGGTAAGCTTTTTCATACACTAGCCTGTAGGGTGACACCCCAATCGGGGTCTTGAAAGCTGTTCTATATGCCCATAATGCATCATCAAGTCTTAATGACTAATCTTTTCTGCCCGGCCTCACCGTTTTTTCTAATCTGTGCTTTATTTCTTGATTGGAGATCTCAACTTAGCCACTGGTTTGCGAATGATATGGGGTCGCCACTTTGTGAGTGATTGAATACTTTGTCAAAAGAGCTTTGAATGCTTTGTTACAAAAGTGGGCACCACCATCATTGATTATCACTCGAGGGAATTCAAAGTGTGAAATAATGTTGCTTTTCAAAAATGCTATCACCACCTTGTGATCATTGGTTCTACATGGAATTGCTTCTACCCATTTTGATATGTAGTCAACAACAACCAATATGTATTGATGGCCATAAGAAGGGGAAAAGGGTCTCATAAAGTCGATACCCCATACGTCAAAAATCTTAACCACTAAAATTGGATTTAGTGGCATCATGTTCCTTCGTGTAATGCTCTCCATTCGTTGACACCTATCACATGAAGAACAAATAGTGTAAGCATCTCGAAATATAGTTGGCCAATAGAAACTACATTGTAAAACTTTAGTCGTTGTTTTCTTAGCACTGAAATGGCCTCCACAAGCTTTTTCATGGCAAAATGAAAGGATATTTGAATTTCATTTTCTGGGGCACATTGTCTAACAATTTGATCTGTACAATGCTTGAGCAAATATGGGTCATTCCAATAGAAATTCTTTATTTCTGCAAAGAATTTAGCCTTGTCTTGCTTGGTCCAATGCGCTGGAAATTTACCTGTAACAAGATAATTAACTATATCAGTATACCAAGATAATACTTCTACACTCACTAATTGTTCATCTAGAAATGACTCATTCAATGTTAAAGGTTTAGAAATTGTGTCGAAATGGAGACGAGAGAGATAGTCTACTACAATATTCTCTGTGCCTTTCTTATCTTTAAATTTCAAGTCGAATTCCTGCAAAAAAAAAACACCCAACGAATTAGTCTAGTTTTTGCATCTTTCTTCGTGAGAAGATATTTAAGAGTAGCATGATCTGTGAACACAATTATTTTACAACCAATGAGTAAAATTGAAATTTTTCCAATGCAAACACTACTGCTAGCATTTCTTTTTCAGTAGTTGAATAGTTCAATTGTGCATCATTCAATGTCATACTAGCATAATAAATAACATGGGAAATTCGATCAACTCTTTGTCTTAATGCCGCTCCTACTACATAATCAGATGCATCACACATGAGCTCAAATGGTAAGCTCCAGTTTAAGGGTTGAATGATGGGTGATGATGTCAACAATTGCTTTAATTTTTCAAAAGCCACAAGACATGAATCATTAAAGATAAAAGGTACATCCTTAGCAAGTAAATTGCATAAAGGTCTAGAAACGTTGCTAAAATCTTTAATGAAACGTCTATAAAAACTAGCATACCCAAGGAAAGATCTTACTTATCCGACTGTTTTAGGTAGAGGAAGATTAAAAATGAGATCCAACTTGGCTTTGTCAACCTCGATACCTTTGCTCGAAATGATGTGACCGAAAACAATACCTTGTTTTACCATAAAATGACACTTCTCCCAATTTAAGACCAAGTTCTTTTCGATACATCTCTACAGAACTAGTGTTAGATGATGTAAACATTGATCAAATGAATCACTAAAGATAGAAAAGTCATCCATAAAGACTTCAAGGAATCATTCAACCATGTCAGAAAAAATGCTCAACATGCATCGTTGAAATATAACAGGTGCATTACATAATCCAAATGGCATCTTCCTATATGCAAAGGTGCCAAAAGGGCAAGTGAAAGTGGTTTTCTCTTGATCTTTTGGTGCTATGGGAATCTGATTATATCCTAAGTAGCAATCTAAAAAGTAATAAAATTCATGGCCTACTAATCTATCAAGCATTTGATCAATAAATGGTAAAGGAAAATGTTCTTTGCGTGTGACGGAATTCAACTTTCTATAATAAATGCATATACATCATCCTATAGTCACTCTAGTAAGTATCAATTCATTATCAGCATTCGTAACTACTGTGACTCCTGACTTTTTGGGAACAACTTGTACAGGTTGACTCATGAACTATCAGAAATTGAGTAAATAATATATGCGTCTAATAGTTTAAGGACTTTAGTTCTAACAACTTCTTTCATATTAGGATTTAACCGACATTGCATTTCCCTAGTAGATTTAGTATTTTCATCGAAGGGAATGTAATACATGCAGTCTACTGTGTTTATACATTTTATATCTGCTATGGTTCATCCTAATACTCTTTTGTGCTCTTTTAAAATATCCAACAAATTACTTTTTTGTTCGTCATTGAGGGATAATGAGATGATTACCGGTAGATTACTTTCTTCTCCCAAAAATGCATATTCCAAAGTGTTGGGCAATGGTTTGAGCTTGAGTTTCGGTGGTGATTCTGATGATGGGATGAGTTTCTTCTCTGATGGTGCTAGTTGTTCAACTCTTGACTTCCATTTATTAGTGTCCATGGATAGTGCTGAGTCAAACAGGGCGTTGACTTTATCGAATGATCTGTCAATATCAAAATCTAAACCAAGGTGAGTTAAACATGTTTGTAAAGGGTCATCACTAAGGTTTGAAAGAAAAGTGTCATCAACAAATGCTCCAATTAAATCCACATCAAGAATTTCATCATCTGCATTGTGAGGTTGTTTGGCAATGTTGAAGATGTTCAGCTTTATAGTCATGTTGCCAAAGGACAACTGCATATTTCCAGTTCTGCATTGAATGTGAGCATCCGCAGTTGCCAAGAAAGGTCGGCCTAGAATAATGGGGATGTGCTTCCTTGAATCTTGTATTGGTTTAGTGTCAATTACAATGAAATCAATAGGAAAATAAAATTTGTCTACCTAGATAAACAGTCCTCCATAATACCACGAGGTATTTTCGTGGACCGATCTGCAAGCTGTAACACCATTAGAGTTGGGTGTAATTCTCACAGTCTAAGCTTCAAAAATAATAAGTAAGGCAACATATTTACACTAGCTCTTAAATCAAACAAAGCATTCTCAATTGTTTAGTTCCCTATATTACATAAAATAGTGGGGGAGCCTGGGTCTTTGCATTTTAGAGGAATTTTATGTTGGAGTATGAACTAATATTTTCTATTAAAAATGCCTTCTTTTAAACATAAATGTTTCTTTTTTTAGTACAAATGTCTTTAAAAAACTTGCCATAAGATGGAACTTACTTAATGGCATCAAGTAAAGGGATGTTAACACTTACTTGTTTGAAAATTTCAAGAATCTCACCTGTGGATTTTCCCTTTTTTCCTTTTGCTAACCTTTGAGAAAATGGAGCTTTGGGAACATATTCTTGTGGGTTAGTTTCTTCTTTCTCATCTGATGGTGAGTTCTTAATATTCACAGGAACAATTTGATTTTCTTTTGTCACCGACATCTCCACTTTATTGTCAACTTCTTTTCCTTTTTGCAAGGTCATGACTACTTTGACCTCTCCATGCTGTTATAGTGAACTGGTGCTTGCTTCATGTACTCCTTTAAGATTAGGCATTGGTTGACTTAGAAACTTTTCTTTCTCAACAGTCATTTCTAAGGTCTGAACTGAAGAAGCAAGTTGTCCCACAATTTTCTTCAGGCTTGAAACTGATTGGGCTTGTGAGTTGAAGTCTGCTCTCAACTCATTTCGTAGTCCATCAATGGTGCGATTCTGTTGCACAATCATGGAGTAAGTAACATTTCTGAAATTCTGGAATGCATCCTTCTGTGGTCTAGGTTGAGAGTGGTTCTGGTTCTAATTGTATGGTCTGAATGGTCGCTAAGAGACTTGAGGATTTTGAGGAATTGGTTGCATTGGTGAAGCTGGAGCTACTGGTCAATTTTATTGAAATCCTTGAGACCATAAAAAATTAGAGTGCTCTTTCTATCCAGGATTATATGTGTTGGAATATGGGTTATAATTTGATGGTTTTCTTATTACACCTATGGCATTGGCTTGATCTGAGTATGAGTCGTGGTCATGTGGTTCTATTGATTTAGCAGTCGATAACAATGCTATTTATCGAGAGAGACCTTCAATTTTTGCATTGACATCTTTAATTTCTGAATTGGATTCACCAATGTGAATCTCATTTACTCCCTTAATTCTTCTAGTATTCCTGAGTGATCGACTCCATTGTTGGGAATTATTCGCTTGTCGATAGAAGAATTCCCAAATCTCTGATGCACTTTTTGACAGTAACTCTCCTCCACTTGTTGCCATTAGCCATTCTTGCACATTCGACAATAATCCATCCAAAATGTATTGGCATTGGTGTCATTTCTCATACACATGATGTAGACACTTCAAGAGTAGCCCATTGAATTGCTCCCATGTTTCGAAAAAATGCTCGTCTTCTCTCTATGTAAACTCTGAAATTTTCCTGCAAATACCATTGGTTTTATGCAATGGGAAATATTTATTAGCAAGCAATGTATTAAGCCATGAATGAGCTCTAGTTTAACATCATCGTCTGAAAATTTTTCATATTTAAATGTTTGACAAATAGTATGAAAATCATTCAGATGATTATATGGGTCCTCATTTTCTAAGCCATAGAATGTGGGGAGACAATTTAGGACACTAGGTTTTAGTTCAAAACTCTTACCAGCTACATTTGGATATCTTATGCATGATGTGCTCAAATTGGCTAAAGGACTGAAGTAGTCCTTAAATGACCTCTCTTGTGGTTGCGAATCTTATTTTTAATTTGTTTGTGTGTGCGAAGTGTTTTCTCAAGTTCAAGGTCTGCAAGTTTAAGATTAGGTAATAATGACCTACGATCATGGATGCAAAACAAATAAAAATAAAGAAGAGGGAGAAATTTCGATACTAACCTTATTACGCGATCACAACCTTACTATAAAACACATTAAAACAAATACGTGAAATAAATTAATTAAAAATAAATTTATAAGATAAATAAAAATTACAAAGAAGAAAAAAATAACTTGAAATAAAATTACTGAATTTTAAAAAAGAGAAAAATAAATATTAACCTCTAAATGCCGATTCACTTTTTTTCATTTTATTTTTAAAAAAATACAAGAAAATAATTTAAAAGAAATATTCACAAAAATTAATTCTATAAATTAAAATTACTTACCTCCCCGGCAATGGCGCCAAAAACTTGTTGTGCAAATTTTATTGAACTCGCAAGTGCATGAATCTATTGTAGTATAGATCAATGGTGACGAGTGTCGATCACACGAGGAGGTGAATTTTAATTATATGTAGAATTAATTTTGTATGAGGTGGTTGGATTTGTGGTGGAAGTAATTCAAATTATCCTAAAAATTGGAATTGAAATAGCGAGAAGAAATTAAAGTGTAAATCTATTAAATTGACGTACTTGGGTATCTGGATCCATATCAACATGCATCATGGGATAAATAATCCTTATTAATGCCAATTAAATCATGAGGGGGGAATCCACACCTCATGAACCACGCTCTAATCAATATGGTGCTAAGGGTTCATCGTGCCAAATAATAATAACCTTGTACTAGAGGGCCGGTGAAACCAATGTGGTATTATACAAGATTAGTATTATTTATCGACGAGAAGTCAAAACATCCACAAAAATTAGAGGGGAAGAGAAAGTAAATTTACCAAATAAAGCTCATGACACATGTTGAGACTTCACCTTCAACCCAAGCTTGAAAGAAAATTAGCCACTCATAATTGAACTAGGGGCAAAATGGAAATTTATTAAAATACATAGAAAATACAAGATGGAGAAGGAATTACAGGAAATGGATCCCAAAAATGGATTCAGAGATATCAAATTGGGGGGAGGCCCTTTTTTTATAGATACATGGAGTAAATCATAGCCATCGGATTAAAAACAGTTTGGACGCTCATGATTGCACCACGTCATCAGTCAACAATAAGCGGTTTGGTTGAAAATAATCTTGTGTAATGCATGTACCGTACGCGCGATTTTTGGTCCACTAATATACTGCCATGTCACCAATCAACAGTGCATAAGAATATTAGCCCAACAGGATCGTGACATCTCATCAGTCAATGTCACGTCATCGATTCGTCTATGTGAGCAGTGTCCTGAATAGTAACGTAAATAGTACCGTACATGTGAACAGTATCATTTTTCCTTTTATGCTTCTCCTAAGGTTTTTAACCGTCCTAAGTTCAAAAGTGATATCCGTTTTGCCGTTTGATCTCTCATTTATTGTGAAATGAATATGATGCCCCTAAAATACATAAAACACTTAATTAAAATAAAACACACATAATTAAATTACAAGAAGCTTAAATACATAAAAGAAAAGGTTGTTAGTGAGACATGAAATGTAAAATGACGATTTTCTCCTTTATAAATATACATTTTCTAATACTTAACACTAGGGGTGGGCATATAACTCGACCTGATCCGATCCGAATATTTCAGATTCGGATCGAACGTAGCTTGAAGGAGTAATCCAATCAGATGATTTCTTGTCAATCCGATTGGATTGTATTTAGATCGGATCAAACCCAATCCGATCCAACGATCCAATTGGATTGAAAAGCAAAATAAAAACACACTAGTAGTTCTAGCGCACACACAAAGCCCCCCACCACCCCCCCCCCCCCCCCCCGGCAATAACACACACACCCCCCACACTAAAAGACCACACCCACGCACACAAAGCCCCACACGGCGACACGCACCACAACCAAAAAAAGACAAAATTACATAACTTATTTCTCTACACTCACACTAGGGATGGCAAAAATCCCCACGGGGATGGGTACCCTCGGGAATTTTTTTCATTCAGGGAGGATATGAGGATAATTTTATACCCAATTTCTTATTCGAAGAAGGGACGGAGAAATTCTTTTACCTAATTTCTTATTCGGGGAAGGGCTGGGGATGAGGTGGAATCCCCATCCCCTCCCCATTTCCCCCATTTTAATTTTAATTTGAATTTTTTAAAATTAATAGTAAATAAATAATAAAATTTGAATTATATTATAAAATTATAAATATTGGTAAAAATAACAAATATCAAAATATTTATATTATTAAACTTTAAAGTCTAATTAACTAATTAAAGTCTTAAATTTTTATTTAGGACATTAAAAAGGCTGGATAGTTCTATTAGCCCAAAAATTTAGTTTTATTTTAATTTTTTATTAAAAATATTAATTAAGTATCTACATTTATTTCATTTATTTTATTGTTGATATAAAAGTAAATTCTTTTTCTTTTTATTGTAGGATTATGAAGATTGACAAAGATAATTATTATGATCATTTGTATTTTGCATGTGACTTTTATAATGGATTAATGTTAATTTATGATATATTTCGAACTTTACTTTTATTTGAATCTTTTTATTTTAATAAAATTAACTCAAAATTAAAAATAATATATATATTAATTATTCGGAGATCGATGACTCTCGAAGATCTCCTATTATTATTTGGGGAGAGGTTGGAGATGTTCTCAAACAATTCTGATGAAAATGAAGAAAGGACGATAACATACACAAAATATCAAGGATGAATATGGGGAGATTGGTCCCCTCCCCATTGCCATCGCTAACTCACACACAAGCTGAAGCTACCGTCACTGCCGAACTACAAAACAAAAGCTCCAAATCAGCCATTCACCACCAATCATGCCACTATCCACTGCAAAACCAAATTGGCACACTGCACCACCACCGTCCACCTTTGCCTTGATCGCGCCAACCACCACCAAGCACAGCAGATCCATGGTCATGCCAAGTCGCGAAGTCAACAGCCTGCCAGCCTTTGATTTGATCACACCTCACCTCGCTATCGTTTGCCACACATTCTTTTTAGTATATTTTATTTCACTTTTTGTTTGTTCATTGAAAAATTAATGAGAAAAAAATGAAATCTATTAGCATTGAAGGCTCAAGGGCGAGTCAAAATAGTTGAAGGGTTGTTAAATCCTAATTGTATTATAGTGAAATTACTTCGTAAAACTGAAAAACAATTGGCTTTGAATTTATTTTGTTTATAATAAACATTGAAACAAATCATCTCTACAGTTTGCTTAAAAATAAGAGCATCCTAGTTTTTTTATCTGAATTTAACCCGAGATTGTGATCCAATCCGATCTGATTTGATTTGAGAAATGATTATAAGTTCAAATTGTATTTGGATGATTTTTTTCTCAACCTGATTAAACCAAAATCTGGTCGGATTGATTCAAACCCGATCCAAATCTGAATTTGCCTAGCCCTAATAAAGACTAGTATGTAAAGATGATTAGGTCTTTGTTGTCATTGGTACTGTAGTGTAATTTTTAAACCACAATTCTTATAGAATGCAAGTTCTAGATATCAAATATATATGTATATAAGCATAGGCGGCTTGTGCCCTAAGCAACTTAGGCGGTTGTCTAGGGGCCCCGCTATGATAAAGGCCCCAAATTTGGGATATTAATTTTTTAATTTTTTTAATTTAATTGATAATAATTAATTTGCTTTAAATAAGTAAACCATATTAAATATTAATCAAAAGATTCCGGCTAAAAATAATGGATAAGACTTAAAAATTTTCAAATTGGAAGCTTTTGATTGCATTTAGATTTACGCTAATAAATGTTATTACATTTTCAAAGAATAAACGTTCATATTAGGTAGTTGAGTGCACTTAGAATCTGGTTAATAAATATTATTATATTTTCAAGAAATAACGTTCAAATTTGATAATTATATATTGCATTTGGAAGTCACCTAATTTTTCATACTTAAGTGAAATACTCCCCATTAAAAAAAAAGTAAATTACTCCAAAAGCAAAAGAAATGTGTCTACAAGAAAAAAAACAATAAAATTATTTTTTCTCCACTGCAACTTCTTTTTTCCCTAGTCAGTGATCACTCCCAACTACCGTTGAAATCCACATTGCCACAATCTCAAAATTAAAGTTAATTTGTGATTTAAGTTTAAAGTTTCAGGTTATATCTTTCTATTTTCTTGAATCCCTATTATTTATTTGTGCTATTTTTTCTTCTACATATTCTTGTATTCTCTTGTTTTGATTTAAAAATGATAAAAAAATTATTTTAGATTAACCATATCATAAGAAAGATTAAATGGATTAGCTATATTGTCTATTGAGAAAGATATATTAGCAAAATTAGAATACAAAAATTTGATTAATAAATTTGTATCTCATAAAGGTAGAAAAATTGATTTTAAATAGTTTTGTTTTCGTTTAATTCATTCATATATATTTTTTCTTCAATTTTTTGTATGAGGCCTAATTTTAACAACTAGCCTAAGGCCCCGATTTTAGCAGTTAAAATAAAAACGGTGCCTAAGAGCAATTATAATTCTTCTCTCACATTATTAGTAAGGGTTTAATGTCAATTTAGATATGTCTACAAACAAATCATTTTTATTTTTAGAGGTATCATACTGAAAACACATTTTTTTTCTTCTCTGGAAAGGTCATATCAAAAACAACATTTTTCCTCTCGAACATAAGTATTGAAAATAACACCAAATAAAACCCAATACCAAACACAAGATTTCTGATAATCGAAAGCATTTTCTTCAGGTACTTGTTTTTTGTTATTTTATGATGGGTTTCGTTGAGGTTTGCTATATACAGACAAAAATATTTCCGAAATAATTAAAAAAGTATTTTAGTAGAAAAAACCACTAACGTGAAGACCTAATAGCTGAGATAAAGCATGAACACTAAGCAAATTTCAAATTATATTACAATATTTCTGCTTTCACTTCACTGTAGTACAGAAAGTCAACTGTGTGACTTGTGTCTGTACATAATATTGAATTAATATGAAGTCATGTCATCTATATGTTTTATATTTTCAAGTTGATGTATCACTAACTCCTTAAAGTTAACCATCATCCTTCGTAAAGATCATTTATCTTATACTTGTTAACATTTTGTGTTATTGTCAATTTTGGGGGGAAAAAAAATATCGATACTGTCTGAATCCCAAAATGTTAAAAGTCAACTTTCTTATCTCTGTCATTAACCAAAAATAAAAAATAAAAAAATAAACGTTACGCATACATGGTGGCTAAACAATGATTTTGTCCCGTCATGAGCTTTCCGCTTGCAGTCCTGTGATAGAAAAACTCTACTTTTCATTAAGCGAATGAGCATTTTTCTAATTTGATGTAGCATTTGTTCTCGCGTAATACTTTGAAGGACTTTTTCCTATAGATATGGAAAGTCAACAACATAAAATCCGTTGAAGTGAGAGGACAAAGCTGGGGGGCCATATTTAAGCAACCAAAACCATAGTAAGCTAACGGAGATATGTAAAAGAACAAGGGGTGCGACTTTAATTAAACATACCAAGAAATGAGTGAAATTGTAGTTGAATCCTTTCTTTCGTTTTTAGATTAGCCCCTACACTTGTACATAATTCCGCATCTGCACATTCATGGTCGGAATGCACATACTTTCAATCATTTGAACCTCTTAGAAAATTAGTTCTGCAATGTTTTAGTCTGTAGTTGATCTTTTAGATATTAATATACGATGTGTTTTCTTAATATGGATTTTAAGCCATAATTGCGTTGCAATGAAAGTTCTAATTGATTATAAAGATATAAAAAATTTGAATAACATCGTTAAAAGATATTCTAAAATATTTTTATCCAATTAATTTATTTTCATCTTTATCTATAATTAGTATTACTATTTATTTCTATAATTTGTGATAATATTTATTTTTGTCTTTTTATTTTCTTCAAATTAGCATTATATATCTTTATAATTTTTTATTACAAATTTTCAATAGAAAACATTAAAAAGTACAGCAAAAATTGATTAACGTGTTCTAATTTAGAATATTGAATGATTGTATTCACTTGATCATGATTTATGTTGTAATAAAATATTATCGTATGTTCGCTCTTTGAGTTTTATTATTTATTTAATATTTATATTATAAGGACACAAATGTTAAAGTACTAGTTTTAGTTTCTCTTTTTTTAAGTTACAAAACAAATAACTAGATAAAAAAAATTGTCATCCGAATTTAGGCACTTATTATCTCTATTAAGAATTCAGGCTAATTCAAATTTATTTAGATTTCAAATTAAAAAAAAAACGTTACCTAAATTTTATCTAGGTAAGGATAACAATAAATTAATTATATAGGGATATAATCCCTTATAATGATGCCATTTTAAACTTTTTAAATTAAGCGAAATGCTAAAAAATTAGCTTAATAACATAATAACTAACTGAGGGACTCATGAGGCGAATCGTGGCCACAAACATGGCTCGAAGCTCTAAAAATCTCGAAGCAAAAAAAAACCCTAGTTACATAAGGGAATTTCCACCGCCGTTGCAGGCGACTCGATCAAAAAAAATGTCTCGGATGCGGGAAGAAGGAACAAATGAAGACAATCCACCACCAGTTACTTATAAGGAGACGCTAGTTGGACCTTTACAATTTGAGGAACCTGGAGTTGGAGGGAATGAGGAAGAATGGGAGTTTGAGGAAGGTGACGCGACTGAGAATTGCGAAAGAGTAATGCCATCTATAACTTTCTCAGCCAGGATACAAGAGAAATTAATCCAGCCATGGAAGAACTCAATTGTAGTAAAATTATTGGGAAAGAACATTGGCTATAGAGCCCTTTGTGCCCGATTGGCTAGTATGTGGAAACTTTCGATGGGGTTTTCAGTAATCGATTTGGAAAACAACTACTACCTAATAAGATTTCGCGATGCAGGAGATGCTATCGATGCTATGACCAAAGGGCCGTGGATTATATTAGGTCACTACCTAACAATACAGCCATGGACGCCTGAATTTAACAGTAAAACCATGGACTTGAATCATGCCATTGTCTGGATTCGGCTACCTGGTTTGGCTATGCACCTTTATCATCTGAAAATACTACAAAAACTTGGTAATCTAGTTGGGGAGGTCATTAAGTTTGATGACAATACTGAATTGTCAACACGAGGCAAATTCACAAGAATCGTTTTCCGGATTTCCCTTGTGCAACTGTTAGTCTCTCATATTGAAATCAATGGAAGGGTTCAAAAGATTGAGTATGAAGGCCTACCAGTTATCTGTATCAAATGTGGTAGATATGGGCATTATAGTGACGCTTGCAGCAGCAACACAAATGATGGGCCTACTGAAGGAGAATATACAAAGACCCAAGACAAACATAATGCCGAGATGACTGAATCCCAGGAGAATAGAAGGATGGAAGTTTCTCACTTTGAACCGTTCAGGCCATGGATGATTGCATCTAAGAGGGGCCGACGTCCGAATGCCGGAAAGGAGAATAGTGATGCTTTAAATCAGAACAGGATGCCTCAAGGTAGTCATGAATCTAGGTTTCAAGTCCTTGTGCAGATCAATGAGTAGACATCTAATGGAGCACCTACAGAGCCCAGGTTTTGCACGACATACCTAGCCAATTCCAAGCTACCAACAGTAACAGTAACCCTAGTAAGGTAACCTTTAAAGCCACCCTCTCAAAGAGCACTACCCAACGGCAGCAAAGGAAAAAAACTGCTATGAGTATACAAAACCGGCCCGAGGCTTCCACATTAACCAATCCCTTTCAAAATATTGAACTCAACCGAGTCCCTTCAAATAGCCATACAAATGATGCTCACTACACTTCCTATGCAAACCCTAGCTTCACATTTCGGCCTTTTACCCATGCATCTTCTGCCAGCCATAACATTATCTCCATCCTTATCAGTTTAGACTCAACCAAACATACATCAATACTTTGCAATCCTCAGCCGAATACTCCACCGGGGCAGAACAATGATATGAATGACTGGCCTAAAGCTGGCCAACATGATCCTCATCCTCTCTACTCCTCTCACCCAAATGACCCCCTAACGATATGAAGGGTTCTATTACAGAGGATATTGAGAATGACCTCTTGGAACATGCAGTACCAGAAACTGATGTAGCAGAAAATGGAATGCCTGAAGATGAAGGTTCAATGGTGAAGGAGACACCCGAGGAGTATCCAGAATGACCCCATGGATAGTAGCTATAAAATCCAACTTTTTACTCATATATACTTATTTATGGTAATATCAGTAATATTTTGGAATGTGCAAGGAGCGGCCTCCCAATCTTTCAGACGAACTTTTGTGTCCATTAGGCAGAGTTACAACACATATATGGTAGTGGTTATGGAATCAAGAATTAGTGGAAGGAAGGCTGACAACTTTATTAAAGCAAGTGGTTTTGATCGCTATAGAGTGGAAGCAGTGGGATTCTCGGTGGAATTTGGTTATTGTGGAGAGATCGGTTTGATGTTGAAATTGTTTTGAACTATAATCAATTTATTCATCTTAAAATTTCGAACAAGAATGCTTTGACTTCTTGGATTATAGCAGTGTATACTAGCCCAGTTCCTGTTATCCGCAGCGAGCTCTGGCACCACCTTAATCATCTTGTGGCCAACACGAATGAACCTTAGATTGTTGGTGGAGATTTTAATTCAACTATATTTCCAGAAGAGAAGATGGAGGGGTTGGCTACAACCAGTGGTATTTGTAAACAATTTAGTGATTGGTTTCACAATAATGAAATCCATGATTTGCAGTTCAAGGGTCCCAGGTTTACATGGTCGCATGGATCATTGTCAAAGCAACTCGATCGAGTAGTTTGTGTAACAAGGCTTGGTTTTCAAAATTCCCGAATGCTTCAGTTCTTCATCTCCCAAAAGTTGAGTCAGATCACCGCCCTGTGCTTATTAGATTTGATCAACATGCCGGAAAAAGAAAGAATCCAAAGCCTTTCTACTTTAAGGCCGCTTGGTTAACAGATTCGAGGTTTGAAAATTTTATAGAAATACTTGGAATAAGGATATTTCTTATTACCAAGCAGCTTCAAAGTTTACAGAGTAAGTGCAACAATAGAATAAGGATACCTTTAGGAACATTCTGCAAAGGAAAAAAGAATTGTTAGCTAGACTTGGCAGAGTCCAAAGAGCCTTAGAATAGAGACCTCTCCGGAGTCTATACCGGTTAGAGGATAACCTTAAAAGAAAGCTGGAAGAGGTTTTGATGCAGGAGGAATTATTATGGCTACAGAAGTTGAAAAGGGATTGGGTATTATTTGGTGATTGGAATACTGCGTACTTTCATCAAAAAACACTCACTAGACGACGGTACAACAGAATAGAGGCAGTCAAAGTAGAGATTGGTCGATGGCTTTATGACATAAAAGACATTAAACAATAGGTTACCGATTTTTTCTCTAACCTGTACATATCGGAACAAGGAGTATATGAGCTGTATCATGTGAAGGACAACATTTGTCCATGAGGTTCATTATAACGCAACTATTGTGCAGTAAAATTAAAACAGATGGCGGAAGCTCTAGAAACCTTGGATCGACTTCATTCAAAAGCGAAAATCAAGAGGAAAGATTGAAGTTTGATTACCTCACTTGTAGTTTCATAAATGACTTCGTGAAGTAGGAGAAAACGACTGAAAACAGCAAGCTCCGAACACTGTCCAGAAAAACAGCTCTACACGAACAGCTTCTGTTTTGCCACGATCTGAGATCCTTTAAGCACCCCAATTGTGATGCCTGTAATCAGTACACACTTAGAAATGTTCTAGGAGTTCAGAGGATTTTGAATCTCGAAATTTCATTAAGAAATGAGAGAGATAATGAAGGAACATGAATGCTAGCTCATGTTGATTCCTTCCACCAAATAAAGCCACCATTATCTCTAATAATGGCACCAAACATTATCATGTGCTAGACCCACCCACTTAGCCATTATTTATTGAAATTGATCTCATCACTTCAATAAACTATTTAATTAAATAAATAAATAGCTAATATTAATTAATTTCGGAATTAATAATTTAACCCCATTTTGATCACATCAAATGGTTAAATGTGGGCTTCTCTTGTGACATGTTCTAATGCTTTCTCTTAATCCATATTGGATCCAATAAAAGCCCATAATTCTAAACCCAAAATTGGTCTAGAAGTCCATAATCATATATGAACCCGAACATGTCCAAAATGGTCATTTTACGTGCTCGACATTCCATAATATTTAATTGAGGATTTATGAAATTTATTTGTTCCTTAAACTATTTATGGAACATCTAAATTTCTATCTTAAATCATATTTAAGATATATTTATATTTATATTCATTCTCAATGAATTATAATATAAATATTGATTTTCCTAAAATTAGGAAATCTAACTTCTCATTTTCTAGTAACTCCTTTTTCATTTCTATATTGTGTGTGACATTTTAGGTTCTTAGTTATAAGGTAGTAGAACTATTTTAATGATAACTCTTTATTCATTAAATGATGCTAAACTCTTTAGTCATCAATTAGAACCTTTCTAATGACCTTAAGATGCATTGGTAATACGCTTTACCAATATTGATCATAAGGTTTCTACAAGTCATGAATGACACCTAGCAGTATATCACGACTATCCAAATAACAAGAATTGTTGGATCTATAGAACCAATTCCATTGTATCTCTATGTCTTGGTCTCTTCATCATCCATGTCCAGAGAAAAGCACAACTTATGGTTTATTATGTTAAGCAGTTGTGCTTTATCTCAAAATAAATATAAATGAACTTGGCATGAAAATATAATTTGAACTCCTTCAAATATATTTCACCTTGGCCAAGGATTTCTCATGGTTCATCCTCATTCTTGATGAAACCAAATGATTTGATTGCATCATCGAATCGGATGTTCCAACTCCTGGAGGCTTGTTTTAGCCCATAAATGGACCTTTTTAGCTTGCATACTTTATGAGGATTTGTCTTAGATTCAAAACCACAAGGTTGCATCATATAGATATCTTCCTCAATGTATCCATTAAGAAATGCAGTTTTGACATCCATTTGCCAAATCTCATAGTCATACTATGCTGCTATAGCCAATAAGATTCTGATGGACTTTAGCATGGCTACTGGTGAAAAGGTTTCCTCATAGTCAATTCCTTGTATTTGACGATAACCTTTAGCTACCAACCTTGCTTTATAGGTCTCTACCCATCTAAGCCTATCTTCCTCTTGAAGATCCACTTGCATCCAATAGGTACAATACCTTCGGGTGGATCCACGAGAGTCCAGACTTGGTTGGTTCTCATAGATTCCATCTCTAAATCTATGGCTTCAAGCCATTTCTTAGAGTCAATATCTGATATTGCCTCTTCGTAACTAGTAGGATCATCTCTATGATCCGTATCACCCAATAAAAATATGTCGTTCATCTGATGAAGAAAACCATATCTTTTTGGTGGGTGAATTATCCTACTAGATCTACGGAGTTGTTGTGTTCCTTGTGTTTGTACTTGAACAGGCTCTTCATTGGATTTATCCTCATTAGAATTCTCAATAAATTCTAATTTTCTTCCTTGCCCACCTTCTTGAATAAACTCTTTTTCAAGAAATATAGCATTTCTACTGACAAATACCCTTTGATCAGATTGGATGTAAAAGTAATAACCCAAAGTTTCCTTAGGGTATCCAATGAACCTCCCACTATCCACTTTAGCTTCAAGTTTCTCACTCTTGAGTGTCTTGATAAAAGCAAGACATCCCCAAATCCTAAGATGATTTAGGCTTGGTTGTTTACCATACCATATCTCATATGGTATTTAGGTACAGACTTGGAAGGTACTCTGTTTAGTACATATGTTGCAGTAAGGAGAGCATATCCCCAAAGCGAAATTGGTAAGTCTGTATAACTCACCATTGATCGCACCATGTCTACCAGTGTGCGATTTCTCCTCTCAGACACTCCATTAAGCTCTGGTGTACCTGGAGGTGTCCATTGTGAAACAATACTATTTTCTTTAAGGTAAGACTGGAATTCTCCACTGAGATATTCACCACCTCGATCTGATCGTAGGGTTTTAATAAATTTTCCAGTCTGTTTCTCTACTTCATTTCGGTATTCTTTGAACTTTTCAAAGGCTTCAGATTTATACTTCATTAAGTATACTGAACAATACCTTGAGTGATCGTTGATAAAAGTTATGAAGTAGTAATATCCACCCCTTACCATTTCATTAAATGGCCCACATACATCAGTATGTATAAGTTCAAGTAAATCAGTGGCCCTTGTACTTCATCCAACAAAGGGTGCCCTGGTCATTTTTCCTTGAAGACATGATTCACAAGTTGGATAAGGTTCTAAACCAAATGGACCTATTAGTCCATCTTTAGCCAATTTTGTGACTCTATCTTCTCCAATATGACCTAGCCTTAAATGCCACTTATATTTGGGGCTTATTTCTTCTCTTTCACGTTTATGTGTTATGGTATTTACATTCACAACATGCTCATTATTTTCTTTCATGTTTAGTACATAAAGATCATTATCTAAAGTACCATGTGCAACATATTTATTCTCATAATAAATATTACAAATTTTATTTCTAAAATAAAATTCATAATTGTCTTTGCATAAACATGAAATTAAAACTATGTTCCTTACCGCAATGGAAACATTTTCCCTTGTCATTGGGCTTATTAGCTTTCCCCTTCTTAATCCCACATTTAGCCTTGGGTTGAAACTTTTTCTTTTTACCCTTTTTAGTTGAGGGCCCTTCTATAGCCATAACATCTTTTGGCTTCTTTATGCAAGTTTCAGCAGTATTAAGCATCTTTAGCAGTTCAGCAAGACTGCACTCAATTTTATTCATGTTAAAATTCATGATAAATTGAGAGAATGAGTCTGGCAAGGATTGTAGGATAAGATCGATAGCTAATTCCCCATCCATTGAGAAATTAAGAGCTTCCAGCTGCTCTATGTAATCAATCATTTTGAGTACATGTTCATTGACCGATCCTTCAGTCATTCTCATTCTAAACAGTTTCTTAGATATCTCATATCTAACTGTTCTGCTTTGTTCACCATACAACTCTTGTAGATGAAGTATCATGGAACTTGCATTAGGCATATTTTCATGTTGCCTTTGTAGCTCATTGGACATCGATGCCAATATATAGCTTTTAGCAGTGAGGTCATCATCTTGCCACTTCTAATAAGTGACACGTTCTTCCTCACTTGCTCCCTCAGGAATTTCTTTTGGCTTAGGTGTATCAAGAACATAGCTAATTTTCTCATAATTAAGAACAATTCTTAAATTCCTTAACCAATCAACGTAATTGGGTCCCGTCAAACAGTAGTTTTTCAGAATTCGTGCTAGCGGATTATTCATTATTAAATATTTCTGCAGAAAGTATAAATTAAATTATTGGCATTTTATTATAATCTATTTGATTTTGGTCTTTAAACCAAATAGTACCTCCCACTATTTTATCATTTCATTATACTCCCATATGTAATAAACGGAAACTCTCATTGGTAAAAGTTTCTAGCAGGAATCGGATTCTCATTAGCATAAGTTTACCTCACCTAACAGTTCTTGGCTTACTTATTATAATGAGTAGGTAACTCTTTACCAAATGCATCTCATGCATGTACCGATTATCCTTCGGCCTCTAAATCATTAATACCTCACCTAACAGTTCTTGGTATAAATGATTTAGTTAAGTTTACCCTAATACCCTTGCATATTTCAAAACATCTTACTAACCTCACCTAACAGTTCTTGGTAGCTTAATGTATGAATTATGCATCATCGTATGATATATGGTTTATTTTCAACATTTTAATGAATGAGTAGCCCATGTATCCATGACAACTAGCCCAAGCATAAAATATTTTAAATATTCCATTGGTATTAGTAGGCCATGATGAATATTCCCAATATCCATCATTACAACTTAACAATAATTATGTATATTTAATAAGGGAGTATTTGGGCATTATTATGGTCTCACTTTTTAGCATGTTATTCCATTTACAATACTCAAATATGTCTAAGCACCCTAATATACATCTCATGCATATTATAGACAAACCAACTAAGGATGATCATGGAATTTTCTAATAAAACCAATTTGAGCCAGAATTGGTTTTAAGGTCCACCTAGGTATCAAGCAAACAATAATCATTATGAGACATCTTATGCCTCAAATTATTACAATTATTAATTTCTATTTGAGAGGCCAAAATTACATTGAAAGTGCTGCAACGATCCATGAAGTCTTCTTGCTCCAATCGTCCAACGCACCGTAAATACGCCGTCCCTCCTTTGGCAATCATCTCACTTTGTAGTAATTACATATTTAGAAGAATTGGGGTACAAATCTCAGGGGTAATGGGATACAATCAGATCTTAATAGAAGGAGGAACATGCAAGTCCCTATTTAAAAATATTACAACCATTTAAGCCTTTAGAAATCATGTGAAGGACAACATTTGTCCATGAGGTTCCTAATAACGCAACTATTGTGCAGTAAAATTAAAACAGATGGCGGAAGCTCTAGAAACCTTGGATCGACTTCATTCAAAAACGAAAATCAAGAGGAAAGATTGAAGTTTGATTACCTCACTTTTAGTTTCATAAATGACTTCGTGAAGTAGGAGAAAACGACTGAAAACAGCAAGCTCCGAACACTGTCCAGAAAAACAGCTCTACACGAACAGCTTCTGTTTTGCCACGATCTGAGATCCTTTAAGCACCCCAATTGTGATGCCTGTAATCAGTACACACTTAGAAATGTTCTAGGAGTTCAGAGGATTTTGAATCTCGAAATTTCATTAAGAAATGAGAGAGATAATGAAGGAACATGAATGCTAGCTCATGTTGATTCCTTCCACCAAATAAAGCCACCATTATCTCTAATAATGGCACCAAATATTATCATGTGCTAGACCCACCCACTTAGCCATTATTTATTGAAATTGATCTCATCACTTCAATAAACTACTTAATTAAATAAATAAATAGCTAATATTAATTAATTTCGGAATTAATAATTTAACCCCATTTTGATCACATCAAATGGTTAAATGTGGGCTTCTCTTGTGACATGTTCTAATGCTTTCTCTTAATCCATATTGGATCCAATAAAAGCCCATAATTCTAAACCCAAAATTGGTCTAGAAGTCTATAATCATATATGAACCCGAACATGTCCAAAATGGTCATTTTACGTGCTCGACATTCCATAATGTTTAATTGAGGATTTATGAAATTTATTTGTTCCTTAAACTATTTATGGAACATCTAAATTTCTATCTTAAATCATATTTAAGATATATTTATATTTATATTCATTCTCAATGAATTATAATATAAATATTGATTTTCCTAAAATTAGGAAATCTAACTTCTCATTTTCTAGTAACTCCTTTTTCATTTCTATATTGTGTGTGACCTTTTAGGTTCTTAGTTATAAGGTAGTAGAACTATTTTAATGATAACTCTTTATTCATTAAATGATGCTAAACTCTTTAGTCATCAATTAGAACCTTTCTAATGACCTTAAGATGCATTGGTAATACGCTTTACCAATATTGATCATAAGGTTTGTACAAGTCATGAGTGACACCTAGCAGTATATCACGACTATCCAAATAACAAGAATTGTTGGATCTATAGAACCAATTCCATTGTATCTCTATGTCTTGGTCTCTTCATCATCCATGTCCAGAGAAAAGCACAACTTATGGTTTATTATGTTAAGCAGTTGTGCTTTATCTCAAAATAAATATAAATGAACTTGGCATGAAAATATAATTTGAACTCCTTCAAATATATTTCACCTTGGCCAAGGATTTCTCATGCCAATTCATATTATCTCATAAGGACATCCTTTTCGTATATTACAAAGTGATGAATTCCATATTGGCCATCAACTTGTCTTCATACATAGCCAACCATGACAGCTATTGCTAGATCTCTTCCGTGATTAGGAATCAATCGTTATGCATTCACATATCAGAGATGTCTATGTATAAGACATCTGTTATGTCTCAGGTCTAAAGACCATTACTAAACATAGTTTCTGTTACAATGTATAATAAGCCATTAACACTCAAGACCATATGGCTTAATCAACAAAGTTTTGGAGGAGTTTTGTGATAGCTCGGGAGCCAAGGTAAATAAATCAAAAACTTTGGTTTATTTCTCTAAGAATATTCTAGTGACGGAGGCCTCTAGAATCAGCTCAGAACTTGGAGTCTCAGCGACGGATAATTTATGGAAGTATTTAGGTGTTCCACTGCTTCATAATAGGGTTTCGAAGCAAACCTACTAGAATATTCTTAACATGGTGGACAAGCGGCTGTCTAGCTGGACTGCTTCTCATCTATCGCCAGTGGGACGCATTACTTTGGCACAATCAGTCTTACAAGCCATTCCCATGTACGTAATACAAACCATTAATCTGCCAAGAAGTATAAAACTGAAAATTGACCAGCTATGTAAGCATTTTATTTGGAGTGGATCGGCTGAACAGCAAAAAATGAGTTTAGTTAATTGGGATATGATTTGCACTCCAAAACAGAAAGGGGGTCTCGATTTTAAAAAGTTGGAGATTATGAACCATGCAATCACTATGAAGAATAATTGGAGCTTGATCACCGAACCTAACAAACTGAGCAATCAAGTATTGTTAACAAAGTACGGAGCTCAAATGGATGAGGTTCCCACAAGTTTACCTACTCGGTATGGGTCCCCTTTGTGGAAAGCGAAGGGAAATATTTGGAAGAAAACTTGTGAGGGCATTCGCTGGAACATTGGCAATGGGGAGACAGCTCGATTTTGGGAGGACTGTTGGGTGACAAGCCTAAAACCTCTAGCTGATTTTGCGACTCAACCAATCCCGAATGAGCTCCAAAATAAGAGGACAGTGGAATTCCTTGATGGATCTGGTAACTGGAATTGGGCTTTGTTTAGCCATTTGGTGCCTAATAATATACTTTTAAGGATTGCTGTAATTCACCCGCCAACAGCTGTCCTTGGCAATGACAATTATTTTTGGGGGAGCTCATCTAATGGAGAGTTTTCGGTAAGAACAGCTTATGATTTGCTGGATGAGTCTATGGGCAGTGGATCTCAGATTGACTGGCGCTTGGCTTGGCACTGGAAGGGCCCTCAAAGCATACGTGTTTTTTTGTGGCTTCTTTTATATGGTAGATTAAAAACCCAGGAGGAGCTTTATAGAAGACATGTCAATGTTTCTATATACTATGATCGTTGTGGAGGGTCAGTTGAGGATATCCTTCACTCTCTCCGTGATTGTGTTACAATTAGGAGGGTTTGGGACCAAATTCCGCCGAGTCAATATCATCCTAATTTCTTTTTTATGGCCACTGATGGACTGGATTCACATGAATTTGATGAGCAGGCATAATACTGAAAATCAAGATTACTGGAGAGTGTGCTTTGGAGTGACAGTGTGGTGTTTATGGTATTGGAGAAATGATGTTCTCTTTAACCATGGCTCGTGGGATAGTAGCGTTATAGTTTCAGACATTAAAGCTCAGACGTCTGAGATCCTAAGGGGTATCAAGCAACCTATAACTACCAAGCACAGGAAAGTGGAGACAATGATAAGATGGCGAGCCCCTATTTGGCCGAGTGTTAGCTTAAATATGGATGGTGCTAAGAAAAGGCTTGGACAAACTGGAGCTGGAGACTTGCTTCGTGACTGTAATGGAAAGTGGATCATGGGATTTATAGTGAACCTTGGAACGTGTTCAGTCATTTCGGCTGAACTTTGGGGACTGCTGCATGGTTTGAGAATGGCATGGGAAAATGGCTTTAGGCGTATTCAAGTTGGAGTGGATAACAAGACTGTTGTGCACCTGAAAATGGCTCCTGTTCAAGACAATGAAAACGCCACTCTTATCAAGGCTATTCGGGAATTATTAGAGCGAGATTGGAGTGTTCAACTCGAGCATGTGTATAGAGAGGAAAATTATGCTGCTAACTTTCTTACTTCTTATAGCTTAAATTATCCTATAGGATTGCATGTTCTTCTTTCTCCTCTTACTGGAATTGCTAACATACTTTGTAAGGATGCTTATGGGATTGCACACTCCCGATTAGTGTTGCCTTAGCTCTCCCTGTGAGCCCATTTCTAATAAAAAAAAAACAACATAATAACTGAACTAGGGGTCAAAAATACTCATGCGGCTTGGACCTGAACCAAACCCGGGCAATGCGGGCTGAGTACCCAGTCCGAAGATGAGGCTGGGTCAATTATGGGCATCACTTGAAAAACTTGGAGTTCGTTCCGAAACTCGGTTTTATTAAAAAAAAAGTATAAAATATATATTTATTTTAAATAATTATATTTATTTGACCTATCTATTACATATATGTAAAATGTTAAACATTTAAAATTCATATTTTCATATCTAATCTCACTAAAATAAATTGTAAAATTGTAAAATTACAAAAATAAAATAAAAAGTATGCAAATAATATTATAAAATATAAAATCTAAGCACGAAAACGCGAATTAAAAAACTTAGCCAAAATATTCAGGTCAGGTGCAACCATTGTCACATTTAGGCCCAGAATCGTGTTTTGCTATCCTTATATCAAATGAGTGAAAACTTACATTATATTGAAAAAATCAAAGGACTTAATGAATTTAACAAATTGAAATTAAGTCAATTAACTCAGTAAATTAAAAAAAAAGCCGCTTAAGTGAATTTCTCCTCTCACATTACTATAAACACTTTGATAAGAAGCACAATGCATAAAAACCAATTACCATAGTCTAGCAATAGTAAACACAACAAATAAATTAAAAAGGTAACGGCGAAGAAAACAAACAACAATTTTTTACAGGGTTTAGAAAATAGGCTACTTTTGTTCCTCTAAGCAACTCAACCTTGAAAATTCCATTAGCATTGAGCCTTTATCTCGAGTATCTAAAACTGAGTACAATTAAATTCAAAGGTGTCAATAAACCTTTAAAAATTCTCTAAGGTGCATGTCCCGCACCTTCTTCACCAAAGTACTTTCAACACTCACTCAATTTTGAAAAAAATGAGTTCTACAAACAATAATCTCCTTAGAAGGGTAGATATATAAATTTAAGTATATTTTTGTATTTGATTAAGAACGAAAGCAATTGAGAGATCAAGAATATTTCATAGTTGAGATGATAAACAACTTTTCGTGCTTAACAACCACTCTAACGATTAGAAAATGAGTTTATACAAATGTTACTATCTTGAAATTAGACACTTTATGCACAAACAGATCACCAATAAT
The DNA here is from genome assembly GCA_029633175.1 of Citrus glauca. Taxonomy (NCBI): domain Eukaryota; kingdom Viridiplantae; phylum Streptophyta; class Magnoliopsida; order Sapindales; family Rutaceae; genus Citrus; species Citrus glauca. The sequence continues at coordinate 7,737,684 of JAQOOD010000004.1, read as the reverse complement.
ATAAGTGATAACTACCTAGTAATGTGGCAAGTGACCATTGAGACAATTTTAAAATTTTTTAGCTAAAACGAATCACCACTTACAAGTAAGCAAATAATTGGATATGAAATAGAGCTCTTGCACTCTCTAGTCGATGACCACTAGGCTAATTTCTCAAATTCTCAAATTTTGCATTGACTTCAAAATTTCTAAAATCATACATTAGCCCAAGATGTTATAAAACATTTACAAATAGGTCATTTCTAGTATTTCAACCATACTTGTAGGTTTTCAATACTTTTAACATATTGGTAAACTTTTCAAAATAGTCCATGTACCTGAAAAACCTATCATTTTGATAAAACACTTAATTTCTATTTTCTTCAAGCATTTTCAAGGGACATTTATCACCAAATCATAATGCAATAAAAGATTCAAGAATTTTGGGGAATGTAATGCATGAACGACTTTAGAGCTCACATTTGCTAATTAAGCACTCATGCATGAATGTAGACAAACTAGCTTTACAAGAATTATGGAAATGAAATATCACCTAGCTAGTGTCTGGACTCTTTAGCTTGAGTCTTGAATTGACGAACATATCCTTAGTCCTTTAAGCGTAATCTCACATGACTGACTTTTAACCTTCAAGGACTAATAAGATTTGAAAAGATTTTTCTTATATTACTATATCAAATTATTTATTATCATCAAAATCAAGGTTTTTAACTTGTAAGACCCTTTAGGTCAATAAAAATAATACAAAAGCCAAAACTCTAATTTCACTGCATCTACACATACACACTAAGCCTAAGCTGCCACTATCCAAATAAAAAAAAAAAACCAAAAGACCCAGTGCACCATCACCAGTCAGCACCATCAAGTTACCACTATTTACTACAAACCTATACCAGCAAAGCGCACCACCACTATCTATTGCACCAAGTCATTAGCCTCTGCTTCAATTGTGCTTCAATTGTGCCAGCCATAGGTTGTAACTCATTAAATACACACACACACACTCATATTATCATTTCATATAATAATCTGACAACATATAACTAGCATTAATTGTAGTTAGCATTCTATTATCTGAATAATTTTTAAGTAATTTTATTTGGTTGACCACTTGAATTTGTATCATATGATAGATAACAATTAAAAAGTTAATTTCAACTTTACCCATCTTTTATCTTTTTAGAAATTAAAAAAAAAAGATAATTGCTGAGGTTGATTTGGACTCTATTCATCCCCATATTTCTTAAAATACAACAAATAAATGAATATAATATAAATAACTGATTTAAAATACTGATCAATAAGAATCTATGTATGTTTTCAGCTATAAGGTATGATAGATAGCCAAGGAGATTAGCAAGAGTTCCTAAGCCTAACTACCACTACTACAAAATTGGTCTTTTATGACGGTTTTAAACAATATAAGATGACGGTTTTAAAATCGTCATCTTAGGCACCGACATTAAAGAGGGTATGTTTTTTATGACGGTTCATTAACCGTCATTAAATGTATATTTTTAATGACGATTTTGTTAAATAACCGTCATTAAATGTGTCATTTTAATGACGGTTTATTGTAAGAACCGTCATTAAATATATATCTTTAATGACGGTTTATTTAAATAACCATCATTAAATGTGCCATTTTAATGACGGTTTATTGTAAGAACCGTCATTAAATATATATCTTTCATGACGGTTTATCTAAATAACCGTCATTAAATGTATCATTTTAATGACGGTCTATTGTAAGAACCGTCATTAAATATTGAAACAAAATTTAATGACGGTTTTCTTCTTTGTTGTAGAACACTACATTTGATGATGGTTCTTTTGAAATAACCATCATCTTTGATATTTATTATTAAAAAAATAAATTTGAAAAATTTCAGGCTATTTCAAGCCCCTATTTTAATTCTAATTTCATATTAAATTCTTTACAATTATTTTTCACAAATGTTTCATATACAAAATGATGCAAATGTTTCATATACAAAGAGATAGCTCTACAAAATCTCCAACAATCATTAAACTTCTACTAGTGAATGCACTAGCAACCAACAAGATTGGCATGTGTGAGTACATCTAATTTCTCATCAAGTCTTCAATTGCAAATGAATCCCATCAGCTTCAGCAATCTACATCATTCTTACAAAGAATAAAGAGAAATTAAGATATATTCATATATTATAAATCATAAATATTAAATCATTTTAGTGACTTAAGTTGTAAAACAAGACTTTAAAGTACCATATCACTATTAATTAATAGAACTACCTTAAGTAAGTTAATCAACCACGTGTTCAGATAATAAATGACAACACATTCACCAAAATAGAGACAATAAAAAAGCATTAACTACATTATCCATAACAGATCCAGTACCTACCCATTATACACTTGGAAATAAAAAAATTAAGGCCTAAAGTTTAGAATACTTCATCTCAACCAACGAATTAACAGCATGCTTAGATATTACCTTGCAAAAATTGTACCTGCTTATTACCAAGCGGGGAAAAGATTAAGTATAGACGTAAGAGAAAAGAACTGAAGAAGGTTCAAAACGACATCTGAAATTATTAAGCTGCACTGTTAGTAGCAAAATTTTAGCGAAATAGCACCCAAAATTTCTAAGTGCAATTTTAAATACAAAACAACAGTAAAGCAGCCCTTGAATGCTTCCAAGTGCTTTGTTTCTGCATAAAATGCAGTAAAAACAGCACTTGGAAGTTTCCACGTGCTATTTTTGCTGCATAATAGCAGCTAAATAGAATCTAGAAACAGTTTTAAGTGCTGTGTTTCTGCGTAAACAGCAGTGAAAATATCACCTAAAAGCTTTCAGGTGTTATTTTTACTGTATAACAGCAGCGAAACATTACCTGGACGCTTCCTGGTGCTGTGTTTTTACAGAAACAGTAATAAAACAGCCTCTTGTGTTGTTGCACAGTGGCAAAATACTGAAATTTAAACTAAAAAAATATAAATGAGAAAGGGTTAAGCAGCCAAAAGTAAATCCATCTACATATGCACACAAACAAAATGAAAAAATTCACTTCCAAAAGCTTCAATAATTTGTAAAGTTTGTCCATGTATTAGCTCCACTAAAGTTCTAATCTGTAATTGCTAAGGGGTTAAATATAAAACTTGAAACAGATAAGTGCTGACTTAATAAAACCTTTTATATATACTTGCCTTTAACTTTGCATCATTGGAGAAAATGCATTTTGATGAAATGGCATGTCCTTGATCAAACAGCCATCCTGCTTCACACATTGTTTCACCATCCTCACTTTCTTTTATTGAACACCATAATTGCCTGGGAAGCAATATCAGATTGCTTTAATCTCTTATTGACTTCTGAACACTGTCTCCTAAAAGTTCACAAAGAAAATCCTGGAGTTTCGCAAGAAGTTCATAATATACACCAATCGGGCCATGAAGTACTACTATATGTAAATTGCTCATAAAAACCTTGAAGCACATGTGAGTAAACTCATGTATTTCAAACAGGCAAACAAGAAAGTGTTGATTATGTATTTTCAAAGAACAAATTACATGATCAAGAGCCCATATTGCTTCAGGACTCCAAGTTCTTAAAATATATCCTTTGATGGCAGCATAATACTAATACGATGCAAACAAAAAATGACTTATCTGAAAAGTGCCGAACCTTAGTGAGCTTATATAAAATTTGAACGATTCAGCATTTGGTCCATAGTTTATAACAGAAAATATGTGAAAAGGAAATGAATGAGTAAATTCGAGAACTCACTTCACATGAGCTGGTGAAGCTTTCAAGGCATCTGTAGCAGCAAAACTAGAATCGCGGATGGCACATCCCCCTAGCTGGTCACCATTTCTAAATGGTCCATACCACTGCTCACAAAAAACTCTAAAATAAAGATTTCCGTAGCAAACATTACAAATCCGACAGATAAATTGACTCCCAAATTCACTGTTAGAGATGAAAATATGAAATTAAAAGTAAGTAACTAACTAATTAATCACAGAGAACTAACCAATCGAAGCAATGGAATCAAAGAAATTGTCTAAAAGCTTCGGCCAACAAAGAGTGCAGATATATTATCAAACAACAGAGACTCACCTAATAGAGTGCTTTCTTCAATGAATCAAACGAAGAGTGATGGTAAGGCTAGGGTTTATTTGGTTCGATGGTGATTGATGGTGGAGGCTTTAATTTCATGCCATTAAGAATTGGGTTTTCTTCGACGGCGAGGGTTTGGATATGGGTTAGAGTTTTCTTGAGTACGTAAGAAGGCTATAGTGTTGACTTCGTCATAGTAGAGAGTGAGCATGAGAAAGAGGGGTTGTTGGTGTTGGCTTGCTACATGTGCGTGAGAGAGAGAGAGAGCGACTGCTGGTGGCCTGTTGCTACCGTGCTGGGCTGCTGCTGCATGGGCTAAGTGCGCCGATGGCGTGTGTACTGTTGAGAGAAAGGGGCTGCGTGCGTGCGCGATTGCTTTTAATGTTTACAAATTATCTGTAATTTTAGGGATTTGGTGTTTAGTATAAGGCCAATTTTTTTTGTTTTTTATAACTATATCAATATATACGATGACGGTTTTTTTTTATGCAACCGTCATTAAAATTAAAAGTATTTTAATCATATATATAATGACCGTTTTATATTATAACGGTCATTAAAAATTATAATTTTTAATGACGGTTTTGTTAAGAATCGTCATTAAAGGTAGTATTATTTTAATTGTATATATAATGACCATTGTATATAAGAACCGTCAGTAAAAATAGTGACTTTAATGACGGTTTTTATAAATGAACCGTCATTAAAAATAGTGACTTTTAATGACGGTTTTTATAAATGAACCATTATTAAAATTAGGTGTAAATTTAATTTGACATTTAATAACGGTTTTATTACATAACCGTCATTATAAGTGGTATATATTATGACTGTTCATATAATAACCGTCATTAAAAATATTTAATGACGGTTCTTCTAAACAACCGTCATAACATATGGGTCATTATTTTACAATTTTGTAGTAGTGTACATATATGATAGCTACGTTTGAGCTCACGTACACGTCTCATGCAAGCCATGCATGTTGCATGCAAGACTTGTTCTATGTGTGGATTATGAGTAGTTGTTTGTTGGAGCAAAGCAAGGGATTTACCACGTCATTTGCACATTGCAGATTGTGTGGGATTCAAATCGTGTTTGATTTCGATTCTGTTTCTAGGATATATTTGATATTGCTTTTTTTATTTTTATTTTAGCCATGAATGTTGGCTACAAATCGTAAGTAGTGTTCATATTAACTACTATAAATAATTTCTTGTTATAAAAAAAATCTCAAATTATTATCTTGGTTGTTCTCACCATAAGAAGAACAATACAAACTTAGCCATTGTTAGCACGTTTCTAATCGGGACCTATCATTGGTATCAGAGCAAGGCTCAACAATGCAACCAACAAGGAGTGAATTGAACGTGTCGAAATAGAGATTGGAAGTATGCAGGGTAGCATAAAACAGATGGAATTGAGCATTAATGACAAGTTGCACCACTTGGAGGGGATAATTAGCAAAATGGCCAACTCAATTGGCGCATCCAAAGGAGCAGTGAGTCAATATGAATATGTAGGTTCATCACGACCTTGCCGAGAAGAGAATGGGGGGACATCAACGGTTTCCATCTAGAGCAGCCAAGCTTGAATTCCCACGTTACTCAGGTGATGATCCCCTTAAGTGGTTTAATCTAGTAACCCAATTTTTTTATTACCAAGAAACAGCCGATGATCAACGAGTGATATTAACATCCTTTCATCTCGAAGGCGAAGCCAACCAGTGGTGGCAGTGGTTGCGCAGGGCATACGAGGAAGAATGGTGACTAGTGACTTGGGAAACATTTGTAGAAGAACTATGGGCTCACTTTGGACCAACAGAATGTGAAGATTTTGGTGAGGCACTATCACAAGTAAAGCAAACCAGCTCGCTTTGAGAATACCAGAAGGAATTTGAAAGATGGGAAACCGGGTGCATGGATGGACACAAAGAGCATTGGTGGGGACTTTCATGGGTGGATTCAAACTTGAAATCTCGGAAGAAATATACATGTTCAGGCCAAAGACACTGCAGAAAGCAATCAGCCTAGCATGGATGAAAGATGAGCAACTCACACGCCAAAAGAAGTTACTGCGACCAACATTCAGCAGCCGTGCACCATCAACACCGCCGACCACCAACAAAAACACACCAACCGTAGCTTACAAGAGATTGACATGGGAGGAGATGCAATGTCGGCAAGCACATGGATTATGTTTCAACTGCGACGAAAAATTCACGGCAGGTCATAAGTGTTCAAAAGCCCAACTTTTAATCATGGAAAACGAAGCAGCACCAGGGGAAACTGTCCAGGAGATTAATGAAGCAATCATCCGAGAAGCTAATCAATAGGAGACCATTAATCCCAAAATCACCATTTATACCTTAACTGAAACGACCCGCCCCGCACTCCCAGGGCGAATCTATCTAAACTCGTAAAATCAGATCGAAAATATCATACTATCTAAGGATTCTACCGAAAATTCGGCAGAACCTCCCCTATAACTACAACATTCCCAAAATTACAATGTACAAAACAACACTCCCAAATAATCATTCAAACTTCAAATCCAACTTCTCCAGTCATTATCTCAAATATCGCACAAATCACTTCAATATAAACACAAATACAATGGTTATCCTCAATACAAAAAACATAACCGTAAATACAACTCATAAATCCCAAATATCAAAATATAAAATCTACGACTCCTAACACCATCACGTGGCCACAATTACAAATCTAACTACCGATGCTGGGTCGACTGATGTACCTGCAAATCTCCTGTGGGGGGAAAATAAAATATAATAAAACGTGGTGAGTATAAAACTCAGTGAGTGGATACTAGTTTCCGAAAAATAAATTTATTTAAACTAATTTCTCTTTCTCAAAATCAATTGCATTAAAACATCGTAAGAACTTATTTAAACATATTTAATTCAAAATCAGTCACTGAAATACTATTGTTTATAAATCTGCGTAAAATCGAAGGAATCATAATACTTATCATATCAAATACTGAATATCAAAAACTATCATCAAACAAGTACCCAGGGGAATGATCTCATCATATCCGGACCTCGACGGACAGGCAATGACGTACTATCTGGGTACCGCCACGCCCCGGAGCTACAACGGATAGATAGGGAAAATCTCATCTCATAACTGATACACCTCAATATCTGTGCATGCATAAGCCCCCAAAAGGCAAAAGCGCCCAAACACACGGCCCAAAGCCTCTATGTGTGTTCAGACGGGCCCCAAAGGCCTCTATCTCATCTCATCTCATCTGTATATCTGTATTCATCTCATAGTATCTGTTTCTCTGTATCTGGAGGGAAGGGTACTGTTTAACAATTTCTCAAATAACATTTAATACACATGTACGAAAACATATAATCTCATTTGAAATCTCATTCTCTTTTTCTTCAACATATAGCAAATCCATTCAATTCTATATCAAGCATTTATTCAAAAACGGTAATAAAATCATTATTCAAACTCTTTCTCAGTAATAATAAAATCAACACATGTAAATAAATTCACTTTTCTAGAATCATTAAATCGAAGCATCAAATATTTATTTTTCAAAACATACTGCACTGTATCATAAAATCAACATATACTTATAGAAATAAGTTTTGTATATTCCACTCACAGTGACGATGACCAGACTCGGTATCAACGACGTCCGCGGGTTGATTCTCGTTCGCGGATCCTCCTAATCAAGAAAACGACATAATCATTCTCCGAACAACTAGTATAACATAATACTTCTCGAAACGAATATATAACAATAATAATTATTCCCGCATGTACATAATTACCAAAATACCCCTACATGCCAAAATTACCAAAATGCCCTCAACATCATTATTTAACCAACATATCCGTAAAAGCTTCAATTACCAAATTATTATCAACTCGGATAACTGAAATAATCACAATGTCCGAAATTACGAAATTACCCTCGGAGCGTAAAATTACCTAAATGCCCTTAATAACTTAAATTACCGAATTATCCTCGAAATCACAAATTACCTTACTGCCCTAACCTCAAATTACCAAATTACCCACTGATTTCACAAATTACAAAATCACCCCCAAAGTTTTGTGAAATTACCGAAATGCCCCTGCCGGTCAACGGTGACCGGACTTCAGTCAATGGCGACGGGGAGCTTAGGTTTGATAGTTCCGGCCACGCTGAGTCCAATGGTGGCGGCGGTGAGGCTCCACGCGCGCTACCGGTGGCGGATCGAGCTCCCCAAAACCGCGAGCTTCCAAGAGCAAATCGGCGGCAATCCAGCCGATTCAGGTGACGGGGTCGGTCGGAAAATGATGCTAGTGAGCTGAGGAACAAGATCCAAGTGGTGGCGTGCCAAAAATCCGGTGAAATCGACGGCGACGGAAACAGGTCTTGGCCGCGGGTTTCGAGCTTCAACCGGCGGCGTTCCAGGCGGTTTCCGGCGACGAGGATGGCAAGGATACGTTGCTCGTCTTTCAAGCTTCGAAACGATACCAAGATCGCCCGGAACGGTGGCCGGAATCGGGAGAAATGGCCGGTCAAAGTCGCGGGTTCGAGTCGGGTTTTCGGGTCAAACCGGGTCAACTCGGGTCAACTCTTTCTCTCTCTCTCTCTCTCTCTAAAGCCAAAAATGAATATGGTTCCACCCGCTTAAACATAAAAAACCCGGCTCTCCCTTCTTTCTTTTTTTTTTAACAAGCTTAATACAGATTAAGCTTATACCGGACCCAAAACGAAAAATAAATCCGACCACCCGAACTCTTAATCGCGCTCAATTTATCTAGATTCGAAGCGGAAAAATTAAATCGCACACTTAATTAAGACAATTAAAGTGCATATGTTACAATCTTCCCCCCTTATAAAAATTTCGTCCTCGAAATTTACATACCTGATAAGAAGAGATGGGGATACTGAGCTCGCATCAAGTTCTCACGTTCCCAAGTAGCTTCTTCCCTTGCATGATTCTTCCACAACACTTTTACTAGCGGAATAGTTTTTGAACGCAAAACTTGATGCTTCTATTCTAGTATTTCCACGGGCTCTTCTTCATAAGTCAAATCTTCTTTCAGCTCAATTGGTTGTCTGGATAATACATGACTAGAATCATACACGTACTTCCGGAGCATTGAGACATGAAATACATCGTGGATTCTGGATAACTCAGGTGGTAAAGCTAATCGGTATGCCAACGGACAAATACGCTCTACAATCTCATATGGTCCAATGTAACGTGGACTTAGCTTCCCACGCTTCCCAAATCGAAGTACCCCTTTCCAAGGAGATATCCGTAAGAAAACCTTATCACCTACTTCAAATTCAAGTTCCCGCCTACGTTTATCTGCATAGCTCTTTTGTCTGCTTTGGGCTGCTTTTAGTCTTTCCCGAATAAGTTGTATCTTCTCATTAGTATTCTGAACCAATTCGGGACCAAAAAGCTTCCGCTCTCCAACCTCATCCCAACATACGGGAGTTCTACATTTCCTGCCATATAAAGCCTCATAAGGAGCCATCTCTATGCTAGCTTGATAACTGTTATTATAAGCAAACTCCATCAAGGGTAAATATATGTCCCAACTACTCTTGAACTCCAAGGCACAAGCTCGTAACATATCCTCCAAGGTTTGAATAGTACGCTCTGACTGACCATCAATCTGTGGATGAAAAGCTGTACTAAAATTCAACTTGGTGCCCAAAGCCTTTTGCAAGCTTGTCCAGAACTTCGAAGTAAATCGGGAATCTCTATCTGAAACAATAGACACCGGTGTTCCATGAAGTCGGACTATCTCAGCCACAAAAATATTTCCTAACTTGTCCATCGAAAAGGTGGTCTTGAATGGTAAAAAGTGAGTAGATTTTGTAAGTCGATCAACAACTATCCAAACACTATCATGACCACTCTGAGTACGTGGAAGTCCCACTACAAAATCCATAGTGATGTGCTCCCATTTCCACTCAGGGATAGGAAGCGGCTGAGACAACCCTGCAGGTCTCTGATGTTCAGCTTTAATCTGCTGACAAACTAAACACCGAGATACAAATTCAGCTATCTCTCTCTTCATACCTTGCCACCAATAATGATCTCTCAAGGTACGGTACATCTTCGTACTGCCAGGATGCATTGCATAAGCTGAACAATGAGCTTCTTCCATAATCTCCTCTTTCAACTCCTTAACATCGGGTACACAAAGTCGATTACCCATAACTAAAACTCCATCATCTCTCACCGCAACATCAGTCCGTAAGCCTTTTTGCACATCCTCTTTCAACTTTACTATCTGCAAATCCTGATCTTGCATCTGATGAACCTTGTCAATCAAAGTCGGCCTAACTCGAAAGTTAGCTATCAAAGCTCCACGAGTATCAATATTTAACTCGACTCCCAAAGATCTTAACTCGATCAATAAAGGCACATATTTCACTCGCAAGTGAGCGATAGAGCTGGAAGACTTTCTACTTAGTGCATCCGCCACCACATTCGCTTTACCTGGATGATAATCAATAGTGCAATCATAGTCCTTAATCAATTTGATCCATCTCCTCTGTCTCAAATTCAACTCTTTCTGAGTAAACAAGTACTTCAAACTCTTATGATCAGTGAAAATCTGGCATGTTGCTCCGTATAAATAATGCCTCCATATCTTGAGTGCAAATACCACTGCTGCTAACTCTAAATCATGAGTCGGATAGTTTTGTTCATGCTTCTTAAGTTGTCTAGAAGCATAAGCCACTACTTTCCCATGTTGCATTATCACACAACCCAATCCATGCCTGGATGCATCACTGAATACCACAAACCCTTCATTACCCGATGGAAGTGTAAGAACTGGTGTCGAAGTAAGTCGTGCCTTGAGTTCTTGAAAACTCCTTTCACAGTCATCATCCCACTGGTACTTAGCATTCTTTCTGGTCAACCATGTCAGAGGAGTAGCAATCTTGGAGAATCCATCCACAAATCTACGATAATAGCCAGCTAATCCAAGGAAACTTCGAACTTCAGTTACATTTGTAGGCCGTTCCCAATTTACAACCACTTCGACCTTTTGAGGATCAACATATATCCCTTCAACTGATATCACATGGCCCAGAAATGCTACCTTATCCAACCAGAACTCACACTTGTTAAACTTGGCATACAATTGCTTTTGCCTCAAAGTCTGCAAAACAATCCGCAAGTGCTCCTCATGTTCCTCCTGACTTCGAGAATACACTAAAATGTCATCAATGAACACAATCACAAATCGATCCAGATATGGACGAAATACCCGATTCATAAGATCCATAAAAGCTGCTGGGGCATTAGTCAACCCAAATGGCATCACCAAGAACTCATAATGTCCATAACGAGTTCTAAATGCTGTTTTAGGAACATCGGCCTCTTTAATTCTAAGCTGATGATATCCCGAGCGTAAATCAATCTTTGAAAACATCTTGGCTCCCTGAAGTTGATCAAACAAGTCATCAATACGCGGCAGTGGATATTTATTACGCACGGTAACTTTATTCAGCTGTCTGTAGTCAATGCAGAGTCTAAGCGTACCATCCTTCTTCTTAACAAACAAAACCGGAGCACCCCATGGAGACACACTAGGTCTAATAAACCCCTTATCCACCAATTCTTGCAGTTGGGTCTTAAGTTCCTTTAGTTCAGCTGGAGCCATCCTATATGGTGCTATAGATATAGGAGCCGTCTCAGGAACTATATCAATGGAGAACTCAATCTCCCTGCTAGGTGGCATCCCTGGAAGTTCATCTGGAAAGACATCTGAAAATTCCTGAACTACTGGAATATCCTCCAATCTCAACTCCTGAGCCTCAGTATCTATTACGTATGCAAGATAAGCCGAACAATCCTTCCTTAGTAAGCGTCTCGCCTCAATAGCCGAGATGACACATGAGGGTAGAACTTTACGCTCACCACAAAATTTCACCCCAATTCCTCCTGGCTTATTAAACACAACTTCTTTTCTGAAACAATCCACAGTAGCATGATGAGATGTAAGCCAATCCATACCCAAAATGGCATCGAAATCTCGAATGTCTAAAATGATCAAATTCGCCTTAAATTCATGCTCACCCAATCGAATCATACAATCTCGATACACCCTCTCCGCAAGTAGTGACCCTCCGGTAGGTGTACTAACAACCAAACCATAATCTAGCAATTCAGGCTCCCTCTCTATATGCATAACAAATGCACGAGAAATAAAAGAATGTGTGGATCCAGGATCAATAAGAATATGAGCATCATGACCAAAGATAGATAATGTACCCATAATAACTTCTGGTGCAGCATGAGCCTCCTGCTGAGTCAAGGCAAAAACTCGAGCCTGAGTATGAGGTCGACCAGGTTGACCTCTCTGACTTGGAATGGCGGCCTGACTTCTAGATATAGAACCCCCAGTCTGTGTACCCCTTTGACTCTGAACTGGTCCAGCGTGAGATTGATACTGTGGGGCTGTCCCTCGGGCAGAACTGTCACCCTGAGATAAAGTGGGACAGAACCTCTTAATATGACCAGGTTGTCCACATAAATAACACACCTTATCTTCCATACGGCATTGGCCCTGGTGGTTCCTACCACACGAAGGGCAAGCGGTCTGCTGCATACTCCTACGATATCCTCCGCTATTCTTGTCATACTGCCCCTGAGTTTTAACATTAATTCCCACTGATGGCTGTGCCGAACTGTAACTGGCGGCCTGCCTCTGATCTCCTCTGTTATTTATACTCTGATTCCTTTATACACCAGCAGAGTAATTTGTATGTGAGCCTCTCTTCGGCGGTCTGCTGCTCTAGCCACCCTCTGCCCAACTCTGGCTACGTTTCTGTTTCAGAGCCTGAACTCGACGTCCCTCAGAAATACTATGCTCCACTCTCTTCGCTGCCTCAACTATCTCAGCAAACTCAGTGTATCGTGATGCAGTCACAGTTGTGCGAATCTCAAATCGGAAACCCTCCTCAAAACGCCTGCATCTCTCTCTCTCATCACCAACTGCTGAGGTGGCAAACCTAGAAAGATCCAAAAACTTCTTCTCATACTCTTCTACCGTCATGGATCCTTGAACCAGCCGAAGAAATTCACTCCGCTTAATATCCTGATAGACAGTTGGAAAATAATGATCGTAGAACTCCTTACGGAAAATAGCCCAAGTGAGCCCAGCATGCCCCTGATATCTACGCTCTACTGTCTGCCACCAATGATAAGCTCTATCCTCAAGTAGGAAGGTGGCAAATGTAAGTCTATCTTCCTCTGAACATCTCATCACCTCAAAAATACGCTCTAACTTGATAAACCACGATTCTGCCTCAGGTGGATCTCCAGAACCATTAAAAATCCTTGCCCCTAAACTTCGTACACGCTCAATAGTATTTGCATGACCGACATGCGGATGAGTCTGATTCTGTACCACTGTAGTCATAATCTGAGCTAATCTGTCAATTGACTGCTCAATGTTCGGAGCATTTCCTGGTCCCTGTTGCACAACCTCGTGCGTTGAAGACTCAACTATTCCCTCGTCTACTGGATTATTTTCCCCCGCAGATACATCTCCTTCAGTCAACCCAGCTACTAGTCTAGTACGACCACGACCACGGGCACGTCCGCGGCCACGTCTACTGCTACGACGAATCATGATGGTGCCTACAAAATATCAATTCCGACTTAATAACAAGAACACTTATTCTATTTACGAAAAGTCTACAGAATCTATAACGATGCTCTGATACCAACTGAAACGACTCGCCCCGCACTCCCAGGGCGAATCTATCTAAACTCGTAAAATCAGATCGAAAATATCATACTATCTAAGGATTCTACCGAAAATTCGGCAGAACCTCCCCTATAACTACAACATTCCCAAAATTACAATGTACAAAACAACACTCCCAAATAATCATTCAAACTTCAAATCCAACTTCTCCAGTCATTATCTCAAATATCGCACAAATCACTTCAATATAAACACAAATACAATGGTTATCCTCAATACAAAAAACATAACCGTAAATACAACTCATAAATCCCAAATATCAAAATATAAAATCTACGACTCCTAACACCATCACGTGGCCACAATTACAAATCTAACTACCGATGCTGGGTCGACTGATGTACCTGCAAATCTCCTGTGGAGGGAAAATAAAATATAATAAAACGTGGTGAGTATAAAACTCAGTGAGTGGATACTAGTTTCCGAAAAATAAATTTATTTAAACTAATTTCTCTTTCTCAAAATCAATTGCATTAAAACATCGTAAGAACTTATTTAAACATATTTAATTCAAAATCAGTCACTGAAATACTATTGTTTATAAATCTGCGTAAAATCGAAGGAATCATAATACTTATCATATCAAATACTGAATATCAAAAACTATCATCAAACAAGTACCCAGGGGAATGATCTCATCATATCCGGACCTCGACGGACAGGCAATGACGTACTATCTGGGTACCGCCACGCCCCGGAGCTACAACGGATAGATAGGGAAAATCTCATCTCATAACTGATACACCTCAATATATGTGCATGCATAAGCCCCCAAAAGGCAAAAGCGCCCAAACACACGGCCCAAAGCCTCTATGTGTGTTCAGACGGGCCCCAAAGGCCTCTATCTCATCTCATCTCATCTGTATATCTGTATTCATCTCATAGTATCTGTTTCTCTGTATCTGGAGGGAAGGGTACTGTTTAACAATTTCTCAAATAACATTTAATACACATGTACGAAAACATATAATCTCATTTGAAATCTCATTCTCTTTTTCTTCAACATATAGCAAATCCATTCAATTCTATATCAAGCATTTATTAAAAAACGGTAATAAAATCATTATTCAAACTCTTTCTCAGTAATAATAAAATCAACACATGTAAATAAATTCACTTTTCTAGAATCATTAAATCGAAGCATCAAATATTTATTTTTCAAAACATACTGCACTGTATCATAAAATCAACATATACTTATAGAAATAAGTTTTGTATATTCCACTCACAGTGACGATGACCAGACTCGGTATCAACGACGTCCGCGGGTTGATTCTCGTTCGCGGATCCTCCTAATCAAGAAAACGACATAATCATTCTCCGAACAACTAGTATAACATAATACTTCTCGAAACGAATATATAACAATAATAATTATTCCCGCATGTACATAATTACCAAAATACCCCTACATGCCAAAATTACCAAAATGCCCTCAACATCATTATTTAACCAACATATCCGTAAAAGCTTCAATTACCAAATTATTATCAACTCGGATAACTGAAATAAGCACAATGTCCGAAATTACGAAATTACCCTCGGAGCGTAAAATTACCTAAATGCCCTTAATAACTTAAATTACCGAATTATCCTCGAAATCACAAATTACCTTACTGCCCTAACCTCAAATTACCAAATTACCCACTGATTTCACAAATTACAAAATCACCCCCAAAGTTTTGTGAAATTACCGAAATGCCCCTACCGGTCAACGGTGACCGGACTTCAGTCAATGGCGACGGGGAGCTTAGGTTTGATAGTTCCGGCCACGCTGAGTCCAATGGTGGCGGCGGTGAGGCTCCACGCGCGCTACCGGTGGCGGATCGAGCTCCCCAAAACCGCGAGCTTCCAAGAGCAAATCGGCGGCAATCCAGCCGATTCAGGTGACGGGGTCGGTCGGAAAATGATGCTGGTGAGCTGAGGAACAAGATCCAAGTGGTGGCGTGCCAAAAATCCGGTGAAATCGACGGCGACGGAAACGGGTCTTGGCCGCGGGTTTCGAGCTTCAACCAGCGGCGTTCCAGGCGGTTTCCGGCGACGAGGATGGCAAGGATACGTTGCTCGTCTTTCAAGCTTCGAAACGATACCAAGATCGCCCGGAACGGTGGCCGGAATCGGGAGAAATGGCCGGTCAAAGTCGCGGGTTCGGGTCGGGTTTTCGGGTCAAACCGGGTCAACTCGGGTCAACTCTTTCTCTCTCTCTCTCTCTCTCTCTCTCTAAAGCCAAAAATGAATATGGTTCCACCCGCTCAAACATAAAAAACCCGGCTCTCCCTTCTTTCTTTTTTTTTTTTAACAAGCTTAATACAGATTAAGCTTATACCGGACCCGAAACGAAAAATAAATCCGACCACCCGAACTCTTAATCGCGCTCAATTTATCTAGATTCGAAGCGGAAAAATTAAATCGCACACTTAATTAAGACAATTAAAGTGCATATGTTACATTAACATGTTGGGCAGCACCTCAAACGATGCACATGATGGCGAAGATTTGACCCTATGAGATAGTTGTGTTAATCGATAGCGAGTCTACACATAACTTCATCAGTACATGCTTAGCCAACTTACTTCAACTACCAATTAAACCTAGGCAACATTCTTAGTCCAAGTTGCGAATAGGGAAAAATTGACGTGCCAAAGGAAATTTGAAAAGGTACAAATTTTGATTCAAGATATTTCTTTCTCACTAACTATCTACGCACTGCCAATAACATGATTAGACTTGTTGTTGGGCATTCAATGGCTTGAAAAATTAGGAACCGTAGAGTGCAATTGAAAATTGCTCACTATGGATTTCAATTGGGAATAAACAACGACACTTACAATGGATCAATCCTCAGTCATTGCAAATAGCGTCTGTGATGGAAATCAACAAGGAAATACGCTAGGGACATGAGGTTTTTGCAATTTACTTGCACATGAATTTGGAGGAATCCACGACACCCGCAAGCATGCAAAAACTATTGAAGAATTATGCTGAGTTATTCTAGGAACCAACGCAGTTACCTCCTAAGCGTGACATCGACCACTATATCACACTGAAGAAGAGAACTAAACCCGTCAATGTCAGGCCGTAATGCTATGCTTACTTCCAAAAGGCAGAAATTGAGAAACAAGTACGGGAGATGTTAAATTCGGGATTAATAAGGCCTAGCACCAGCCATTTTTCCTCGCTGGTGTTATTGGTCATAAAGAAAGACGGTAGCTAGAGGTTTTGCACGGACTACTGAGCCCTCAACGAAGTCACCATCAAAGACCGGTTCCCTATACCCACCGTGGACGACATGCTTGATGAATTATATGGGGCTGCTTCTTTTACCAAGTTGGATTACAGGCCGGTTATCACTAGGTACGAGTAAATCCACTTGACATTCACAAAACAACATTTTGCACTCCCAATAGACACTATGAATATTTGGTGATGCCGTTTGGGTTGTGCAACGCGCCGTCAATATTTCAAGCCATAATGAATTCCATCTTTCAACCTCATCTCAGGAAATTCATTCTTTTTTTTTTAATGACATACTAATCTATAGTCCTACTTGGAGTTGTGATCTTGAACATGTCAAACAGGCTATGGAGATTCTAAAACAACAAAAAAATTTCGTCAAAGCCAGCAAGTGCATATTCGGCCAACAAGAGCTGGAGTACCTTGGGGCATATCATCACTTGTTATGGAGTCAAGGTAGATGAAAAGAAGATTGTTGCGGCCTAAACCACAAACTATAAAAAAGTTTAAAGGATTCTTTGGCCTAACTAGGTACAATCGCAAGTTTGTACAAGGCTGTGGCGTGATGGCTCAACCACTTACAATCTACTCAAGAAGGGACAATTTGGCTGGAAAGAGGAGGCAGATGGAGCATTCAACAAATTGAAACAAGCCATGACTAGCACACCAACATTGGCAATGTCAGATTTTCGCGACACATTCATTATCGAAACATATGCCTCTGGAGAAGGTATCGGTGTCGTTCTACAACAAAAAAGGAAGCCCAATGCCTTTATGAGCCGAACCCTCACGGCATAAAAAAAGACATTGTCCACTTATGGAAAGGAGATGCTGGCAATTATTGAAGCAATTTGGATGTGGAGGCCATACATACTAGGACAAAAGTTTATAATCCAAACTGACCAGCGGAGCTTGAACTACTTTTAAGGGCAAAAAGCAGCAACAGAAGTGGCTGGCCAAATTGATAGGGTACAACGCAGGTGTCGACGCTCTCTCATGCCGTCTAGACAACCCTACTCTTAACTACTTGTTTGTACCACATATAGCTCTTGGAGAAGAAATTAAATCGGCTGCTAAGAAGGATGAATATATGAGAAAAATTACTATGATTGCTCAAAATCAAGCAGCGGGTCCTTACTCTTCACGGAATAAATTAATGTTTTTTAAGGGAAATGTGGTGGCCCCTCATAAGATACGTGAGACACTGTTATTCGAAGCATGCAACACAAGAGTTGGACGTCATTCCATGGTCTTACGCACGTACAAACTCCTGACACAAAAGTTTTATTGGCCCTCAATGTTTCATTCAGTTCATGAGTATGCCAGCAAGTGTAAGACCTGCCAATGCACTAAATTTACAACTCTTAAGCCTGCGGGACTTCTTCAGCCGTTATCCATTCCTTGTCAGGTATGGGACGACATTACATTAGATTTTTTTTAAAGGATTGTCATGTTCCCAAGGCAGAAATACAATCTTGGTGGTGGTCGATAGACTCAGCAAATTTGCCCATTTTATGCCTCTAGCCCATCCATTCTCAGCAAAAGCAGTGGCGGAAAGGTTTGTTGACGAAGTTGTGAAATTACATGGTATGCCTAAAAGTATAATTAGTGATCGAGACCCAATCTTCATAAGCAAGCTTTGGTAGGAATTCTTTGAGATGTTAGGCACACAACTAAAGATGAGTTCAATATACCATCCCCAAACTGACGGTCAAACGAAGGTGATCAACCGTTGTCCCGAACAGTATTTGCGGTGCTTCGTTCATCAACGGTCGCGTAAGTGGCATGAATTTCTTCCATGGGCAGAGTTATGGTATAACACCACCTATCACGTGTCCACGGGCATGACGCCCTTCTAAGCGTTGTATGGTAGAGACCCTCCAACCGTTCCGATGTACCACGTGGGAACTTCGCCTGTACATAAGGTTGATAAGACTTTATTGTAGAGAAATGAATTACTATCACAACTGAAGAAGAATCTAGCAGTAGCTGCAAATCGGATGAAACAAGCGGCGGACAAGCATCGGCGAGATGTTCAAATTCATAAGGATGATCTAGTATTTTTGAAGCTTCAGCCGTGTTGAAATGTTGAATGAAGCTGAACTTGGCTCTAGTCATGTGGGGGTCTCAGCTGGAGTATACTTGCTGACCAAGGATGCTGCTCACACTAGAGATGAGTTGAGTGACACACGTGACAAGCCAAGAATCTCCAGTTGGCAAAATAGCTACACTGAGATTCCTATGACCGTGCATGAGTGAATTAGTTGGTTATGATTGTACGGTTATGATCAAATCTTTAGCATGCATTTTGTGTGTTTGTGTAAATGAGTGAATAAGCTGAAAGCTAAGTTCGGCAGCTATATAAACAATATCTCATTGTAATTAACATTTTCTTTAGCTTAATAAAACAATAATATTCAGCTTCTCTCATCTCTTTCCAATCTCCGGAATTCTTTCATGGTATCAGAGCTAGACGAGAAGCAATAATGGCAAACAATAAGAATTAGAACACTAATGGAGCTTCAAGCTCAACCACAAACTCAAATCAAATCTCGAATATCAGGACCTCTGTTCTCAGCTTGCTTGTGTTCAACACACCTATTAAGCTCAACATCAACAACTACCTGTTATGGCGTTCTCGACTGATAGCCACTATCAATGCAAATGAGCTAGAAGATATAATTGATAACTCAAAGACTCCACCAAATCGCATGAGGATCAACATTGACACTGATCAGACTGTGACTACTTCACCAAATCCACAATTCCACATCTGGAGAAGGAATGATCAACAACTCATGAGCTGGTTACTCTCAACCTTGAGTGAAGAAGTTTTGAGTGCTGTTGTTGGAGCAAGATCCTCTCTAGATGTGTGGCAGATCCTTGCTACTCAGTTTGGAGCAAGATCTAGGTCTAGAGTCCTACATCTAAGAACTCAAATCCAGACTACAAGGAAAGGATCAATGATAGTGCATGAATACTATACAAGGATGAAAACAACTCTAGATGCATTGAGAGCAGCTGGCAACAACATGAGTGATGAAGATTTTGTACTCTATTTGCTTGCTGGTTTAGGACAAGAATATGACTCTATTGTCACTACAATCAATGCCAGACCTGAAAGTACAATGCCTTCTGAAGTGTATGGAATGGTGCTGAGTCATGAGAACAGAATTGAGCATCAACATTCTGTTGGCCACATGAACTATCAAGCTAACTTAGCTTATCAGAGAGGAAATCAGAGAAGAAACTGGCGAGGAAATCTCAACTTCAATGGAAACAATAACAGCTATGGTGGAAGGCAGTCTAGAAACTCAAATGCCAGGCAGTTTAGTGGAGGAAACTTCATTCAAAACTCAAACACATCTGATAAGGCAAAAGGCAAAAGTCAGATTGATGAAGATGAACCAAAAGGACCTTGTCAGATCTGCTTCAGGAAGAACCACACTGCTGCTCACTACTGGTACAGGTTCAAGAAAAATTATGTACCAAATCAAATGGCAAATCGAAGAAGTGCTTTTGTGGCTGAAAATGGAGGAAACAGAGATGTTGCATGGTATCTCGACAATGGAGCAACCAATCACATTTCCAATGACTTCAACAATCTCAACATCAGCTCAGAATACAAAGGGAATGATCAGCTTGCAGTAAGTAATGGAGCTAAACTCAAAATAGTTTCTATTGGTCATTCCTTGCTTGGTACACTTGAACTAAACACCTTACCTCATATTAAACTCAATCACATACTTTATGTTCCTGAAATAACCAAGAATTTGATCAGTGTATCAAAACTGTTGCATGATTATGATGTCTGTATTGAATTGAATGAACCATCTTGTGTTGTTAAGGACAAGAGAAGGGGGAGTGTTCTTATGAGAGGAATGGCTAAGGATGGATTATACAAGCTACTGTGTCTGCCTCTTAATTCCAGTCAAGTCAAGTCCATTCTGTCATCCGTTGATATCAGTTCAAGCCTATTCTTAGTAAATAAAACTCACAGACCAGAGTCTATGCTTTCAGTAAGCTGTAATGAACAATGTACAAGTAACAAAGTGCTAGACCTGTGGCACTTGAGACTAGGTCATCCTAATATTGTTGCACTTAGGAAAACTTTGTCAGCTTGTAACATTTCTTTTGGAAATAAAAAGTTTGATTTGTCTTTCTGCAAAGCATGTCAATATAGTAAACAGCATAGATTGTCATTCAAAAATAGTGATTCAAAAACAAAACATGCTCTAGAACTTATTCACAGTGACCTCTGGGGTCCAGCTCCTACTATCTCAAACTAAGGGTTCAGGTATTACATAGCTTTCATTGATGATAAAACAAGCTACACTTGGATTTATGGCTTAACTCACAAGTCTCAAGCACTTACAGCCTTTATCAACTTTAAAAACCAAATAGAAAAAAGCCTAGAGCTAAAAATTAAAGCCTTACAATGTGATATGGGTGGTGAATACAAAGCTTTTGAAACCTATCTTAAACATGAAGGAATATCCTTAAGATATTCTTGCCCATACACTCACCACCAAAATGGAAAGGCTGAAAGAAAACATAGGCATCTTGTAGAATCTGGTTTGACTCTTCTTTCTCAAGCCAACTTACCTTTAAAGTTTTGGTGGGAAGCCTTCTCAAATGCAGTCTACCTTATAAACAGAACCAGCACACCTATCCTTAGTGACAAAACACCCTTTGAATCTCTTTATTCAAAGAAACCAAACTATTCCATTATCAAGATTTTCGACTGTGAGTGTTATCCCTTTCTAAGACCTTACAACAATCATAAGTTCAGTTTTCACACCTCAAAATGTGTAAACTTGGGGTTTAGCCATTCATATAAAGGGTACATGTGCCTTAGCTCTAATGGTAGAATTTATATTGCAGCACATGTAAATTTCAATGAGAATTCTTTCCCTTTCCAAATAGATCCAGATTTTATGTGTATTGATTCAAACCAGTCAGTGGAACTCACAAATACCTTTAGTAAATTCATCATTGTGTCCTTTCCTTCTGAGAGTCACAGTCAAGAGGTAACAGCAGCTAATGCAAATTCATCTGATAATCAAAATCTGGAAACTACTCCTCCTAATGATCTGAGCTCTGACAATAACAATGAAATAACTTGTCCACTGATTAGTAATGATTCAAATGCACAGTTTGACACTCAAAATCTTTCAAATTGTTATAATAATTCTGGAAATAATCACCTCCAGAATCAACCTTCTGAAATACCTCAGATCACACCTCAAATAAAACCCTCACATCCTATGTTAACCAGAGCTAAAACTGGAATTTTTAAACCCAAAGCCTTCAATACAGAAAAAGCCTTATCTCTAAACACACCTTTAAGTGTTACTGAAGCTTTGAATGATCAAAACTGGAAACTAGCTATGCAAGATAAATATAATGCTTTAATGAACAATGAGACATGGTGCCTAGTTCCTCCAGAACAGAATATTAAGTTAGTGGGAAACAAGTGGATATTTAGAGTTAAGCAAAATTCTGATGGGTTGATAAGCCGATACAAAGCCAGAATAGTGGCAAAGGGCTTCTTACAAACTGAGGGAGTGGATTACCAGGAGACTTTTAGTCCAGTAGCCAAGGCTGCAACTATAAGAATTGTTCTTAACCTTGTTGTTGTACATGACTGGAAGCTTAGGCAGGTTGACATCAATAATGCATTTCTAAATGGGGAGCTGACTGAAATAGTGTATATGCCTCAACCAGAAGGGTTTGTAAATCCAGACTATCCAAAGCATATCTGCAAGTTGAAGAAAGCTCTCTATGGGCTAAAACAAGCTCCTAGAGCTTGGTTTAACAAACTGAAGTCAGTGTTGGAGTCTTGGAGTTTTTGTAGAGCAAATTCAGATACATCCTTGTTCTTCAAACACAATAAAAGTGATGTGATTATTTTACTGATCTATGTTGATGATATTATAGTCATTGGAAGCAATAACAGTGAGATTAAACAACTGGTTCAGGGCTTGAGTAACACTTTTGCTCTCATGGATTTAGGACAGTTAAATTTCTTCCTAGGTATTGAGGTAATAAGAAATGAAAATACCTTAGTGCTATCTCAAACCAAATATCTAAAGGAGTTACTGGCGAAGTTTGATTTACAGAATTGTAATGGAGCTGATACTCCACTTGCAACAACAGACAAGTTGAGCAAGTTTCTTGGAACAAAATGCTCTGATCCTACTCAATATCGAAGAGCTATTGGAGGACTTCAATATGCTGTACTCACCAGGCCTGAAATTGCTTATGCAGTGAATAAGCTAAGTCAATTTATGGCAGATCCCCTGCAGCCTCACTGGTTAGCCTGCAAACTAGTCTTAAGGTACTTGAAAGAAACTGTCAACTATGGTTTAATTTTCAGGAAGACAGACTATTGTGATTTGGTAGCTTATTCTGATGCTGATTAGGGTAGTGATCCTGATGACAGAAGATCTACCAGTGGTTATTGCATTTATTTATGTGATAATCTGGTTAGCTGGAGCTCAAAGAAACAAAGTGTAGTGTCAAAATCATCAGCAGAATCTGAATACAAAGCCATGGCATTAGCATGTGCTGAGATGACTTGGATTTGCTCTGTTCTTAAAGAGATAAATGTCAAGTTCAGCTGCACTCCTTTATTATTAAGTGACAGTACTAGTGCAGCAGCAATTGCTACAAATCCAGTTCTTCATTCCAAAACAAAACACATAGAGATTGACATTCATTTTGTAAGAGACATGGTTGAGAAGGAAGAAATAGAAATTTCATTTGTCTCAAGCAATGATCAGGTTGTTGATGTGTTAACCAAGCCACCGACTTATCCTAATAAAACATTTTCTTTAGCTTAATAAAACAGTAATATTCAGCTTCTCTCATCTCTTTCCAATCTCCAGAATTCTTTCAAGCCGTACCGCCAAACTTCTGTGTTTAAACGGGCTCATAAAAGAATTGGCCACTGGGCTTTTTGGACCATACCGAGTTCTTGAGAAGATTGGTTTGGTCACTTATAAAATACAACTACCGGAGGGGACTCGAATTCATCTCGTATTCCTTGTCTCTTTGCTCAAGAAGGTGATGGGTAACTTACCTCATAACAATATCGAGCTACTACCCATTGATGATGACGGCGTGATCATTCTTAAACCTAACTCTATAATTGACACTCGTTGGCTTAAACGAGAGAGCAACCTCATTGAGCAAAGTTTGATTTGTTGGAAAATATTACCAGCTGAAGAGGCAACTTGGGAAGATACGACATGAATTCAGCAACAATTTCCATCTCTGACCCTTGAGGACAAGGGTCATCTTTCAGAAAGGGGTATTGATAGAGAGCCGAGGAGATCAACAAGAGTTCCTAAGCCTAACTACATATATGATGGCTATGTTTCAGCTCACATACATGTCTCATGCAAACCATGCATGTTGTTGAGTGTTAGAAAGTGCATATTTATAAAGGAGAAAATCGTTATTTTACATATCAAGTATTACTTACAGCCCTTACTTTTATGTGTTTAAGTTTTTTGTACTTTAATTATGTGTATTTTATTTTAATTAAGTATTTTATGTATTTTAGGGGCATCATAGTCATTTCACAATAAACGAGAGATCAAATGGTAAAACAGACATCATTTTTGAACTCAGGACGGTCGAAACCCTTAGGAGGAGCATAAAAGGAAAAATGACACTTTTTACATATACGGTACTATTCGCATGTACGGGTATCGTCTATGTTACTGTTCACGATACTGTTCACATAGACGGACCGATGACGTGACATTGACCGATGAAGTGTCATGATCCTATTGGACTAAAATTCTTATGTACTATTTATGGTGACGTGGCAGTATATTAGTGAACCAAAAACCGCGCATACGGTACATGCAACACAGGAGATTATTTACTGTGCAAATAGTGGCTGAACCACATTACTGTGCAAATAGTGGCTGTTGACTTTACTGTTGACTGATGACATGGCGAAATCCTGAGCGTCCAAACTATTTTTAATCCGATGGCCATGATTTACTAGATGTATCTATAAAAAGGGGGTCTTCCCCCCCTATTTTGGCACCTCTGAATCCATTTTTGGGGTTCATTTTCTGTAATTCTCTCTCTATCTTGTATTTTCTACGTATTTTAATAAATTTCCATTTTGTCCCTAATTCAACTATGAGTGGCTAATTTTCTTTCAAGCTTGGGTTGAAGGTGAAGTCTCAACATGTGTCAGGGGCTTGATTTGGTAAATTTATTTTCTCTTCCCCTCTAGTTTTTGTGGATGTTTTGACTTCTCGTCGACAAATAATAACTAGTCTTGTTTAGTACTGCCCTTGTTTCACCGGCACCCTAGTATAAGATTATTATTATTTGGCACGATAAGCCCTTAGCACCATATTTATTAGAGTGTGGTTCATGAGGTGTGGATTTCCCCCTCATGATTTAATTGGTATTAATAAGAAATATTTAGCCCATGATGCATGTTAATACGGATCCAGATACCCAAGTACGTCATTTCATTAGAATTCTCTACAATTTATTCTTATCATTTCAATTTCAATTTCAGAATTTATTCTCGCCATTTTAATTTAAGTTTTAGCATATTCTAAATTATTTTCCACCTTAAATCCAATCACCCATTCACTGAATTAATTTTATATATAATTAAAATCCATCTCCTCGTGGGATCGACACTCGCACCATTAATCTATACTATAACAGATTCGTACGCTTGCGGGTTCAATAAAATTTGCACAACAAGTTTTTGGCGTTGTTGCCAGGGAGGTAAGTAATTTTAATTCATAGAATTAATTTTTGTGAATGTTTCCATTTATTTTTTTTCTTGTATTTAAAAAAAAAAGGTTAATCCACATTTAAAGGTTAGTATTTCTTTTATTTTTCTCTTCTTTAAAATTCTGTAATTTAATTTTCAATTTATTTTTCTTTGTAATTTTTATTTATCTTTTAATTTATTAGTTAGTTTATTTCACGTATTTGTTTTTGTGTATTTTTATAGTAAGGTTATAATAGCGCAATAAGGTTAGTATCGTAATTTCTCTTTCTTCTTTATTTTTATTTGTTTTGTTCCCATCTTTATTTTTATTTTATTTATTTTGCATGCATGGTCGTAGGTCATTATTACTCAATCTTGAACCTATAGACCTTGAACTAGAGAAAACACTTTGCATACACAAGCACATTAAAAATAACATGGATTTACAAGCACCACAGGAGAGGCCATTTAAGGATTACTTTAGTCCCTTAGCTAATTTGAGCACATCATGCATACGGTACCCAAATGTAGCTGCTAGGAGTTTTGAATTAAAACCTAGTGTGCTAAATTGTCTCCCCACATTCTATGGCTTAGAAAATGAGGACCCATACAATCATTTGAATGATTTTCACGCAATTTGTCAAATATTTAAATATGAAAATTTTTCAGACGATGATGTAAAACTTATATTATTCCCATTTTCTTTGAAGGATAGAGCTCGTTCATGGCTTAATACATTGCCTGCTAATAGCATTTCATCATGGGAACAAATGGTTACAAAATTTTTTAATAAATATTTCCCAGTGCATAAAACCAATGCTATTCGCAGGGAAATCTCGGAGTTTACCTAGAGAGATGATGAGCAGTTTTTCGAAACATGGGAGCGATTCAATGGGCTACTCTTGAAGTATCCACATCATGGGTACGAGAAATAGCACCAATGCCAATATTTTTTGGAGGGCTTATTACCGAATGTGCAAGAATGGCTAATGGCAACAAGTGGAGGAGAGCTAATGTCCAAAAGTGCATCAGAGATTTGGGAATTCTTCCAGCGACAAGCAGATAATTCCCAACAACGGAGTCGATCACTCAAGAATACTCGAAGGGTTAAGGGAGTAAATGAGGTTCAAATTGGCGAATCTAGTTCAGAAATCAAAGAAGTCAAGGAGATGGTTGAAAATCTCTCTCGACAAATAGCATCGTTATCGACTACTAAATCAACAGAGCCACATGACCCTAGATGGAGAGACCACCCCAATTTTTCATGGTCTCAAGAATTCCAACAGAATGGACCAGCAGCTCCAGCTCCACTGATGCAACCAATTTCTCAAAATCCTCAAGCCTCTCAGCCACTATTCAGACCATATAATCAGAACAAGAACTACTCTCAACCCAGACCATGGGAGGATGCATTCCAGAATTTTAGGAATGTTACTCACTCCATGATTGAGTAACAGAACCGCACCATTGATGGACTACGAAACGAATTGAGAGCAGGCTTCAACTCACAAGCCCAATCAGTTTCAAGCCTGGAGAAGATGGTGGGACAACTTGCTTCTTCAGTTCAGACCTTGGCAATGACTGTTGAGAAAGGTAAATTTCCAAGTCAACCAGTGCCTAACCCTAAAAGAGTGCATGAAGCAAGTACCAGTTCACCACAGCAGCATGGAGAGGTTAAAGCTGTCATGACCTTGCGAAAAGGAAAAGAAGTCGACAACAAAGTGGAGATGCCGGTGACGAAAAAAAACCAAATTGTACCTGTGAATGTTGATGACTCATCACTGGAGGAGAAAGAAGAAACCAACCCACAAGAGTATGTTCCCAAAGCTCCATTTCCTCAGAGGTTAGCTAAAGGGAAGAAGGGAAAATCTACAGGTGAGATTCTCGAAATCTTCAAACAGGTAAGTGTTAACATTCCATTGCTTGATGCAATTAAACAAGTTCCATCTTATGCCAAGTTTCTTAAAGATATGTGTACTAAAAAGAGAAACATGCATGTTCAAAAGAAGGCATTTTTAACAGAAAATATTAGTTCTATACTCCAACATAAAATTCCTTTAAAATGCAAAGATCTAGGCTCCCCCACTATCTCATGTAGTATAGGGAACCACACAATTGAGAATGCTTTGTTAGATTTAGGAGCTAGTGTAAATTTGTTGCCTTATTCTATTTTCGTGAAACTTGGACTTGGAGAATTACACCCAACTCCAGTGGTGTTACAACTTGCAGATCGGTCCACGAAAATACCTCATGGTATTGTGGAAGACGTGCTTATCCAGGTAGACAAATTTTATTTTCTTGTTGATTTCATTGTCATTGACACTAAACCAATACAGGATTCAAGAAAGCACATCCCCATTATTCTAGGCCGACCTTTCTTGGCAACTGCGGATGCTCACATTCAATGCAGGACTGGAAATATGCAGTTGTCCTTTGGCAACATGACTATGAAGTTGAACATCTTCAACATTGCCAAACAACCTCACAATACAGATGATGGAATTGTTGATGTGGATTTAATTGAAGCATTAGTTGATGACACTTTTTTTTTCAAACATTAGTGATGACTCTTTACAAACATGTTTAACTCACTTTGGTTTGGATTTTGATATTGACAGATTGGTCGATGAGGTCAACGCCCTACTTGACTCAGCACCATCTATGGACACTAATAAATGGAAGCCAAGAGTGGAACAACTAGCGCCATCAGAGAAGAAACTCATTCTATCATCTGAATCACCACCGAAACTCGAGCTCAAACCATTGCCCAACACTCTGGAATATGCATTCCTAGGGGAAGAAAGTACTCTACCAGTAATCATCTCATCATCCTTCAATGACGAACAAAAAAGTGAGTTGTTGGATGTTTTAAAAGAGCATAAAGGAGCATTAGGATGGACCATAGCGGACATAAAAGGTATAATTCCAGTAGACTGCATGCATTACATTCACCTTGATGAAAATGCTAAATCTACTAGGGAAATGAAACGTCGGTTAAATCTTAATATGAAAGAAGTAGTTAAAACAAAAGTCCTTAAACTATTAGACGCAGGTATCATTTACCCAATTTCTGATAGTTCATGGGTCAGTCCTGTATAAGTTGTCCCCAAAAAGTCAGGAGTCACTGTAGTTACCAATGCTGATAATGAATTGATACCAACTAGAGTAACTATAGGATGGCGTGTATGCATTGATTATAGAAAGTTGAATTCTGTCACACGTAAAGAGCATTTTCCTTTACCATCATCAATCAAATGCTTGATAAGTTAGCAGGTCACGAATTTATTGCTTTTTAGATGGCTACTCAGGATATAATCAGATTTCCATAGCACCAAAAGATCAAGAGAAAACCACTTTCACTTGCCCTTTTGTCACTTTTGTATATAGGAGGATGTCATTTGATTTATATAATGCACCTGCTACATTTCAACGATGCATGTTAAGCATTTTTTCTGATATGGTTGAACGATTCCTTGAGGTCTTTATGGATGACTTTTCTGTCTTTGGTGATTTATTTGATCAATGTTTACGCCATCTAACACTAGTTCTGCAGAGACGTATCGAAAAGAACTTGGTTTTAAATTGAGAAGTGCCATTTTATGGTAACACAAGGTATTGTTCTCGGTCACATCATTTTGAGCAAAGGTATTGAGGTTGACAAAGCCAAGGTGGATCTCATTTCTAATCTTCCTCCACCCAAAACGGTCAGAGAAGTAAGATCTTTCCTTGGGCATGCTGGTTTTTATAGACACTTCATTAAAGATTTTAGCAAAGTTTCTAGACCTTTATGCAATTTACTTGCTAAGGATGCACCTTTTATCTTTAATGATTCATGTCTTGTGGCTTTTGAAAAATTAAAGCAATTGTTGACATCATCACTCATCATTCAGCCCCCAAATTGGAGCTTACCATTTGAGCTCATGTGTGATGCATCTGATTATGCAGTAGGAGCAGTATTAGGACAAAGAGTTGATCGAATTCCCCATGTTATTTACTATGCTAGTATGACATTGAATGATGCACAGTTGAACTATTCAACTACTGAAAAAGAAATGCTAGCAGTAGTATTTGCATTAGAAAAATTTTGATCTTATCTCATTGGTTATAAAATAATTGTGTTCACAGATCATGCTGCTCTTAAATATCTTCTCACGAAGAAAGATGCAAAAGCTAGACTAATTCGCTGGGTATTACTTTTGCAGGAATTTGACTTAGAATTCAAAGATAAGAAAGGCACAGAAAATGTTGTGGCAGACCATCTCTCTCGTCTCCATTTTGACAAAATTACAGAGCCATTAACATTGAATGAGTCTTTTCTAGATGAACAATTAATGAGTGTGGAAGTATTACCTGGTATGCTGATATAGTTAATTATCTTGTTACAGGTCAACTTCCAGAGCATTAGACCAAGCAAGACAAGGCCAAATTCTTTGCAGAAATAATGAATTTCTTTTGGGATGACTCGTATTTGTTCAAGTATTGTGCAGATCAAATTATCAAACGATGTGTCCCAAAAAGTGAAATTCAAAATATCCTTTCATTCTGCCATGAGCAAGCTTGTGGAGGCCATTTCAGTGCTAAGAAAACAGTGACTAAAGTTTTACAATGTGGTTTCTATTGGCCAACTATATTTCGAGATGCTTACATTTTATGTTCTTCATGTGATAGATGTCAATGAATGGGGAGCATTACACGAAAGAACATGATGCCACTAAATCCAATTTTAGTGGTAGAGATTTTTGACGTATGGGGTATCGACTTCATGGGACCCTTTCCCTCTTCTTTTGGCCATCAATTCATACTGGTTGTTGTTGACTACGTATCGAAATGGGTAGAAGTAATTCCATGCATAACCAATGATCACAAGGTGGTGATAGGGTTTTTGAAAAGCAACATTGTTTCGCGCTTTGGATTCCCTCGAGCAATAATCAGCGATGGTGGTGCCCACTTTTGTAATAAAGCATTCAAATCTCTTTTGACGAAGTATTCAATCACTCATAAAGTGGCAACCCCATATCATCCGCAAATCAGTGGCCAAGTGGAAATCTCCAATTGAGAAATAAAGCACATATTAGAAAAGACGGTGAGGTCGGACAGAAAAGATTGGTCATTAAGACTTGATGATGCATTATGGGCATATAGAACGGCTTTCAAGACACCGATTGGGATGTCACCCTACAGGCTAGTGTATAGAAAAGCTTGCCACCTACCCGTGGAACTCAAGCATCGTGCATATTGGGCCATCAAGAAATTTAACTTTGACATGCAGCAAGCCAGCTCAGAAAGAAGATTACAATTAGCAGAACTTGAAGAAATTCGCAATGATGCGTACAAAAATACCAAAATGTACAAGCAACGAATGAAAGTCTTCCATGACAAGCATATTATGATTAAATCTTTCACTCCAGGTCAGAAAGTGCTTTTATTCAACTCTCGCTTGCACCTATTCCAAGGTAAGTTACACTCTCGTTGGTCTGGTCCATTTATTGTTCATACTGTTTTTCCATATGGGGCAATTGAAATTAAAGACCCAAAGAATGGTGTCACGTTTAAAGTTAACGGTCAAAGATTAAAGCCATATCTAGAGTACCAACCACGTGGAGAAGACACTGAAATTAATTTGAGTGACCCACTAGATTTGAATTGATTTTTTCTTTTCGGTGGTTTGATCTTTTTCTTTCTTTTTATTATTCTTTTGCTAATTGAAATTTATTTTTGCATAAGTGTGTTTGTTTTACCATTAAATTTTCTCTTATCATTGTTAATCATGAGTGCCACACGTAGATCATTCCTCCTGAACATTCTCAAACCACTTCAACGTATCAAAACTCATCTTAAAAGGCAGATTCAATCCTGTAAAATACATCGCATTTGGGCTCTACAACCACCAGAGTTAGTAGCCTATGTTGAGGATTTAGAAAGCCAACTCAGAAATATTGAGAGAAGTGTTTACAACATCCAGTTGGAGCATGAGGTAAATTCAATAAGAGAACGATTTTGATTTTCCTTGTGTGTTTTAATTTTTTTTTTCTGTTTGTGTGCTTTAGTTTGTTACCTCGGTGAAGTGGCGGATAACAGTACTCCATGACAATCAAGTCGGTTACTTCAGTTTCCCATAATAACTGATATTCTGAGGCGAAGGTATGGACAGAACCGAGATTCTAGCAAAGCTTCACAAGCGATTCCCTTCACTACCTCAGAATGCCCTCCTTACAATCTACAAAGCTCGGTCCGAACGCATGCGATTACTCATGAGGAATAACATACCTGCCGATATCCATTGGTTAATTGAGGCGAAAGTACGATTGGCAGGTGAGTTACCTCCAAAATTTATTGCATACATGCCTGGTTGTGGTAAAGGAAATTATGCAAGAAAACGACGAGCTCGAAGAATTTCTATTGCTTGTCATAAGTGTGCCAGAATGAATTGCAATAAAAACCCATGTTCTTTAGGAATGTTGTCTGATAACAGAGAAGATAAGATTCAATTCATTAGGGATGGCTTGAATAAGGAGTCATTGGATGATATCCTTCTGTCTCTTAAAACGCATCCTAGTGGATATGTGCAAGGAGCGATTCTCCAGTTATGGTCATTATTCCAGAAAGAGCATGCACGATATAGTCTCGGGAATCTAACTATAAACGACCCTGTTTGCCAGTTTATAAGAAAACTGGATGGGAAGCCCATCCTCGACCCATAGAGGGCGTTCAAGCCGTTTCTGGACGTAAAACTAGAGGAAGATGTGACCCACAGTCGCAACTACCTGTAAAATATCCTTTTACTTTACTGTTATTTTATTTTATTTCACTGTTGTTTTATCATTTGCATTATTGTCTTTAATAATTTTACTACTGTTTGTTTTACTATTTGCTTTTTGACTATCGAGTCATGTGCTTTACGCGTTATTTGACACTGACATGCCACCTCATACACAGTTGTGACCCACTGTCACCAAGATTTTTAAATATGACTTTTTGTTAAGCACTCACAAATTGTTTTTAAGAAATATCCCAATGGCAGCTACTCCCAATAGACAATTCAAGAACCTTTGTGTGCTTTTTGGATTTACCTATAGCAAACATAAAGAGTTCGTTAATGCAGCCATAGGTCTTGGTCGAAACATAGCAGAGTGAAAATTACACTTAGTGTATGGAGGAAGTAACCGAGGGTTATCAAAATTGGTCTCAGAAGCTGCTTTTGTTAGAGGAAGCCAAGTGTTAGGCATCATCCCTAGAGTCCTAAAACCTTTGGGCAGTGTGTCTGACTCATTGACTGGAGAAGAGTTAGTCGTCTCAGGTATGCAAGAACGAATAACTGAAATGCTTAATCATGTTGATGCTTTTATTTTCCTTCCAGGAGATCTTGCAACACTAGAGGCACTTATTACACTAGCATCTTGGGCCCATCTGCACATTCACCAGAAACTCATCGGTTTGTTCAATGTCAATAATTTTTATGATGGCTTTTTCGCATTTCTTAACCATGCAATCAAAAACTACTTTATTCCTTCCAGTGCGAAAAAAATTTTTATTTGTGCTCACACTACTAATGAACTACTTGATATGTTACAAGCTTATAGACCGGAGTCAGACCCCTGGAGCTTTGTGTTGGAGCATTCAAATGATGACGGTAACAGTAGCCGCAGTAAGAAGTACAAATTAGATTTAACCCTCCGCCTGTAAATATTTTCTTTTGTGTTGCACCAACCAGGTGATGTCTTCTAAACTCTACTTCTTTTCTTTAAAACATTGAGGACAATGTTTCGTTCTGGTTGGGGGGAGGGAATAATCGACAATTGTGGAATTTTGGTTAAGTTTTTACTAATTTTTTGTTGTAGAAATTAACTGTTGTTAACTTTGTGTGTTGAAGATGGCTGAATATGGAGTGTAGTGACTCTAGAAACGCATCTTCATTGTTAAACAAAAAAAATTATTTTTCTTTATTATGTTTTGATGTTTATTTTTCTTCTTCTTTTTAATTTCTCCTTTATAAATATACATTTTCAAACAAAAATTTTTTAGTCAAAGATGGCTTAATATAGAGTGTAGTGACTCTAAAAACGCATCTTCATCGTTTAAAAAAAAACAATTTTCATTTTCTATCATTTTCTAATTAGTTTTTCTGCATGCATATTTTTCTTTTCACGTTTAGAATAGGTTGGGGGGTAGACTGTTGTTAAAAAAAAATTGTGATTTGTTTTGAAATTGGATGATATGATGATTTCAAATTTTAGTATTTGTATTATCTTTAGTCTGAAGTGATGTTACACTATGTTTGTTACTCTACATGTTGATGTCAGAGACAAATATGAGTTGCTTGAAGGAATGAACATGTCATAATAAATACCAAGTGAGTTTTTGAGCCTATAATTTTTCTTGGAGAGTAACCCTTTTGCCCATTCTTTATATAGCTTAGCAATTTATTATTGTATATACGATCTCTAGATTTCTTTTGAGTTAACCCTGAAAAAAAATGAAAATAAAAAAATAATAAAAAGAAAAAAAAGAAAAATGTGTGTTACTACATTTGGAAGCCCATTTAATTAGTAGATATGGAAGATTATTTAGAGTCCTAAAAGATAATGGAAAGGCCGTCTTTGATCCGTTTGAGCCTTTCTAGCCATCCCTTTTATGAATATCCATAGTTAGCCCTTTTGAGCCTTTAAAAAAAAAACTTTTCTTTGTCAACTTATCATCTTAACCCACTCCGATTTGGAGTATTACCCAATATCTTACAAGATCTATCACCTATTTATGTTTGAGAAAAAATGTAAATAAACATTTTGTATCGTGAAGTTATGCCTAGTTAAAAAAAAAGAAAAAAAAGATTGTTGCTTAAAAAAACAAATTGTTGTTTAAAAAATAAAAATAACAATAGGTGAAATCCACCTTGCAACTTAAAAAAAATTCTACATTTTTCTCATACACTTTGTTTTTCCTATTTCCCTTCTTTGTTAGTCAAGTCCCTAGCCTACGTTACGTCCTAATAAAAGTCCTTCTTGATTTTAGGGAACTATAGTCTGAAGTAGAAGCTAGTTATATGGGCTAAAAGAATGTAGTTATGCATTAAAAAAAAGTGATGCATAAAAAGAAAAAAATAAATAAATAAATTGGGTTGACTAGCATTTTTATTTGACTTGAGATTGTATTACTTCTAAGCTGAGAGCATATTTATTTCATCCTGGTGAGAGCGTGTGATATCATTTCTTGATTATTTTCTCTCAATTACCATTCATTCGAGTGACTATTTTTATTGTGTCTAATTTCTTTGTGAGAGTGTCACTACTTCCAGTGAGATTTTTGGGTTTGACATGTCATTCTTGAAGCTAGCTACGATAAAGTTTACTGGGCTAATTCATATGGATGGTTGATGTGGATGTGATGTTTCTTTAGACTTGAGATAATGCTTATACTTTTATTTGATTGTTATCATTAATCTGATTGCATAAACAAGAGTGTTTTAAAAAAATTATTTTTGAATTTGTTTTCGCTTTATTTGCTAGGGACTAGCAATATGCTGGTTGGGGGGTGTGTTGAGTGGTTGAAAGTGCATATTTATAAAGGAGAAAATCATTATTTTACATATCAAGTATTACTAACAACCCTTACTTTTCTGTGTTTAAGTTTTTTGTACTTTAATTATGTGTATTTTATATATTTTAGGGGCATCATAGTCATTTCACAATAAACGAGAGATCAAATGGCAAAACAGACATCATTTTTGAACTCAGGACGGTAGAAAACCTTAGGAGGAGCATAAAAGGAAAAATGACACTATTCACATATACGGTACTATTCACATGTATGGGTATCGTCTATGTTACTGTTCACGACACTATTCACATAGACGGACCGATGACGTGGCATTGACCAATAACGTGGCATTGATCGATGAAGTGTCATGATCCTATTGGACTAAAATTCTTATGTACCGTTTATGGTGACGTGGCAGTAGGGGTGTCAAAAAAACCCGCCCGGACCGGACCCGGCCAATCCGTTCTGGGCAAAACCCGGACTGTATATAAAAAAATTTGGGTCCGGGTTTTAAAATTTAAAACCCGGATATATCCGGGTACGGTCCGGGTTCAGTTTCAAAAACCCGGAACCCGGACCCGGACCCGGACCCGTATTCGCAATTAAAAAAACAAAAAAAACAAAAGCCTTAAGCCAGTAAGCCTCCAATTCCATTATTCCAAATCGTAAAACCGAAACAGAACACCCAGGACCCTAATTCGAAAATCCATAACCCAAACCCATTATCACCGTCGGCTAGCAGCACCCACCATCGCCGTCGGCTAGCACCCACCATCACCGTTGGCTAGCAGAACCCACCATCACCGTCGGCTAGCAGCTCCAATTCCCGTTCTCGTTTGCATTTGCTGCCCGCCTGAGCTGGCTTTGCCATCACAGCCACCACTGCCAACCGCAGGTATTTTTGCCGATTGCTTCTCTGTTGGTGTTGGCTGTTGCTATTCTTGTTTATTTTCGGTCAATTTTGTGCATGGTTGCCGAGTGCTGACTTGCTGTTGCTGCGATATGTTGCTTCTGTTGCTGTGATTGCTGTGTGAATCTTTGGAATTTTGCTATGATTTTGCTTGCTGTTGGTATGATTTTGCTTGTTGTTGCTATGCTTTTGCTTCGGTTCACTGGTTTGTATAAAATGAGAAAAGAATACTATTTTGCTTCACTGGTTTGCTATGATTAATCAGACCAAAGATTCGTTAACAATGAAAAATGGGTTTACAAACAGTACTGGGAGCAACTTTAAGCTCTCTGCATTTGGAAAAGTAGAAAATATGGAATAAAACCTTTACATTTGGAATATAAACCTGATCTGTGTACATAATATATGCTCTCGAACAGTGAATGATTTTGCTGTTGCCGAGTGCTATGATTTTGCTTGTTGTTGCTGCGATAGTTTTGTGTAACTGGTTATTTAAAAGATTGCTTCTTGTATGATGCTCCCATGTATGTATATCTTATTACAAACAGGTTATCAGGAAAGATATTTATGGTTTGTTATATGATATCAGTAGATTAGATTTGTGAAAGTAATATTTTTTCTTCTTATTTTTAAAAGGAGTAGTATAAACTACTAACCACAGCTAACCTTCACATGATCAGCTACCCTCCTTTTTTGTAGCTTAAATTGGTACCTAACTCTTGTTTTTTTATTCCATACGGTTCTTGAAAATTAATGCTTTCCCAGCTACCACAATTAATAGTTCCTCATAAAGAATATATCAATTATTAGACTTTTCCCAGAAAATTCTTTACAGCAAGAAGAATTAATAAAAGAAAATACTATCTAAATGCGCACTGAGTTTTTTGGCATCATCTTTTGATGTTTACTTGGATCTTATCAATTAGAGGCTTTGATTCAGGATTGGTGAACTACAATTAGGACTCAAGACATAACATCCCTAGTAGCCACCCACTTTTCTTGGACTGAACTTATAAATCTCCCCATGAATTGTCTGTTATGTATAGTTATGGTTATCCATTCTGGACTTATTAAGCCGTCACTCACGTGCTGCAGTGTCTTCGTGTGGTGTCAAATGAATTATTGAACTTATATTTATCATCTAAATTTTTCGCTCACTAATTTTTGTCTATGCCTAATTGTCCAGAAATTTCGCTCACTAATATGCTTAATTAACATCTTAAGCTTATATACAAACTTGAAAAACAGATGGTTAATAGAGTTAGGCAATAATTTTAGATAATCATGGATAAAATATGGTTGCTCTACATTTATTTATCAAACAGTAGAATGGATTAATATATATATAATTTGCATAATTTGAATTAAATCTTTTTGCATTTTTTAATTTTATGTTGCTGACTTGCTGTGAGCCTCTTAGTTTTCTGTCACTGTCTCTCTTTTTTGTTCACATTTTTTTTTCCACACTAAAATCTGAAATTTAGTATATCTTTGCTATTGTAACAGCAGAGTAGTGCAATGTCGGACAACGTAGAAATCAATTCTTCGAGTGCTCCAAATTTATCTCGTAATGTCGAAGATAAAAATGATAATGAGGTTGAGCAAATTTCAGTGTCAACCGTGAATGATGGGAAAAGTAAGGAACAAACTAGAAAAAAGAAGAAAGTCTTTGAAGTTTGGGATCACTTTACAAAAGTAATGGTAAATGGAGAACAAAAGGCAAAGTGCATGCATTGTGGTGCAATTTTAAAAGCAAAATACCAATCTGGGACCTCAGCTTTGAATAGACATGTGGCAATGTGTTTTAAGCCGAATCAACCAAACATAGAAGAAGCACTTCAAGGAAGCCTTAAAATGATTAAAAGAGAGGATGGAACTTGTGGCATTAATTATGGCAGCTTTGATCAAAATGTTTTACGGAGCTTGATAGCAAGAATGGTTATAATGCATGAGCTTCCACTTAGATTCGTGGAATATATAGGCTTTCGAGAAATGATGGCACATGCTAACCCCGTGGTTAAGCCAATGAGCAGAAACACTTTGAAGAGCGAAATCTTGAAGTTATATCAAATCGAGAAGGTTAAGACTTTGCATTTATTGGGGAAAAATCATGGTAGAGTGGCCATTACTACGGATTTATGGACTGCTAGTAACCAGAAAAAGGGATATATGGTCGTGATGGCCCATTTCATTGATAATTCCTAGAAATTGCATAGTCGAATCTTAAGGTAATTTGTCTATAATTTTTTATTTGCTTAATTTCTTTTAAGTTTATTATTACTTATATTAGATTTTTTTTTCAAGTTTAAATTGTAATATGTTTTAAGTTTGTGTATTTAATACTGACTTTTGAATATTTGATAGGTTCATCTATGTTCCAAGCCCCCATACTGCTGATGCCATTTGTAATGAGTTAGTACAATGCCTATTGGATTGGAACGTGGATAGAAAGTTATCCTCAATGACATTGGATAATTGCACCACTAATGACATAATGGTGGAGAAATTGTTGTTAAGGTTTGATACCGATACCTTAATTTCTAGTGGTAAATTTTTTCATATGAGATGTACTGCTCATATATTGAAATTGGTTTTGCGGGATGATTGAAAGTTATAGAAAGTGGGATTGGAAAGATTAGAGAGAGTGTGAGTTATTGGACACAAACACCAAAAAGATATGAAACTTTTGAGTTAGCTGCTAGACAATTAAACATTAATTGTAAAAAAAAATTGAAATTGGATTGTCCTTCTCGTTGGAACTCTACTTATGCCATGCTTGAAGTAGCATTGATGTATAGAAGTGTTTTTTCTCGGTTGCAACAACGTGAGCCTCAGTATAAGAGCTTGCCAAGTGATGGGGAGTGGGATTTGTCAGTCATAATGGTGGAGCAATTGAAATCATTTTATATGTTAACGGAGATGTTTTCGGGTACAAAATACCCAACTGCCAATTTGTTTTTTCCGTTGATATGTAAAATGAAATTGTCAATTAATAGGTGGCGCACTGCTGATAACTTTGCTATTAGGATTATAGCTGATAACATGGCTGATAAATTTGACAAATATTGGAATGAAATTCATCCGATGTTAGTTGTGGCTGTTGTGCTTGACCCAAGATATAAGATGATGTTAATTCATTTTTATTTTCCAAAGATATATGGTGATACAGCAGATGAGCATATTGAGTGTGCACATAAGCTTTGTTATGATTTAGTGAAAGAATATGAATCGAAGGCAGCGCATGTGAGTGGTGGGCAGAATGTTGGATTGGAAATTTCTCATTCTGAATCTTGTTCGAATTCGAATAAGTATTGGGATGTAGATGAGTTTGAAACATTTCGAAGCCAAAATAAACGTGCTAAGGTAACTAAGTCGGAGTTGGATAGGTATTTAGATGAGGAATTGTTGGATTCCATTCCGGACTTTGATATTTTAGCTTTTTGGAAGATGCACATAAGCCAATATCCTATTTTGGCTGAGTTAGCTAAGGATATCTTAGCCATTCCTGTATCCACCGTTGCCTCTGAGTCAGCTTTTAGTGCGGGGGGCAGATTTTTGAGTCCGCATCATAGTAAACTTCTTCCTGACACTTTGGAAGCCTTAATGTGTGCTCAAAATTGGATTTGGGTTTCTACTTCTCGAGGTATAAAGTTATTTGAATTATATTTTAGTAGTATTTATTTGCTTAAAATGCTTTGAATTTTAATGTATTATTTTTGTTGTAAGGTGGAGTTCCGGAGGATGAGATTTTTACTGGGGAAGAGGTAATTTCGGATGATGATGATGAGCCACAAGCGTCGACGAGTAGTATGACATGAACGGTTATTTATTTATTTGGAATTAGACATGAACTTGTTATTTATTTATTTGACATGGGAGTATTTTGACTCTTTTATGAATTATTTTTTGAGTTCTTGAACATTTAGGATTTTCATGTGTTGTATTGATAATTGGTGTGATAATTATAAACTTATGATATGTTGGAATTTGGATGTTATTTAAATTTATTGTGTTATTGAATTTAATTTTTTTTATGTATAGATTGGATGAGTTTAAGTTAGCTTGTTAGAAGTTAGATGAATTTTTATAGTGTTTATTTTGGTTTTTTATTTAATCTTTACGTTGCTGCATCATCAATAGGATTAAAGAACTTGGATCCATTTGATTTAGCATTTTAAAAAATGAAAACAAAGTTACTGACGTTGGGGACTTGGGGGCAAACTGTAAGGGTGTGATTGAAACAATTCAAAAACTGCAGGGAAGAGATTTTAATTAGAGTTAATTTTGGGGATTTTTTTTGAAATTTTTGTTTCTGGGTTTTGAAACCCAGAAGACAAAACCCGGACCCGGACGCGCCGGGCTCAAGCCCAAACCGAACATACAAAAACCGAGTTTTGTCCGAGTCCGGGTTTCAATTTTTGGGGTCTGGTCCGAGTCCGGGTTGCACCAAACCCGGACCGGACCCGGGGTTTTGCCAAGCCTACGTGGCAGCATATTAGTGGACCAAAAACCGCGTGTACGGTATATGCAACACAGGGGATTATTTACTGTGCAAATAGTGGCTGAACCGCGTTACTGTGCAAATAGTGGCTGTTGACTTTACTGTTGACTAATGACGTGGCGAAATCCTGAGCGTCCAAACTGTTTTTAATCCGATAGCCATGATTTACTCGATGTATGTATAAAAAGGGAGCCTTCCCCCCTATTTTGGCACCTCTGGATCCATTTTTGAGGTTCATTTTCTGTAATTCTCTCTCTATCTTGTATTTTCTACATATTTTAATAAATTTCCAGTTTGCCCCTAGTTCAACTATGAGTGGCTAATTTTTTTTTAAGCTTGGGTTGAAGGTGAAGTCTCAACATGTGTCAAGGGCTTGATTTGATAAATTTATTTTCTCTTCCCCTCTAGTTGTTGTGGATGTTTTGACTTCTCGTCGACAAATAATAACTAGTCTTGTCTAGTGCTGCCCTGGTTTCACCGGCACCCTAGTATAAGATTATTATTATTTGACACGATAAGCCCTTAGCACCATATTTATTAAAGTGTGGTTCATGAGGTGTGGATTTCCCCATCATGATTTAATTGGTATTAATAAGAAATATTTAGCCCATGATGCATGTTGATACGAATCCAGATACCCAAGTACGTCATTTCATTAGAATTCTTTACAATTTATTCTTGTCATTTCAATTTCAATTTCAGAATTTATTCTCGCCATTTTAATTTAAGTTTTAGCATATTCTAAATCATTTTCCACCTTAAATCCAATCACTCATTCACTGAATTAATTTTATATATAATTAAAATCCACCTCCTCGTGGGATCGACACTCGCACCATTAATTTATACTACAACAGATTCGTGCGCTTGCGAGTTCAATAAAATTTGCACAACACATGTTGCATGCAAGACTTGTTCTACGCTTGGATTATGAGTAGTTATTTGTTGGAGCCAAGTAGAGGATTTACCACGTCAATTGAACGTTGTAGATTGCGTGGGATTCAAATCGTGTTTGATTTCGATTCTGTTTCTAGGATATTTATTTGATATTGCTTTATTTATTTTTATTTTAGCCATGAATGTTGGCTACAAATCATAAGTAGTGTTTATGTTAACTGCTATAAATAAGTTCCTGCTATGAATAATAAAAAAATCAGAAAATTATCTCAAATTATTATTTTGGCTCGTTCTCACCATAAGCAGATCAATATAAACTTAGTCATTGCCAACATGTTTCTGATCCGGACCTATCAAGGCACGTCGTTACTACCATTCATAAACTTATTTTATTGTACTACAAACTCTTGTAAGTACGAGACTGTACTATGTACTTATTGGCACCCAATTGAATTGGGCTTGGCTCACCAAACAATTTATAAATTTTTTTTAATGGTTTTGCTTGATATACAAATTATCCAAAAGTTAGTTAAATTTATAGGTGAGTCGGATTTACCTAAAACTTGCCCGTTTCTTTTTATAACAAAGTCGAGCGAGACATTTATTCGGTTGGTCGGCCAAAAAGATTTATTCAATTTAATAATTGTCCCAAAATCTTTATTCCATTTCCATTTTTTCTTGGTACTCGCAATAAAGTGTTTTTTTTTAATAGTTGCAATCGACGTATACACGCACATAAAATAATCTAAAAATTTAAGAAGATTAGCTCGAAAATCTTCTATCCCTAATGATATTTCTTTAAAATACCTTTTTTTACCACTTTAGATTTTTTTAATTTTACTTTAGGCCATGATAGTACTTACAGTCTATTGTCCACTAAATTAAAGGCTCAAATGTGGTGAGTTTAATATTTAATTGTGATTAAAAGAAAAAATAGTATTAGATGCGTTTTGGGATCGTTACAAACTTTTATTTTTTAGGTTATTACAAATTGTTCAATACACATTCTTATTTATTCATTAGACTTTCCAATTCTATTGTTACACATCTCAAATTAAGGCATATAATATAAAATTTGTGATTATTAAAATAGAATTTGTTACCAGTAGCAAAATTATTGTGAAAATAATAAAATAAAAAATCTTGTGAGCAGCTGCTAAATTATATTAATTATAACTTACGGCTGATATGAAATTAATTAGGACACTTATTTGTAACTATTACATTATATTAGTAGTTATTAATATTTAACTAATTTTAACTATAATATCACTCCTCTGTTGCACTGTGATTGACATCGATAACTGATCTAATGCAGCAGTTACAGACAAGAATATCAGTTAGTTTTAAAAAATTACGTTGTTCAGTATATTCTTCCAAGCTTACCCTCTGAGGGGCAAATTAGTCATTCCAATGAATGAGGACCTAGCTGAAACACATGAACCAAAGATGCCTTATTTGATAAAATATACAAAGATTGGAGAATTATGAGATCCCCCTATGAATAAAAAATATTAAATATGGAACCCCGCTTTCCCTGACCATCGAGAAGGCC
Organism: Citrus glauca; assembly: GCA_029633175.1. Lineage (NCBI taxonomy): Eukaryota > Viridiplantae > Streptophyta > Magnoliopsida > Sapindales > Rutaceae > Citrus > Citrus glauca. The sequence continues at coordinate 7,694,411 of JAQOOD010000004.1, read as the reverse complement.
AACCAAAGCGTACTGGAAAGACGAGCATGCACGCAATGGTGGGCTCCACATTCCACAAACAAAATTGATTTCTCGTTAGAGCCCTTCGCCAACATTTTCCTCTATATAAAGCAAAATCGTTACCGATAATAGGATCAAAAAACAAAAACGAAAACAAAAGCCCAAAAAAAAAAAAAATAGAATCAATTTTTGTCGTTCTTTTTTGTTTGATTTCAAGTCCTGCTATGTCTCAGGTATGCTTTCAATGAATTGGGTTCCTTTGTTAGTCGTTGATTATTATCCTGTTTGACCATTTTTACATCTGGGTTCATGTTGGATTCTTTTAATAATTTGTTGGTATTTAGATTCAGGAATTTTAATCTAATTTTGTTAATTTTTTAATTGAAAAGACCATATGGGATTTTCACTCCTCGAATCATTGAACAACATATGCAAAATTTCCCTTATTTTGAATAAGTTATTCTCTGTTTTATTGATAAAATGTATGAGGATCAATAAATCAATACTATCTGTTGGGTAAATGTTGATGTGATTGATTTTAATGGATCAGATTATCAGTAATTTTACATAGTTATTATTATTATTATTTTGGTGGTGCAGATTTTGTAAAGATTGTATAATCTTTATTATGGGTGATTGAGATCTGTGTATAGGTTTTATGATTTACAAAAATGGCTTTGTTTTCTTAATTTGAGGATTTTCTAAGCTTTTTTATCCTCGAATTATGATCGTGTTTGATTGCAGACTGTTGTCCTTAAGGTTGGCATGTCATGTGAGGGCTGCGTTGGAGCTGTGAAGAGAGTGTTGGGGAAAATGGATGGTTAGTTTTTGCCCATGCAATTTATTTATTTCCATTATTTCTGCAAACTCGATACGAAAGCTACTTGATTATCAGTAAGTGAATTGTCCATTGCTGATTCGCGTAGGTGAGCATAAACTGTATTTATGGTAAATTAGGCATTGAATCTGAGCTGCCTGATGTTCCATTTGATATACTTGTCATATGTGATACTATTGTGTTTTGATTTCTTTTATTGATCATATGGTGTCGGTTGATAATTATTATAGATTTTTGCTGGTTGCCTGTTGTTATATTACCTAGTTTGATTTTAAAAGGTGCTATGTTTTCCATAACTATCTTCAGGTGTGGAAACATTTGACATTGATTTGAAGGAGCAAAAGGTGACTGTGAAGGGCAACGTGCAGCCCGATGCTGTCCTCCAGACTGTTTCTAAGACTGGGAAGAAGACTGCTTTCTGGGAAGAGGAAAAACCAGCACCAGCAGAATCAGATTCAAAGCCCACCGACGCTGTGGCTGCTGCTTAAGATATCAGTGACCTGTTCACTTCGTGGGTGTAGGTCTGTTTTTAATGAGTTACAGCTTGGTGAATTTACTATGAATATCATAAGGATTGTTCGTTGTGTACTGCAATATTTTACTTTGAAGCTGTAATAAGATCTTGGATGTTTTGCTTCTGTACTATTGTGTTGTCTAAATTGAATACAACTTCATTGTGATATTTCTTTCGTGCTTTTGATTTTCAATTTGTTTTATTCTCTATGCGAGATTTTACGAGATTTTTGACTTGAGACATGTGTGACACTTATTGAGAGACGACCTCTGGTTCCATTTGGAGCTATGATTATGTATGAACACTGACCTGCTGATATTTGATCAAATGATCCACATATCTTTGGTGGTAGTAACGGGGTTTGCTTTCTTTATCTTTTCTGATGTTTTATTTGGACATTTTTGGACATTTTTTCAGAATCAAATTAGTATTTTTGTTTTGGTGTTTTCAGATTTGAAAACGCTTTCTGGTGGCTGTATTTTTATGAAATGAAAAAAATAAAAGAATAAAACCGTTGGGGTTGTTTCATATTATACCTGCTGTTGCCAACTCTACATATAAATCACTTGTACGTTAACCAATATTCATCTTAATATCCCTCATAGCCCTTACTTTGTAAATCTAGTGTTCTTAAAGCCGAGCACCCTCAATCTATTTGATGGAGTCTCTTTGTTTGCTCTCTTTAAGTTGATGTACAATGTGTATAATTTTCCCCGTTCGGCCATTATGTTATTTTCTTTTCTAAAAGAAATTGTTTCTAAGGATAAATTTATATTACAATCTCAAGTCTTCTTAAAGGAGGGGAGGGGATTGACATTCTTGATATTATGCATATGTCTCTGTACCCTTTCCGTCTCCGTTAGAATTATTTGAGAGGATTCTCATCTTCTCTTTAAATAATAATAGGGGATCTCCGAGAGTTTCTCATCCCGAATAATTATATTTTTTTTAATTTCTAACTCAATTTAACCATATTAACTTAAAAATGTACAAAATAAAATGAAAATTATTATGAATGCGTCTTATTTCATTCTATTCATTCTACTCCTTTAAACTTTTGGTATACATAATATTCAAGTAGCGATTTTAAAATAAAATTAAACATTGTAATTTTTATACCATATTGATGTGCGTATTGTCCATGAACAATGATACTTCTCAGCTACTAATTATGGCATAACGAACTGCACTGCTCGCCCACCGACAACGCTACGTGTTACTGGGTTATGATAAGAAGACGACGAGTTGGGTGTTAGCTACATGTGAATAATTTGAAAAAGAATGAGTCAAATGTGAGAGTGATTTAGATTTTGATTTGTGAGTTTGTGGGATTGCGAGCTTTGAGTATGGTTAAGTGTAAATTACATTAAAATCTTTATTTTAACTAATATTTGTTTGTATAAATATTTTAATATTTGTTATTAACACTAATTTTAATATTTGATTATTTATTTATTAATAATTTTAGAAAATTAAAATTTAAAATGGGGAAATGGGGAGAGGAAGGATTCCACTTCTTCTTTGTTCCTTTCTTGAATAACAAATTAAACATAAAATTATCTTCGAACTCTCTCTAAATTGAAAAAATCCCCTAAAATCCTCGTTCTCGTAAGAATTTCTACCATCCCTAAGTCTAGTAGGAATCTTGATATATATATGTAAATTCACTCTCTCTGGACAATACAAAATGCCCACGATAAAGCTCAAGCTGGTATTTCAAAAAATGTTAAGGGCATTAGACTACTATTGAGCAACAATTCCAACTAATTTTTAACTTTTAAATTGAGAGTTTGGTTATATTGAAATTATTGAGCAACAAGTCCAATCAATTTTTAACTTTTAAATTGAGGGTTTGGTTATATTGAAACAATTTCACCGAAGAGTTGATGATAACTGTACGATTATAAAGATAAATATAAAATTTGTATTTGTTGTTATAATTTGACGATTATCATAATGCTCTGAGATACAACAATCACTGTAGTTAGTGCCTTAAATTAACATTTAGCATCTTTGTGTCACTTAATTTAATCGGGACGTTGAGATGTACTTTCACTAAATTTTTAGGGAAATTTACAATATTAGCCAAAAAATTTAGGCCTTTTTCAAATTTAACCCCTCTAAGTTTTTTCTTTCAACATTAGCCATATCTCCAATTTATGGACGAAAATACCCTCTCCATTCTCATCTTTCCCTCTCCTAATTTTCTCTCTCTCTCACCAAAGTCTCATCACCGGAAGTTGTATAGATCTTCAGCGGTGGCGTAGATCGGCAGCGGAGGAACTTGGCGACGGTGGAAAGAAGCTAAATCACCTTCAAAACTTTGGAGATATCCAAAATCAAAGGAAAAAATTGAAAAACCTAGGTGAGTTGTTATTGTCGTTATTGTTTCTGTTTGGCTTGTTGTTGTTGTTGTTGTTGTTGTTGTTGGTAGTGTTTAATGGCGGTGGTGGGTGAGATTCATGTGGGAAAGGAAAAGTAAGAGAAAGAGAAGAGAAAGGGAAGGGGATAGCGCGCGACAGGGAAGGCCTGTCGTGCGCGCCTGTCGCCCCAAACCCGTGCGATAGGCACGCCCGTCGCATCAGTCCGTTTTTTTAAGAGTTAAATTTTTTTACTATAATGTAATAATTTTATAAATATTACAGATACATGGCGAAATCAAAATCACTGGATATTGAAGTAGGCAAGATGTATATTCCTTATGCCGATCACTTTCCTGGTCAAATTACGAACATGTGTAAGTTATCTTCGGTCGTGAAAGTGATCCAGGAAAAATTAACAAAGCGACAGTTGAATATGTTCAAAAAGGATATATTTGGGCATTTCTTAGAATGTCGAAGTTTTCCTTTTAGTGGGGTAATATTGCACAATCTTTTACTGAGGCAAGTGGCCCCTGAAGAAGATAGCCCTGAGGATCAGTTATGGTTCGAAATTGGTGGGCATTTGATTCGCTTATCAATTGTCGAATGGTGCTTGGTTACTGGACTTTTATTTGCGAGTCCGAGCAAAGAAAAGGATGATAAATGGAGCAGCAGAGGCTACGGAATAAGTATTTTGGCGGTTTGCATCGTAAGATGTGTGTGAAAGAATTCGATGCAGAATTTTCCTCGTTGAAATTCGAGGAAATGGATGATATGGACGCATTAAAAATTGCACTGTTTTATTTTGCAGACAAAGTACTGAATGGAAAAAAAAGTCACGCTCAAATCAACTGGTTTATGCTTGACGACGTTGATGATATAGAATTCTTCCGAACTCGTCCATGGGGTCTATTGTCCTGGAAAGTAATTTACGACAGTCTTGACGATGCATTGTCTGACAAAGATGAGAAATTTAAGAGGACTCGGTTGCAAAATCCAGATCATAACATCGAAAAATACAATCTTTACGGCTTTACGTACGGGGTTCAGGTGTGTTTTTTATATTAATAAGTTTTATAGTATTAAATATGTGATAGTTGTTTTATTTGAATTTTCACTTGCATTGTTGTAGGCATGGATTTACGAAGCAATCGGAGGTATGCCATCAACATGGGTTGTTAAAACGAAAAACAAAATTCCCCGCATATTGCAATGGAAGCCCATGGCGTCCTCGAACATCAACTTTGCGGAGTTTTATGCGTTCTTTAACGACAAATCTCGTCTTGTAAGTAATATGTATTAGTTATTTTTTTAACTTTACTAAATTTAAGTTATGTATATTTACTTCATATTTTTAATTGAATTTATAGCAGGGGGACGTTCTCCAAACTCCTGAGCCAACTTCAAAAGAGAGTAGGAAAAAATATTGGCTCTCATTGAAGGGTTACGTGCCAAGCATTCCAGAGTGGGTTCATACAGTTGGTATATTTTAAGTACAATCAAATTTTTAATCGATATTTTCGACATATCATTCATTAATTTTAAATGAAACTTTATACAGTACCAACCCTCAATCAACGCGATGCCGTCAGATACAAGGCAATCAGACGAGCATGACCATCATGACGACATACCAAACCCAATACCAGAGCAGCGTCATGATACTTCTGAGGATGAGGTTGAGGTGCCTGTTGATGACCACCAAGAGCAAACAGACAACTCTGATGACGCACGTGAGGTATTTATTGTAAATAATATACGATATTTTTCCTTTATAATTCATTATTGTTTTACTGTTATTCTAAAGTTTTTATTTCTTTTGTAACAGTCAAGGACAAAGCAGTTTAATGATTACGTCCGACGACGGTTGGATAAGCTTGATCGTAACGTGGAGAAGCTTGATCGTAAAATGAATGAAATAAAGTCAGATTTAAAAGATTTTATAGAAACCGTTGTTGGCTTTATCGACACATTCTCTAAACGTCGAAATAATGATTCTCCCACTGCACGCTCGTATGCGGTGAGCAATTTTAAATTTAATAATTATGTTCTTTAACTTTTTTTATAGTTTAATATTTTCTTATTTGCTAATGGATAGGCCCCGGATGATTGTGGAGGGTATACTGACGTGGGCAATCAAAATTTGTCTACGCCCACGTCATTGTATAGTTTCTATGGAGATGTTAGTGGGGAGAGCGTGCAGGTGTTCACTGAGTTGCCCCCGCGCGTTATTAAGTTCGGCCGCGCATACATACCGCCGTATGTTTATAACAGTCCGTTCGTGATTCCTCAAACCAGGAGAGGACAAAACGTGCGGCCTTTACCTAGACCCCAAATCATGGAGCATGCGATTGACATGAGTACGAATGTGGATGTAAATCCACTGCGGGGACTGGATGACGCTAGTATGTTTGCTGAGTTTGATCGATGGTTCGCTGGTGATATCACAATGGATTGGAGAGTACAGCACCCGCGGTCATTCCTTGAAATCATTTTGGGTGCAGCCTCGATGGGATGGCTAGGCGATGAGGTATTTATTCTATCGAAGATTTTAGATTGTTGTCGACTTGTGTATAAAATTTTTCTTTTACATCATAATGTTTGTGTTTCTCTACAGCATATTCACGAGTATTTCTGCTTGATTAGCGCGAAGCAACGACAGTTTCTAAATGCCTTAGTTCAACATGTCACACATACTGACACATTTTTTTGGGTAACGTTCCGACAAAACTTATAAATGCTATTTATTTTTTTATTTATTACATTTAAATTTTGTTAATTTATGCATTTCTTGGTTTTCTATGTACTAGGTATTCTTGAGGCAGCTATGGAACAACGGGAATTGTGCGGTCGATTCATTAGATTTCGACGACCGCGTGAATAGTTATTTGTGTGGGCGACATCACACACTGTCCAAATCAATGACGGATGTTGTTATGGTACGTATTTTATTATATTTCAATATTCGAGTTGACGCTTTTGCTTAGTTTCTGTTTCAATTTCGTATATAACGAACATGTTTTTCAAATGTTATATGCAGTTACTCATCCCTGTTAACTTGGACAACGAGCATTGGGTCCTAGCACGAGTTGACTTTCGGAAAAATAGAGTATGGATTTACGATTCATTGCTCACATTTCGCGACGACAAAAGGTACAGGTTGACATTCAAGCCACTTGAAGTTATATTCCCGCGATGGTTGGAATATGTTGGCTTTTACAACATTCGACCTGAGTTGCAAAGTGCAGACCCTTGGAAAGTGATAGCAGTTAAGAGCGCGCCTCAACAAGAGCCCGGAACTGGCGATTGCGGTGTGTTTGTATTGATGGTTACGATGTATTTAATATTCAGGCTTAAATTAGAATTTGACGCTACACATGTCCAGTACTTTAGAAAGAAGATTGCGGCTGACATATTTAATGACGATATTGTATTATAAACGGTTGTAGTAATTGATTTTGTTCAAACTTGAATTTTTACTTTAATTTGCGCACTTAAGTTTATATCATTTTAATGCTCATATTTTAATAATTAAAATAAAATAAAGTTATATGTCATATAAGTGTACAATGCACAAAAATAAATAACAGTTTTAACAGACGAATAACAGAAAATACATCTAGCTTGAAGTCGACGCAATGGGATTTTTACATCGCTTACGATTATGGCTTAGTTCATGACACCGCCTGCATCGTACAGTCCGCCGGTCAACGTCCTCGCCAGCTGAGGGTATTCTGAGCTCTTTACGACGGCCAGGTTGTGGTGCCTCAACTGGTGGGTATACTTGCATCTCCTGAATTTCATCTAGAACTTCCCAATCAGCCATATCACCAACTGGCTCCACTGGTTGTGCATAAGCCATCGCCACCGATTCTGTAGTGTAAAAGCCCGAGCAAATGCTAATAAAATCCACCTGGTGTGTTAGACACGCCGCAATTGCATGAGCACATATAAGCTGGTCAAGCTGAAACACTCTGCAGGTGCAAGTTCTCTTTTGCAAGTCAACCAAACCTTCCTTAAGCCCACCGCCTACAACTTGAAATCGATGCGGTGACACCGGTTGAACTCTCATTCTTTCAGCTATAGTTCTTCTCTCAGTGACTATTTCATCTGCCCATGTCATTAGCCGAGTAGTCATTGATTCAGCCATAATTTTTCTATCATAAAACCATTGTTGTAATGTTTTCCTAAAGTGATCAACAACTTGAGTTACAGGAAATTTTCGAAGTTCCCTCATAAAAGAATTAACACTCTCCGCGATGTTTGTGGTAAGTATGCTATACCTCCTACCTTCAAATTGAGACCTTGCTCAATTACACGTACCAACATTATTTTCTAGGTAATCAGCCGCACCAGAGTGAATCATCCACAGCCCTTTAAGTTGTCTCTTAAATTCCTCGTGGCCATATGCTTTTGCTGCATTAATAAAGGTAGGCTCAAATTGATCCCAAAGAGCTTTGGACATTCTAAACTGTGACTTAATGTTATCTTTCACGTGCAAACACCATGAGTTGCATTGTGAAAGACTTTAAGAACGGCTCTCCTGATGGCAGTGCATCAATCAGAGATGATTACCAACTCAGGTTTATCGCCAATCACTCCATGTAACTTCATCATAAACCATTCCCAAGCATCATTGTTTTCAGAATCCATGATCCCAATGGCTAACGGATACAATTGATTGTTACCATCAAGACATGTTGCCACGAACATGCTTCCACGATACAGTCCCTTTAGATGAGTACCATCTACAGCAATGACAGGCCGAATGAACTGCATAAAACCCTTGATGGAAGATCCGAGTGCCACAAAATAGTACAAGAAATTACCATCTCCATCCTGCTTGAGGTGAGTGACTGTACCCTCATTCGCTGTAGTTAGTACGTGAGAGTATTTCGGGAGTAAGTTATATGACTCTGCAGGGTTGCCTCGAACTATTTCAAGACCAACTTCTCTTGCCCGATATGCCTGCTGATATGTTAACTGAACACCGTATTGCTGTTGTATATCTGCTCTTATGTCATTCGGAGTATAAATCCTCTTGTCTTGAATATATTTATCTGCGATAATATGACCGACAACCCGGCTCCTTACTTGATGACGTCCATCAACCGATACCTCATTATGACAAGTGTGTACATTGTTAATTCTCTTTACCACCCAAGGAACATTTTGCTCGTTCGAACATCTAGTTGCTCGAATACGCCATTTACATGATTATGAAGAACAGTGAGACTCAAAACGTCTCGTAGTAGACTGTGCAATCTTGAAATCATACTTATCTCTAAAGGCCACCTTGCGTAGTTGTAATATAAACTCACTCTTCTCAGCAAATAACATACCCACACTGATATCATCTGAGTCACAACTGCTAACAAAGCTTAGAGCAACCGTGCCTGAAGGCAAAGTTGGAGCAAGACTTGTAAGAGGATCAATTCTCCTTCTCAATCGAACCATAGAATGAATAGGTCTATTGCCTCTGTTATTCACAGGAGCATTATCTTCATACTCATCCTCATGCTGATCTGACGGAACATTCGAAGGGCCGGCTCCTCCATCATCACCATCATTATTGAAATGAGTGCCTCTTGTATTATTAGAAGGTTCTGCACAAACATTATCCCCGCTGTCTCATCATGAAAATCATGATACGGAGAATACCGTTGCTCCAACGACGTCGTTATTGGGAATACCGTTGCTCCAACATCCTGTAACGTAACGCCGTGATCCTCAATGTTGTCATAATTGTCGTGGATTGGAGAGTAATATTGCTGCAGCGATATTGTCCTTGGTAACACCTCTTCATCATTATTGAGGCCAGATATATTTGCTCTAAACGAAGTTTCTGTATCGACATGCGGCTCAATACCTTCACTCGGAACTCGAGGTGATGTGGTCACGAATATAGAAATGCATCCAAAATTGGCTACGTCGGATGCCATATGCAACACACCATTTCATCATCAAATATATTCATAGATAATGCACATATACGATATAATGTGTTACTAGACCTCAAAGTTGTCTTCATTGTAATACTATATTCATTAGGGTTTATTTGTAACACCTCGTATACTCTTGTCAATAACTGATCAAACAGACAATTTTTCCCAACCAAAAAAGCTCGATTTTTACCATTCACATACTCCATACGGCCATCATCTAATGTCTCCTACCAACCATCGTAACACAATTCAAGTATAACTGAATCCATTAAACCTGAAATTATAAAAAAAAATTATTTAAATCCGCATCAAATTAATACAAATTTAATAAATATTGTGCGACAGGCACCCGGTCGCCCCAAGACTTGGGGCGACAGCTTGGGGCGACAGGCACCTGTCGCACCAACTCTTGTTGCTACAGCCAGCCCGTCCTTGAATTTAAATTCACCAACAAAAGCTGAGAAAATAACTCATACCAGTAAGTGATGTTGATTAATGTTGGATATGGATAGATTATAACTGACTTTTACTATTATTTGTTGTCGTCGTTGATGATTCACGAGTACAAAACTAAGCTGCTGTGTTTTATTTGTTTCACGATTCGGAGAAAAGTTGGTTTTGTTATGTGAAAAAGGGTAATTTCGAAAGAAAGATTTGAATTTGGGTAATGTTAATAGAAAAAAATTGCTATGGTTAATTAAAAAAATGATAAAATAATTATGGTTATTTTTATAAATTTTCTAAATTTTTAGTCTGTGTCATTAGCACATATTAAAAAATAAATCCTTTTTACTATATTTCAATGAGTAACGATATTTATATAGAAATTTTTTTCAGAACGGACAGAATCAACGTTAAAATCAAATTAATTATCGGTGATTGAAAGAAAAATTAAAAAAATCCGTTAAAAAACTATGCTTTCTGTTTCTACCTTTAAAATTAATTAGACATGTTCATAAACCTTCAACTCTGCTCTGAATGTCTTTTTCTCGTCTTCTACGCCTTTTTGGCGACTCAAAATGCATTCTCAAAGGAAAAACACTCCACGCGAAGATGATCACATCCGGGTTTCACCCAAATGTAATCACAAACAACCATTTGCTTTTGATGTACGTAAAACTCAGCCGCATCAATGACGCGCAAAAGTTGTTCGATGAAATGCCCGAACGAAATGTCATCTCTTGGAGTGCTTTAATTTCCGGCTTTTCTCAAATTGGTATGCCCGAAGTGGCGTTAAATTATTTTAGGCTAATGGTTTGTTGTGTCCTTGAGCCAAATTGTTACACGTATGTTGGCGCTGTCTCTGCTTGTGCAAGTAGAGGTGATGCAAGAAGTGGTAAGGAGATTCATGGGAGGATGTATAGGAGTGGATTGGAGTTCAATAGTCATGTTAGTAACTGTTTGATCAATATGTATGGGAAATGTGGTTTGTTGAGCTCGGCTCAATTTGTGTTTGATGCAAGTTTGGAGCGGAATTCAATTTCGTGGGTTTCACTTTTGTCCAGTTATTGTCAGTGTGGAGAGCATGGGCATGGTTTGAAGATTTTTGTGCTGTCAAGGAAAGCAGGGGTGGCAATTAGTGAGTTTTCTTGTGCTAGCGTATTAGGTGCTTGTGCTGTTTTGGGAAACTTGAAGGTTGGTATGCAAATTCATTCATTAGTGTTCAAGTGTGCTCTTGAGTTTGATAAGTTTGTTGCTATGGGGTTGATTAACTTGTACGCAAAATGTGAAAAATTGGACTTGGCTTCTCGAGTGTTTTCAAATATACAGCTGCCAGATTTGACAGCTTGGAGTGCACTGATAGGAGGATATGCTCAACTTGGAAAAGCATGGGAAGCCATTGATCTTTTTGTCAAGATGTTTTCTTCAGGCCTCATGCCTAGTGAAGTAACATTTTCATATGTGCTTGGAGCCTTTGCTGATGTAAAGGAAACCATAGGTGGAAGGCAACTGCATTCTTTGATCATTAAAATGGGATTCAGTTCATTTACATTTGTTGCCAATACTGTTCTGGACTTCTACTCAAAATGTGAACTTCTTGAGGAGTCCCTAAAAACATTTGATGAAATGGATGAGCATGATGTTGTCTCGTGGAATGCACTCATTGCTGGACATCTTGCATCTTGTCATTATGGAGAAGCCGTTGAGCTTCTGAAGGATATGCTTTTTGAAGGACATTGCCCTAACCTTTACACTTATTCTAACATTTTGAACATTAGTAGTGACATTCCAGCGATTGGATGGGGCAAGCAAACACATTGCTGCATTGTAAAGCCTGGATTTGATTCCAATGTTGTTATTGGGAGTGCCCTTGTAGACATGTATGCAAAATGTGGAAGACTGAATGATGCTCGGAAAGTTTTTGACCATCTATCTTCTAAGAACTTGGTTTCTTGGAATACCATGCTTGTGGGATACGCTCAACATGGATTAGGGAGAGAAGCATTAGAAATCTATAGTATGATGCAGGAAAATAAGATAAAACCTAACGATAATACATTTATTGGGGTATTATCTGCCTGCATACATATAGGACTTGTAGAGGAAGGGTGGCACTATTTCAATTCCATGATTAGGGACCATGGTATTTCCCCGAGGATGGATCATATAGCTTCTGTGGTCCATCTTTTTGCCTGTAGAGGACAGACAAGAAGAGCTTATGAATTTATAAAGAGTTCGCCTATAGAGCCCAATAATGTTGTTTGGCGATGCCTCTTGTCAGGTTGCAAAACACACAAAGACTTAGTCCTGGGAAGATATGCTGCAGAGAAGATTTTGAGTACTGATCCAGAAGACACTTCTGCTCATATAATGTTGTCAAATGTGTACGCAGAGGCCAACATGTGGGATGAAACCGCAAAAGTGAGAAAAATAATGAAAGAGAAATCTTTGAAGAAAGACACTGGATGTAGCTGGACTGAGCTGCAGAACAAAATGCACTACTTCTCTACAAGTCGTTTTGCACAATTTCAAGGAATTGACCTGCATGAGGTCATGAATCAATTGTCAGTCCATTTGTTTGATGGGGGGTACGTACCTGATCCCATGTACTCATCCCACTTTGAGGAGTAGGCCAACAACGTTGAATGGAAGGCATTTGGTGACACGACATCTCACTTTGGTGGTTCATGTATATGTAGTAAAAGAAACCGTATAACACATCATAGCTTGGCATGCAAGTGGAAGAATCTTCAAGTTGAGAAAGTACACACACAATAGGAATAATTGCATGGAGTCCTCAAATGAGGCCACATGACATTGCATATTTTTCTAAGGGGTGTGAGATCAGCGGGAATATTGAAGTTTGATGATCTTGGTGAAGCCCTGGGTGAAAGGCAACATTGCCAATGCTTGGGCCTGTTCCTGTTCTTTGAAGACAGTTGGTAGCCTAATTGGTATGAATTCACTTCCTTCTTGGATCAGATCTTCTGCAATATCTCCTTCTTTGGCACACTTATTCTTTGGGTCTGCAGATTGATGGATCGTTTTCTATTGTTTCTTTTCTCAATCTCTGAGTTTGAGTACTTTTAAGTGACTTAAGGGGTAACTTCTTGTTTCCAACAGAATATGTAAAAACAGCAAATTTTCCTTTTCCTTTTGTTTTTGTTTTTTCTTTGTTTTATTGATAATATGCACGGGGAACTAGAAATGAATATAATTTGTTGCCTAAAAGTTGATGTGATTGATCATAGAAGGGATCAGATTATCAGTTTCATTTAAATTTTTTAAATCTTGCCTCTGAAGAAAGATAATTCTTATTCCTTTATATGTGTTTGGCATTTAACTAAGCGTAATTTATGCTTGGGAATTTTGTTATTCTTCCCATTTATGTGTAAGCTATGGCAATCAATTTGTATGATAACAATAATTTTTAATAGTTATAAAATGTGGGTTATTTTATTTTCTTTATGCTCATAATGACTTTCGCCTTGCATTATCATCATGTTTGATTGCAGGCCATCGTCCTCAAGGCTGGGTATGTCATGTGAGGGCTGGAAATGAAAGGTTTGTTATTTTTCCAATCCGATTTATAAACTTCTATTGTTTTTGGAAACTCAGTCATTTATACAAGGAAGCCCCTTGATTATCAATAAATGATTTTTTTTTTAATTTTGTAGTGGTGCACCATCCCTCTCTCTCTACACACACACACACACATACTTCCTAGTATTTCAAAAAATGCTTGTCTAGCATTTGCAAACTAGGTATACGCTTCGCCATGGTGGATTTATCAATTTCTAAGTTTTTAAAAGACATTATTAAGGAGCCATCCCCATTACTGTGTGTTCTCTTGCAAAAATTTTGCATGTGCAAGCATAAACTTTATTTATGGTGAATTTGCATTAAAAATGAGCATGCTTGATGTTCCATTTGATGTATTGTCGTATCTTATTTAGATTTCTTTTTATTGATTATCTGGTCTCTGTTGATATTATATGATAGTTTTTGCTTGGTTCCTGTTGTTATAACACCCAACTTGACTTTTATTGGTCTATACTTTACAAAACTATCTTCAGTCGTCGAATCATTCAACGTTGATTTGAAGGATCAAAACTCAGTGAAGGGCATTCCTCCAGACTGTGTATCTAAAACCAGGAAGAAGATTGCCTTCTTGGAAGAAGAAAAGCCAACACCATCACCAGCAGAATCCGAATTGAGGCCTACCGAAGCTGTGGCTGCTGCTTGATATATGTGACCTGCTCACTTTGTAGGATTAGGTCTGTTTTTAATGAGTTAAGGCTCGGTGAATTTACTACGAATGTCAGAAAGATTGTCCATTATGTGCTGCACTTTCTTACTTTGAAGCTGTAATTGTCAAAATAAACTTTGTTTTGAAATTTCATGTCTCTAGTTATCTTTTGGTCCTCAATTTCTTGTTATTCATCATGTGAGATTTTCTACTTTAGTAGTATGTGCTTATTATTGAAAGACAGCCGCTGGTGCAATTTGAGGCTATGATTGCTACTGAACAATGACTTGGTGATAATTTTGAATAACCAATCATCTTTGGTAGTAATGGAGTTAGCTTTCTTTATTTTTGCTGCCAGTTTGTGAAGTGTTTATTGTCCTTAATATCTCAGATTTTCCATAATGGCAGGGGAATTTTTGGGATTGACAATTTCTTTCTCAAAACCCTAACAAAAAGAATCAATTTTTGTTAGGAAAGTGTTGTTAATTGTTAACATGAGGGGTGGTAATTGTTAAATGTAATTTTGGTTAATACATTATTGATGGTGTATGAAATATACATTTTCTAAATGGTGTTTCTGGACTTATTTTTAAGAATAGATTTAGTATTTTTTTTATTTGATGTTTTCAGATTCGAAAACACTTCTACTAGTAGAATATGCACCAATGATGGCTGACATGCAGGTTGAGGAAGTACAGACAGGTTAGAAATTATTGAATGGACTCCTAAAATGAGATCACATGATATTACATATCTTGCTAAGGGGTGTGAGATCAGTGGGAATTTTGAAGTCTGATGGTCTTGGTGAAGCCCTCGGTGAAAGGTCAACATATTGAAGGGCTTGTACCCTTAAATTCTGAGGGTAGTCTGCAACACGGCCAATCCTTGGGCCTGCTCCTGTTGACCACGTCAGAGATAGTTGGTGGCCTAATTGGTATGATTTCACTTCCTTCTTGGATTTGATCCTCTGCAATATCTCCTTCTTTGGCACACTTGTTCTTTGGCTCTGTAGATTGCTGGAAATTGTTCCTTTGTAACTTCTTGTTCTCTCAGTTTGAACATTTGTGGGTGAATTAAAGGGTTGGTTTTTCATATTGCTCTGGGAACTTTTGATTTGGGTGGCTCAGGATCCTCCAGTTCTCGAAATTTCCTTCACTCTTGAGCTGATTTGCTGATACCACAACTCTCATTATCTTCATTAACTGAAATTACCCGACTAAATTAGGAGAAATCAGAAAAAGATACAATAGAAACGTGATATCTGGGCTTTGGTTTGCCGGATTAAATCTGAGCCATGGAAATTAAGTATTAGGACACCAAATATTCTGAAAACTGTAAAAGGTGCTTTCACTTCTCGCAAATCTTACTGTAAGTGCATTTTTGCAGTGTCGAAATGGCTACCTGGCTAACAAATGCATAAAACAGCATGGCATATTATTTGCAGACCTGAACTTTGCCAGCATCAACTCCATTCTCCTTTAAGAAGGCCAAGAAGTTGTCAAGGTTCTCATTACTTGGACGGTAATGTCCACTGTATGCTGATACAGACTGGTAGTCATGAGGATATGTTCATGGTTCAGTTGCTAGAAAACACTTAAACAACCTCAATTAGACTACTGAAGTTAATGTATGAATAAACTGACATACTTTCTCCTCTATTCAATCTAAACTTAAAGAACTAAGCATTCTTTCAGCTCTTTTGATCTGCCATCAATTGTTCTTTTCTTTCACTTTACCTGAACTTATAACAAGTATGCCATCTTATGCAAGGTCTTTATATATATATTACCAATAAGTTTTGGTATTGATTTTATTAAAAGTAGAATTGGTTTAGCTGCTGGTTGCTGCAAAAGGACAAGCCAGACTTGTGGTAGATATTGAATCCTTGTTTGCAGTTTTCTGTTTATGTTTAATTGACCCAAAATATCTAATCTAGAGAATAATGCTTTAAGACATGAGCTTTTGTGGATTTAAGGTAATGTAGATTCATATTATAAGGTTTCTTTAATGGAGAACCCAGAATCCTCAATGTATACCGTTCCAAATATTTCCAAAAATTAAAAAAGAAATGAAAAGCAAGATTGTTTTGAATCCCTTATTACATTGAATTGATCTGCATTATCTTTTCACAAGTCTAATTATACAGCAGTAGTTGCCTAATTTATTCATTTGCAATGAATTCATATTTTGAAAGCTTATTTCAGTACCTTATTTAAAGGTTCCATGCTTCGGAAACAATACGTCGCAAGGGTGAGGTACGACAATTTTGTAATGTTATGTGAAATCATCAAGAGCAACTTAATTGTTATTTGTTAGAATCTGATTTTTGATTTACTTCCATGTCTAGTGTCTGTTTTAAGGAGCATGCACAGAGTTTCTATACTGGATACTAGATGATTTATACCATTAGCTTTCCATCTTCTGCCATAAGTCTTCCAGCTGCCAAAGTTGCTCGGCCTGCGAGGAAGCTGGAATGATGAAATGATCCCTTCCTTTTCTGATTGGAGAAGAATGGCATTAATCTTTGGCTAATAACAAAATGCATTTTGTTACAATGTAGGGGGAACATATCAGACAGGTAGTTCAGAGTCCCCATAAAGTCTTACCTCACCAGCATAAAGTTTCTTTGAGGCACTCATCACAAAATTCCATTTTGAACCTTCTGATCCATGATTTGTGCTGAGAAGAGTTCCAGTTTGTTTGTTCACTAGGATCCCTTCAACAACAATATACTGGTACCGTTGCCTCCCTTGCTTATTTAGGACAGGTAAAAGAAAGTTAGAAACTTGGTTGAACTGGAGCTAGCATGAAAGTTCAGTCTTGAGTGATAAAAGAACCCTTTATTGTTTCTATTGATGACAAAATCTTTGAATGAGCCATTGGAGATTAAACCCAAAAGTTATCTCTTAATATGATGATTTTTCATGCCTAAAGATGATCATAATATGTATGATAATTTTGATGAAAAAAATAACGTTTTCTTTTCTTAGTTTCTGTTGAATTTCTATTGGATGATATTTTTTTTACCCACGAAATTTTTTAAATTTAGATATCATTTTGATCATAACACTCTTTCTATGTTTGACCTTTGGAAGTATACCGGTCCAAGATACTTGATGCATTCTTGCTGAAGCCTCAATCTTGGGCAATCCTTAAGATCAACTTCTTTGCCATCCCCCAATGTCTAACCTGTGTAGATAGGTATATCAAGGGTAATTGCAACATATCATGCCCATTTATGCAAACAAGAACACGGAAAAGTAAAAAAGATTTTGCATGGGATGTCAACCGAATGTGAAACCCCAGGTACAGTGGTCTAATTTTCTTTTGAATTCTTCACATAAGTATTCCTTTTGCTCAAACCACTCTGAGGTCAATTTTTATACAGAATCTCTTTTTCACCCTAATTTGTTAAATAATTGTCACTCTAATTGTTATTTCATGACATTATGTTCAGATGGTAAGCATTTAAGTCCCTATAGAATCAGAAAAACATGAGTAAATTGAAACATTAAGCTCATTCTATGCCGTCCTGTAAATAAGAATTTAATATAACATTACTGATGATTCAGTTGCACATGTAATTTCTCATGTTTAAGCATTACATGGCATCTATTGCTTCCATCAGAATGCATAAAATACCATTTTCTAATCAAGCTTGAAGTAGATGATGAGGGTTCCTTTGTTGCATTATCTGGCTAATCCTACAAGCAATATGTTTTGTTGTCACTCATAAACTTGGCTGAGTCTGGATGTGCATGCGGAGACAATAAGAATACTTAAGAAATTATCTAGTATATCTAGGTTGTCTTGCAGACTTATTATTTGCTTACTTTGCTGTCTCTTATCCATAACTTTACATGAGTTAACATCTGCCAATTTGATAGTGCATACAGTGGTGGAATACAGTGGACTGCATTGTACCTAACTAATGAAGTTATTTTGAAAGGTTAAGATGCAGCGATGGTCTTTATATTTTGTCTGTGCAGCCCCGCAGACAAGAAAAGAGATTTATCATTACTGAAACATGGGATAAGCTGTTTTTTGAAAAGAAAACCCCAGATTCAAGGTATCTTCATTCAAGTAATGAGTTATTAAAAAAATTGGGGAATCGTAGTTAATATCTTAAGTAGGCATACCAGTAGAAAAATGGCTGCTCTGTGTCTCTTTTACACCACTCTTCATATTACAGGTTCAAATTATGACCATAACGGTGTCTCGGATCAATCTACATCACAATATATATCAAGATAGTCACAATGATGGATTAGCTTGAGTACACAACGGAAAAAGCAGTCATAATGATAATGATCTGTAGTGTAGTTGAAGACTTATAGCTTCAATCCAATGCTGGAAAGCTAATTTCTGTGCCTTAGCATTTGTACTCAAGTCCTTTTCCTACCTGTTAGGGAGTCAAATTACATGATAGCCCTTTGTTTTTTTAATATTACATTGTTTTACTTCAAAATAAAACAACATGCCTTTGAAGCATTCAAGCTGATCCTAGTCCATCGTGATGCGGCTGTTTCAGGTTTGTCAAAATTGAAGAAAGAGACTGTACTGTGATTCAGCCTTGCATAATCTATCGCTTGCCACCTCCAAACATTCACATTACTGTTAACTTTCTTTACCATGAAATGACAGATAAGAGTTGCTACATATTACATGAAAATTAAGAGGGATTTACCATAGCTCTTCAGCAACCACAACAGAATCTGCTAGCCTACGCTGTGTACAGTAACTCCTGTAAACTTTTTGCAATTTCATGGCAGCAACACTTGATTTATACCCACCATTGCTCTCTTTAGAATCCATCACTATAAATCCATTGTCATTGTGATCCACAGAAGGAGCCATATCATTAGTTCACAACCAGTAATACCAAAGAGGAGATTAAGAAGCATATATCTACTTTTTTTTCTTTCTTTCGCAATTCATTAATGATTAGATTTAGAATACAATGTGCCATTAATGGGTTGTGGTACCATCTTCAGTGACAACAAACTATTTTGGTTATGTGCAAGAAAGTGGCCTCCACTCTCCCACTCCATGTCATGTCAACACCCACCGCACTTTGGAACTCTCAAGTGCTTACTTCTTCGACAAGTTTCTGCTGGCTAGCTCAAGGTAAATTTTATTTATCTACTTCATCTTAAAATTATCATACGCCAAAGAAAATCTCCCTCTGTGAGATTATTTTGATGCCAGCACAAGAAGTTTAACCCAGGCATTTTATTGTGATTTCACATTTTGTGGTATTGTTTTATGCCACGGGAGAGTATTATCTTTATTGTCCAACATTTTCTAGTGACCCTTGTACCACCATAGTTATTGAGATGCGATTTTTTGATGAATTCTGTAATGGATGTCGTACCATATATATTTCTGCGCCAACAGTGGCAAAAGATTTGGCAGATATGTTGTTCCCATTAGGTTGAAAGTTCTATTCAAATTGGAAAAGATACCATGCTTTCTTTTTTCTTTTCTTTCTTTTTTTTTCAAGTGTCATTTGAGAATGATAATTACGGGTGGGCATCGGATTGGATTCGGATAAATGATTCAGATTTGAAGGCAAATCCGATTGGATGAAATTTGTGCGATCCGATCTGATCGGATCGGATTCGGATCATCCGATCGGATTTGCACTGTAAACTAAAAAAAACTGAAAATTAAAAAAAAAAAGCTAAATGACTAAATGTTTTTGGATGATAATTTTTATTTTGGTTTATTTTGTGATTTTGTGTTGTTTATTTATTTGGAGACTTTGAGTAATATTTGATCGTTTATTTTGTGTTGTTTGTTTGGAGACTTGGATTAATGTTTATTTTGTGTTGTTTACTTGGAGACTTGGAGTTGGAGTAAAGTTTATTTTGTGTTATTCATTTGGACTTTGGAGAGTTGGAGGCTTGGAGCAATGTTTATTTTGTGTTGCTTATTTGGAGGCTTGGACTTGGAGTAATGTTTATGCACCTAGCTTGTAAGAGGATTACTAATTAAATTAAATGGGAGTGTTTTGTACAAAATGAATGCATATGAGAATATAAATGGGACGTTGATTATATATTATTATATTTGATTATATTAAATATTTTCATTTTAATGGATTATATTTTTTTTTATTTTTGTGACTGGAAACTTTGTATCAGCTTGTTTTCTTGGTATATGTCAATGCCATATTGTCAAGGAAATAATACATTGTCATTTGTCAAATTGTTTTGGTTTTTTTTTTTTTGTAATGGTTAGTAAGTTTTCATTAATTATATATTTCATAAATTTTTTGTGAGAATTGTTAAAAATGTCCAAATCCGATTTCAATTCGAATTAATCCGAATCCAAAATCTAAACTCATCCGATCCGATCTGAATTCGAGTAATCCTAAATTTTCATCCGATACGAATAATTCGGATCGAATTTAAAGTCGGATTGAATTTGGATGAATTTTTTTCAATTTAAATTATCCGAAATCCGATCGGATTTATCCGAATCCAAAATTGCCCACCCCTAATGATAATCTTATCCTCTAAACAATAATTCTTGTCCCCTCTAAATAATAATTCTTGTTCGTTATTATTACTTGAACTCCGTTAATCCAAATGTAAGTACACAACACACATTCACGTCCAGTTGAACTACACCCTTAGTAGCTGATGAGATTATAATGCTATGATTAATAAATCGGAATGGAGGATTCGTGATTAAAAAACTTGTTTATTTGTTAAATGAAAATTGGGAATGGGAATAGGAATAAGTTACGTGGGACTCACGCAAATTTTCTCCGGGAGGGGGTTGAAAATCAAAAGTCCATTCCCTATAATGACGATTTTGCCCCACAACAAAAATTATAATCCCAATTTTATCCTCTCTCTATATCTGCGACAATCAATCTCCCTCTCGCTCTCCATCTGCAGCAACCGACCTCTGTCTCTCTAACCAAAGGAAAATGATCGGTTTGAGTAGCTTGTCACCGGTCATCTCCGTCGCTCGTCATGCTACAACCCATCATCGTCGTGCTTGTCGTTGTCGTAATCTATCTCATGCTCGTCATTAGCTGCCTCGCCTCGTCAGCTGCCTCTATCACAAAGCTCCGATTCCGATTTACAACTCCGGTTCGTATTTATTATTTGCTAATGCATTTATTTTATTAATTGTTCATATTTATTATTATTAATGTCATTATTATTATTATTAGTTATTACTATTATTTATTTATCAGAAATTATCTTCACGCCATTTCTATTTATCATATGTACATCTAATTATGGCATCATTTTGATTTTTTTTGCACCATTTTTATTTTTAAACTTATCTCAATCAATCACTTTTGAGTCTTTGACATTAAGAATTTAAATAAAATGGTCAATTAAAAGATAATTTTGTCTAACAAAATTTTTAAAAATAAAAAATTGTAATTGCCATTTAATTAATTAATAAAACATTACTGAAAAATTAGTTGTGTGAGTACTATTTAATTAATAATATTATTAATTTTTTTAATTTTTTTGACCTAAAAAATGTGTAATACTCATCTCAAATATATATATATATATATATATATATATATTTGTTTTTTTTAATCAATCATACAATCTCAATTATCGAATGGTTTCATTGTTTAAATTAATCACCAAAACAACACTAGTCAAAACCGACTTTGAATAATAAAAAATTATAATTACAAAAATTATCATTTAAAAATTATAATTATAAAATTAACATCTTGAATTTTGAGATTTATTTGTTTTATTAAATTCAAAGGTATTCTTTAATTATAATTTTTTTATTTTAAAAAATTATATAGGATAAAATTATCTTTTAATTTATTTAGGGATAAAATAGTCATTTTCTTTAGAGTAATGATATAACCACAAACTCTTGTACAAACTTATTTTGTACAAACTGATGTGGCATGATAAGATTGGTTGAATTAATTATTACTTAGCTCACATGATTTATTTTTATTATTTTATATTTTCATTCAACCAAGGAATTAATGTCAAGTTAATTTGTAAAAAATAAGTTTGTATAAGAATTTGTGGCTATATCATTACTCTTTTATTTAAATTCTTTGTGTCAAAGTAGTTGATTGATACAAGTTTAGAAGAAAATGTGCTATAGAGTACATGTCAAAATTTTATGGTGGTTAAATGTCCATGTGACAAAACAGAAATGGTGCAAAGATAATTTTCCTTTGTTTATTTATAATGTTATTATTATTATTTTTACGACTAAAGGACAATAGTTAATAAAGGGCATTTTAATAAATGATAATAATTCATTCCGATTCCATGATTAAATAAACACATTAATGGAAATGAATCTCATTTCAATTTTGATTCTTACATCTCAAGAAAACAATTTATTCTAATTCTCATTCCCGATTTTAATTCTAGCCCATTCCAATTCCAACTCATTTTGATTCCAACTCCATTGCGATTATTGATTAGTAAATGTACCATAAGAGCAATCAAATTTTTGGAAACTAAAATTATAACTGAAAAGAGTATTTAGAAAAAAAAAAATATGTTAGGTGTTAAGTGAAGTACTATTAGGAAAAAAAAAAGGATTTTAAGAGGATTATGGACAGATGCCAATAGTTTAACTCTTCTCATGTCTTGTTTGGGATTTAGATTGAACAAAAACTTATAGCACTAAGGTGTTTGAGATTGGGTGGAAAGTTATTAAAGTGTTAGGTAAACATTAGTTGTTATAACTTATAAGTTAAATTGATTTAATTTTACATTTGTATGATGACAAATTTATAATATGTTTATTATTTCTTTCAAAATTATTATTGAAAAATTATGTTTACTACTGGTTATTAATTTACATTTTATAATTACAATTTTTTCCTCAATATCAAACAAGACCTTGGTGGCGATGCTAAATGCTTGCTCTTTTAACTTGTAGCATTTGTCCCAAGCTGCTGTTTTTTTATTGACGAGCAGAGTGAAGGAATAATTTTAAAGCCGATTAAGAACAAATTAATTAAGCATAATCACCCAAGTCTCCGACTTCCTGAGTTTTAGAGGAGAGAAACTAATTAAAGATCAATTATAAAGCAAGTGCATACGCAGTTGAATTAATTGATTGAGGATATGCCATTTTATTCAGCACTGGGTGAGAAAATGACAAACATTCCAAGCGTTACAGTGAAGAGCATATGTGTTCAACAACAGTTTTTACTGCCAGGTATGCAAAGGCAGAAACCAGTATTCAGACACCAAGAATTAGATTCACTGCAATTATGCCCTTTCTCGCAGTCAACATCGCTCTTGCAAGGGATTTGTTTCTGAGGTTGAGCATCGGCTGCAGGCATGGAAATTGAAAATAGCACACCTGCCAAACAAACAATTAGTTAATTAAGTTACCCATTAATTGCTTAATAACTTCACATTTTTCTTTTATTTTATAAACATGCATTGATATGAAAGGAAGGCAAGAATAACAAACATGATGAAACTAAGAGAGTGATCAAAATAGCCGATTTGAATGAAGACTCCATTGTAAGCAAAACAGAAAGTTTGAATATTAGAATTTTAATATGGTTTGATTTGAGTAGTTTGGGTTCTCTCTATAGCCAGTATTTATAGGTACATTTATAGATTTTACAACCATATATGAAATCAGAAATGGTAGGTATATTTATTTATTTTCCTAAGACCTTCTGGATTTGACAACTTAGAAATATATAAAGGTATGTTCATTATGTGATTTTATTCCATATGCATGCAGAGAATTAAAGTATACACTAGATATATATTGTACTGGACTAGTAGTTTTAAGTAATTTTAATTTAACTAGCCATTGGAGTTTGAATTCTGAAGATTTTGGGAGAGGCGTGGCCAAAAAATTGACTATATAAATTGACAGGGGAAGATTTTCTACTTAATTTGTATCAATGAGTCAAATGTTGATAAATAGTGAAAATACAACCTTTGCCCTTTCTATTTTTGTGAGTGAAAATTAACTAATAAAATCTATTAAAATAGTAGAAGTGTCGAAATTCAAATCTTCATGGCAACCGAGTTACACAAATCTTTTATTCCATAATTTTAAGCCTCGTCTACTGCGCTACCATCAGTTGGCTGCTGAATGAAAACATATAATTGCGTTCAGGAGTGCTGCGTTGTGGGCTTAATAGTTAAAAGTAATAAAATGAATTGACGAGCCACTAGGCTTTAATCTAGTTGTTAGAACCTATACTTTACAATTGTAGGTTCGAACCTACATAACGCATTGTAAAAGTATAATTTTCTTCTTCAATTTAAGTGAAAGTAGTTTTATCCCTTTTGAAATGTGAATGGAGTGGACGTCTCTCGAATATAGAGAGAATGTAAAAATATAAGTTGTAAAGGCGGTCTACAATATTCTTCTTTATGAAATATGAGTGGAGTGGACGTCTTTTAAATATTACAGATAGTGTAAAAATATGAGTTGTAAATGCAATTTTCTCATTTTCGAAATGTGAGTGGAGTGGACGTTTTTCGAATATGAGAGAAGATGTAAAAATATGAGTTATGATCTAAGCAATAGTTTCATATAATTCAAAAAAATAAAAAATAAAATCAATTGACAGGATTTTCCAAATGCAGGCTCAAGTGTGGGTTTGGCATTACTATCCATCGCTACCATCCTAAGGTGCAATAAGGTCTTGACACTCAAGAAAGATGAGGCCCGATAGACATTGTGATTATTTTTTTCACTAAGGGCCGTAATATAAAAGTAACAAACACTAGAAAGATATATCATAATATAAAGGAACCTAAGGACCTAAACCGTAAAATTTTCCTAGTTTTATAATTTATTTAAAAAAATTTAGGCCATTACCGGCAATCGAAGTAGGGATGAGAATGGACACCACTTGTGGTTTTCCTATTACCAAACTTGCACTAGCAAAAAATTAAATTACCAAACCTGCTTGCTTCGAGTTTTAACAGTTACCAAACCTACCTATAACCCATAATAGATTTTTTGTGGGTTTTTTCATTTAAAATTACAAATATTAAAAAAATATTTTTAATAATACATGAAACTTAAATTATATATTTTTATGTATAGCTTAAAATATCTGCATATAATACTCAATTTTAGATTTTATCAATGTAAATAAGAAATTAAAATTTCAACATTAAAACAAATACACAAAATTCATTAACCTAACACAAAATATTTCTATTGTAAGCAAATAATCATCATTAATATTAATGTCTTTCTTCATCTTTTAATCAATATACAAGTATTATCAACAATATTAACAAATAAATTTTATACAACTGTCATTAACAATTAATTAAACAAATAAAAACCCAACTTTAGCAAGCAATCATTAGGATCAAGTCATTAAAGCAAAAAACAAAAAAAAAACAAAATCAATCAAATTAAAATTAAATATCAGTAATATTAAACTTGAAAAATTATAAAATTTCTACTTATTAAAAGCTTATTGCATTTGTTGTGTTTGCTTAAATGGCTATACAATTCCTAATTTTGATAATAACAAACTGCATGTAAAAATGGTGAAATGGTAAATTATTTTTCACAATCTCACAAGTTCTTCAAGAGCAAAAATCATTCAAGTGAGATCACGCTTAAGACACTTAATGAACAACAGCACAATTAAGGACTACGAATACTAGCTTAAGCGATCTCTATTGTAATATTTCTTGTAAAGCTAGTATGATTTAATGTATGCATAATTTAGCATTTAAACACTCAAGATATTTTTCATGACATTTCAAATTATATCATCATTTTCTAGAATATAAAGGTTTTTAAACTTATAAGAAAAATTATTTTATAAAATTAGTTGCTTTCCAAATTTATGGACTAATTTGAAAAGTTTTGAGAACTTAGAAATCAATAAGTAATATTTTAAATTCTGGATATGGACCTATTTGCAAATGTTTAAAGTTTATAGGCTATAGTATAATTTCAAAACGTTTTGGGTTAAATCTATAAATTTTAGAATAGTAGCAGCTAATCGTTTAATCAATAGCGACTAACTACCTAAAGCAAGCGGGCAATCTGTTTGGACCAGATTTTCAAATTTGATTTATGATGGTAACTTGCCGCATCAGCATAACGACTAACAGCCTCATTTTAACGGTGATCCGACAAGCCCCTAGAAAGTCATAAAAAATGGTTAGCTTGATTGTTTAAACTATAAAACCCAAATTAAAATTAAATCTAATAACTTTTTCAATCTCAAGCGAGCTAAAACTTGTTCATATAATTGATCTTGAGCTTTTATCTTGCTTATCTACATACATTGAATCATTACTGAACTATCATTTGCTTATACACTCTTATAGAGGGTAATCTAGTAATTTTCATTTATATATCAAATTTGAGTGAGTATAAGTGCGAGAAACACTTGAGCGAAAGAGGTGCGTGTGTGTGTGTACATCACTACTTGTAAAAATTTATTGACACTCTTGAAGTCAATTGTAAAATCTTGAAGCCTTGAGAAGCTTGGATAGTAGAATCCTCAAGTTTTGTTTGCTTAGAGGTGTGGACATAAGCAGGTTTTGTCGAAGCAAGTAAAAATCGCGTATTTTTTCACTTCTCCCTTATCTTTTTAAATTTATGCATTGTTGAATTTCCTGTTATTAAATTTCTTGAAACATTTATTTAATTTGTATTGTGTTTTTGCTAGTATATTTTTTAATACCCAATTCACTCCCCTATTGGATTGTTGAGCTGGAATTTCATTTGGTATCAGAGCAAGGTTATCTTATTAGGACTTAATCATCTAGAGTAAAAAATCAATGGTAACTTAAAATGATTTAACCTTTAAGGAAGGATAATTCATAGCTATACGTCCATTTTTCGATGGGAATGATTACCCTTATTAGAAAACTAGGATGAGAATTTACTTGCAAGCATTATATTATGAAACGTGGGAAGTAGTCTGTGATAGTCCATTTACACTAAAAATGAAAAATAAAGAAGGGGATGATATTCTAAAACCTTCGAATCAATGGAGTGAGTCAGAAAAGAGAAAATTGTCTCTAAATTTCAAAGTCATAAATGCTTTGTTTTGTGCTTTAAACAAAAAAGAATTCTATAGAGTTTCAAGATGTTCAAATGCATATCAAATTTGGAAGAAACTTAAAATTGTTTATGAAACAACAGACCAAGTTAAAGACTCTAAAATTAGTAGGTACACTAGGAAATATAAATTGTTCCAAATGGAACAAAATAAAAGTGTGCATTCCATGTATATAGATTTACGAATAAAGTAAATACTCTAGGAGTCCTGAAGAAAGCTTTTTTAAATAGCGAAAACGTAAAGAAAATCATTAGGTTTTTACCAAAAGAATGGAGACCTAAGAGATCTGTAATTGAAGAAGCTAAGAATTTAAATATCTTATCTATTGATGATTTAATTAGCTCATTAATTTCCTATAAAGAGGATTTAGTAGTTAAAAAAGGTAACAAAGAAAAAAAAAAGAAGAGCATTGCCCTGAAAGCTTCAAGATAGAAAAGCAACGAAGAAAGATAATTGGAAGATGAAGATATGACTATGATAGCTAGAAAACTTAGGAAGTTTTTCAAGAAATCCAGTGAGCGAAGAAAGTTCAGGAACTTCAAAAACCAAAAGGAAAAGAATAAAGCAATCATATGCTTTGAATGTATGAAGCCTGGGCATATAAAATCGGAATGTCCGGTCCTCAACAAGATGAGAAAGAAAGCTATGGTGGTAACGTGAGATAACAGCAATGAAAAGACTTTAGATGAGGAGGAATCACATAAAATGTCAAACCTAGCACTTATGGTAATAAGAGAAGAACTTGATGAGATAAATGATATTCCTTCTTATAATGAGTTGTTTAGAGCATTTGCTAAATTGCATAATAACTTAAAGAAGATAGGAATGAAAAATGATTTGCTTAAAAAGAAAATGTAGAACCTTCAAATGAGAATGATACTTTGAATGAAAAGATTAAGTGCCAAAAAGTAGAAAACAAACGTTTGCATGAAGAAATTGCATTCTTTAAAGAGAAAACAAGATGTTTCGTATAAGAATGAAGGTTTACTTGTAAATGCTTTAAAAAAGGAAAATGAAACGCTTAGGAAAAAGAATGATGAGCTTAATGATATTGTCTTAAAATTTACAAATGGGAAAAAGATTTTAGATAATTTGCTTGGCTCTCAAAAATGTGTTTTTGATAAAGGAGACATTCGCTATAAGCCAAATTTGAAATAAAGGTATTACAAGAATTATTTTGTTAAGGTTGCCTCTATTAATAATTAAATTGTATGTCATTATCACAATAGAAATGATCATATGAGCTATAGATGTCGAGTTTAGAGAAATGCATATTATGAAATCAAATGTATTTGTATTCCAAAAGCAACAATTGGTAAAACTTAAGAACTTTTAGGTATTTAAAACTTGAGATTTCTTTTGCAGGGATCAAAGAATAGGAAAAACAAATGGTACTTGGACAGTGGATGCTCAAGACATGTGATGGGCAATTACTAATTTTTGAGTTTTACAAAGATCGAAAATGGTGGAGATGTATCCTTTAGAGATAATTCAAATGGAAAGATTATTAGTATTGGTAATATCGGTAAATATTCCTCTACCTTTACTAAAAATGGGTATTTAGTTGAAAATTTAAAAAATAACATGCTTAACACTAGTCAATTGTGAAAGGCTATATAGTTATTTTTTATAAAACAAAATTTTTTGAATGCATGTGATGACAAAGTTTTGTTTGTTAGAAAAAATGTGTTAATATAAATATCATTTTCTCATGATAAATATTTTTCTTCATTACATAATGATAGTTGGTTGTGACATAGAAGACTAGATCATGTAAGCATGTATTGGATTTCAAAGATTTCCAAAAATGGTTTAGTTAAAGGCCTTCATAAAATTGCTTTTCAAAAGGTTAGAATATGCAAAGCTTGTCAATTTAGAAAAAAAATCAAATCATCTTTCAAAAACAAAAATCATGTTTCTATTACAAAGCCTTTTCAACTTCTTCACATGAATTTATTTGGACAGACTTTCTAGATATGCAAGTCTAAATAGTAAATATTATGTATTTGTAATTATTGATGATTTCTTTAGATATACTTGGGTATTATTCTTAATAAATTTTATAAAGTTAAAAAAAAAGAGTAAGCTATTTCTTGCATTAGAAGTTATTATAGTGGAGAATTTAAAAATCGTGCATTTGAAAATTGTTGCTAGGACTTTGGTATTGAACATCAATTTTCATCACCTAAAACTCTACAGGAAAATGGGATTGTTGAGAGAAAAAATAGGATAATTCAAGAAATGATTAGGACTATGTTAAATGAAAATGCTTTACCAAACTATTATTGGGTTGAAGCTGTCAACGTTGCTTGATATGTTTTAATTTATGTGTTGATTAGACCTTACCTCAATAAAACTCTTTATGAGCTTTGGAAAATAGAAAACCCAACATTGGTAATTTCAAAGTTTTTGGATACAAATGTTTTATATTGGATACAAAAGATAATCTTGGTAAGTTTGATGCAAAACATGATGTTAGCATCTTTCTTGAGTATTCAAGTTCAAGCAAAGCTTAGAGAGTGCATAACACAAAGACCTTAGTTGTTAAAGAATATATGCATGTTACATTTAATTATTTTAACTATTCCTTTATAGAAAAAGTTGTTAATGATGATGATATAGATGAAGAGTTATAAAAAGAAGAGTTTTCAAAAGACAAGCAAGATGATCGATCGGGCAGAAATTAATAAGAGCAATAAGAAGAACAATATAAACAGAATCAAAATAAAGGTAATTTTCAAACACTTCCCAAGAAGTGGAAGTATATCTTTTCACACCCTAAAAGATTAATTTTTAGAGATCTTTCACGAGGTATAACCACTAGATTGTCACTTAGAAATAGATGTGAGCATGCTACATTGATATCTCAAATTGAATCAAAATCATTTTCGAATGTGGAAAACGATCAATCTTAGATCATGGCAATGTAAGAGGAGTTAAATCAATGTGAGAGAAACAATGTGTGGAAATTAGTTCCTAAACTAAAACATTAATATATAATAGGCACCAAATGAGTATTTGAAAATAAAATGGACGAATCTAATGTGGTCGTAAGAAATAAAACTCGAATAGTGGCTTAAGAATACAACTACAAAGAAGGAATTGATTTTGATGAAACCATTGCTCTTATAGCCAGACTAGAATCCAATAGGATGCTTTTAGGATTTGCAAGCCATAATTTTATTTTGTGTCAAATGGATGTTAAAAGCACTTTATTAAATGGTGATATTACAGAAGAAGTTTATGTGAACAATCCCCGATTTTGAAAATGAAAGATATCTAAATCATGTCTATAAGTTGTCTAAAGCTTTATATAGCTTAAAGCAAACCCCTAGAATATGATAGGATAGGCTTAGTAAATTTCTTCTTGAAAATGGTTTTTCAATGTGCAAGGCATGTAGTACTCTTTTTGTTAAGTACAAAAATTAAGATATACTTGTTGTTCAAATTTATATTGATGATATTATCTTTGGTTCAAATAATGAATCTTTGTGCAGAGAGTTTTCATCTTGTGTAAGTAAGGAATTTGAAATAACATGATGGGAGACTTGTAGTATTTTCTTGGACTTTACCTAAACAAAACAATGAGAGAATCTTCATAAATCAAGCCAAATATGTAAAAGCTCTACTAAAAAGATTTGGCATTGATAACTTAAAGACTAAAAGCTCTCCAATAAGCACAACAATCAAGCTTGACAAAGATGAAAAAGGTAAAGAAGTCGATGTCAAAACGTATCGATGTATGATTGGATCTTCACTGTATTAAGCTTGATATCATGCATATATAGTGTATGCGTATGTGCAAGATTTCAATCATGTCCTGAGGAATCTCACTTGTTTAAGAATTTTCCATTATGAGTCGAATAATTAATCTTAGTCTTTAGTATCCTAGAAAAATTCTTATAGATTTAACTTGTTATTCGGATGTTAATTTTACTAGTTACAAAGTTGATAGAAAAATTATTAGTGGTACATGTCGCTTTCTAGGTCGTTAACGTGTCTCTTGGTTTAGCAAGAAATAAAATTCGGTTGCACTTTCGATCATCGAGGCTAAGTATATTACTGCCGGTGAATGTTGTACACAAGCCATTTGGATTAAACAAACCCTTAGAGACTATGGATTAATCTTGATCGTATACCCATGATGTGTGACAATACTAGTGATACAAACCTATCAAAGAATCCTATTCAACATTCTAGTACTACGCATATAGAAATTAGACATCATTTTTTAAGAGATCATGTCTAAATGGAGAGACATTGCATTAGAGTTTATCTCTAAGGAAAAAAAAACTTGTAGATATTTTCACAAAACCTTCTTGCAAACATCATTTTACCAAAATCCGACATGAACTCGGAATGATGAAATTTTCACATTAACATTTCTTTTCATTATATTGAAGCTACCAACTTGTTTGATTTAATATTTTTAATGACTGCATAATAAATGACGTATTTGTGTTCCCTAAGTTATATATTTTATGATTCTGAATCATCATCATTACATCTCATACATTAAAAATGGCTTTTAAAATGTTTTGGATTCAAAAAATGGTCTCAGAATTGATCAAATTTTGGCTAAAAAACAAAATGGTGCAAATTTCAAGAGAACTAGTTAACCACTTGATTCAAGCGGCTTGCCACTAAAGAGGTAGAAACTAACTGACTAGTCGTCTCAAAGCAAATGGCTAACCGCTTAGTTTATGAAATTAAAGTGGTTAACCACTTGCTTCAAGTAGCTAGCTAACTTCATAATTTTAAAAGATTTTCACTTCATATTCCTCTCTCATCATCTCTCTCTTTACATTGTTCATCACTATCTCTCCCTATCTCCAAAATTCTTTATTTTTTTTCACACATTGAGCCTCTAAAATCATTCCCCATCGATTAAATCTCAATTTTTCATTCCCAAAATACCATTTCGTCTTTTGTTTTCAAAATCCCTAAATTTCTAAACCTAAGTTACTTGTTTCATACACTCTCTATTTTGAGCGATTTTAATCCCATTTATAACCAAATTAAACCTATACGTTCACTTAAATAATCTCTAGGATCAATTTAATCAATTAAAACCATCTATTTCACCTAAAGTCTTAGGAAGTTGAATTTGTGCATTTTGGATATTTTGGTAATTTCAACATGGTTGGTGGTGAGAAGTCCAAAGGAAAACATACGACGAAGAAGCGAAGAGAACTTCATGAAGACATTCTAGAATTCATTTCAAATTATTTCTAGAGTCTGCCTCTATAGAAACATTTTTATGATCAGTTTTTAACAACGTCAGTCATTTTATCCTATTTTATTAGCCTTTATTAGTATAAAATTTGTCAATTTGTAGCAAAACCCCTAGGTCTTTACTTGATGATATGGGTTAGACAAATATCTTAGTTCTTAAAGAATAGATTTATCATAATTTGGTATGATTATTTTGTTCCAAAATACTTATTTCTGCAAATACTACCTATAAGATTTCTACAAATGTTGGAATCCCTACAGAGTTTGATGTAGAGGATTTAAACATGATTCTCACGACTAGGAATGATGGGTTGTACTTGCATACATCTAGGCATAAAATTGATTATCCCTAGTGTTTAGTTGTAGAAGTTATTTGAAACATATGTAGGCGATTCGATCTATCTGAAGAGTTTTGTGACTCCTCTCTTAAATCACAAATGTTGCCTCTTCAAGTTTGGATCTTATTTAGTGTTCTTTCGCATGTTATCAGCCCTCACAAGGGACATGGTGATGAGGTCACACGCATATATATTGCTTTATTAGATAGCATCCTTGAGGGTAGAAAGCTAAATGTGGGATATATTATCATTTAACACATGCTTGATACAATAGGCATAAAAAACTAATCCTTTCCTTTTGGTAGCATTATTACCCGTATTCTTCAGCACTTCCAGGTCCCCATAGTTGAACCATCTTTTATTAAATGCAAAGAATTAAAGGACGAGGCCACTGTTGGTTAAGAGTTTGGTTGGGTAAATAGCCAATGGGTCAAGAATCCAAATGCTTTGAACAAACCCGCTAAGATTGCTCCCTTAGATCATTGTATCTTTAACGACGTACTTCCACCTAACCAGCTACTTGATCTTAGTGCCTCACTACAGTTACATGCTCTACAACACACTTTAGATGCTCTACCACTATCCATTTCAGTCGCTCTTAAGGATTTAATGCAACAGCTGTTGAGTGAAGTGCATTCAATATCTATGCAGCAGAAATAGCTTTAGTCATAGTTCCCGGCATTTCAAGAATATTTTTTTTTTCTGAGCAATAACATCTCTATGCTCAGCAATAGTAGATTTTAGTCGACCAACAATGCATTTTCACTACATTCGCCGTTCTACCATCATCCTCATCATCATCCTACCTCACCAATGACTTTTATCTTTTATTTTATTTGATCACCTGTTTTTATTAGGGGCAGGCAAAATATCTAACCCAGTCCAATCCGACCCGACCCAATCCGAACAAATTCGGGTTCATATCAGATCGAGTGGTAAAGAAAACCTAATTGGATGAATTTGTCTCAACCCAATCAAATCATGATCGGATCGAGTGAAACCTGATCCGATTTGAAAACATGATCGGGTTGAGTAAAAACAAAAGAAGAACAAAGCCAAAAAGCAAAAATTACAGTATTACAATTTACACACTCACACAGTCACATAATATAGTACATGGAGTCACGAACACCACACAATACACACACAAAGTCAGTCTTCACAAATCAATGAATCACAAGACTCACAAGTCACAACAATTCACAAAGAACACACACAAAGTCACAAACCCTCATGGCCTCACGTCCCTCACATCACAAAGAACAAATCCAAGTCCACCTATGCCACTGCCATTAACGCTTAGCAATTAGCACACACACAAATCAAAACCAGCACTCAATGATTAGCAGTTAGTACACACGCAATGTACAAGCCACACCCATTCACGGCCTCCGTTGCTCACCACACACAGTAAACACACACGCACAGTTGACGGAGCTAGTTTCATTTGGCCACCACACACAGCAACTGCAGCCAAGAACGACACCAACTGAAGCCGAACCTGATTCGCGAAGATCGTGACCCGATCTACGGATCTACTGCAAACAAGCATCGAATCCACACCTTGAATCCTCCACTCCACCATCACTCGATCTAATTGAAGATCCACCTGGGAAGCTGCCCCCGATCCACTCCAGTCTCCACCATTCATGGCTGTTGACTCTCATTCTCTCAAAAAGTCTTTTAAGTTTTGGAAATTGGAAGCCCGAATCCGGCCTTTGATACTTATTTAAGAGATGGTATAATATATATGCATTAATTATAATTGTTATATGTTATATGAGAAAGTGAAATGTTAATTGCAATTTTGTATGTTAATAATAGATAATTATATATTGTTAAATTTTAACAATAAAATGAAAATAATCGGCATTAATTTTCTGTTACTTATTAATAATTGATTTTTTTGTATGAATAGTAATGGTAGATTAAAAATTAAGAATAAATATTATGTTACAATATAAATTATAATTATATATGTCATATGATATGTGTACTTGTACAATAGTTTCAACTTCAACAAAAAATTAACCAATTTAATTGCAGTAGTTTCAACTCTCAAGTTTCAACTTCAACAAACAATTAATCAATTTAATTAATTGCATGATAACCAATAAGTAAATATTAAGTGGTTAAGCACATATGATGTGGGCATAAATTTAGGGGTTTATAATAAGAATTAAGAATTTAAGATACGGATTTGTAATTAATATTATATTATTTTGACCAATGAATAATTAGATATTATAAATTAAATAATTACATTAATTTCTTGGTTTTCTTTATTGGAATATGCATCTTGAATTCTTGATCATATATAAATATTATGGTGGAAAATTGGAAATATTGATTTAAAAAAGTTTCATAAAATTAAACTAACAATGATTTGAATCAATTTGTAATACTAACTATTAATAGATTTTTTTAATAATCTTTTTCTATTTTAATTTATGAATAAATGATTAATGATTATTTATTTGTATGTTTAGATGTCTGGACACTCAAGATCGAATTCGATAAGTGATGATGACAATTAAAGTGTTCAAATGGAAGGAACTCAAAAGGCAAAGCGGAAAAGACCATCGATGAAGAAAAGATCTCCGATGTGGAATCATTTTACTTTACTTGGACAATCCAAACAATGCAAGTGTAACTAATGTGGTAGACAATATCAATGTCATTCGAGGCGTGATGGGATTACAAATATGAGAAATCATATACCGACATGCCCTGCATACAAGACATTCCGGGTTCAACAAGAGGCAAGGCAACAAAACTTGACAACTGAGGGTAGGGAAGGAAATGCAAGTAATATGGTTTTGGCTAAAGAATGGAGTTAAGACGCTTGTAGAAGGGCAGTCACCAAAATGATCATTATGGGTGAGTTGTCGCTTAATTTTGTGGATAACAAAGGGTTCAGGCATTTCTGTAGTGTAGCTATTCTACAGTTTGTTATGCCATCTCGGTGAACTATTGGTAGGGATGTTATGAATTTTTTTTTAGAAAAAAAGAAAATATTGAAGAGTTTGATTTGTAACAAAAAGCAGCGAGTGTCTTTTACCACTGATTTATGGACTTTCGTTCAAAACATGAGTTACATGGTGATCACAACTCATTTTATTGATAGTGGCTGGTATTTGAACAAATGGATTATTAGTTTCAGTGTGATTGAAGATCATAAAGGGAAAACAATCGCTAAAAAGATTGTAGCTTGTTTACAAGATTGGGGGATAGAGAGGTTGTTTGCAATAACTGTTGATAATGCCACTACAAATGATGTTGCTGTTAATTATGCGACTATGCAATTGCTTACTTGGAGGAATGATGATGCATTTGTATTGGCAGGACAGTATATGCATGTGTATTGTTGTGTACTTATTTTGAATTTGATTGTTGTTTTAGGGTTGAATAAATTGCATGTTAGTGTTGCCGCCATTCGAAATGCTATGAAGTATGTAAGATCCTTTACTGCGAGGTTACATGCATTTAAACAATGTGTTCAACAGGTGAAATGTCCAAATGCAATGTTTATTTTGGATTGTCCTACTAGGTGGAATTCCACCTATTTAATGTTGATGATTGCGTTGAAGTTTCAATCGGCATTTGATAGAATGGCAGAGGTGGATAAACCGTATGAGGCATATTTTCTTAAGAAAGAAAATAATGCTAAGAGGGTGGGCCCAACTGAACCTGAAATTTGGGAGAGTGCATAACGAATTGTGAAGTTTTTGAAGGTATTTTATAATTCCACATTGTCATTTTTTGCCTCTTGGAGTGTGACTTCTAATCTTTGTTATGATACCATTGGTTTAATCGAGAGCTCATTGACTGCATTAGAGGCAAGTAAAGATCCTTAGGTGGTGACTATGGCTTATAATATGAGGGAAAATTTTGATAAATATTGGGAGTCTTCAGGGAAGATAAAATGTTGATTGTTGCCTCTACTCTTGATCCACAAGCTAAAATAGACTTTGCCAACCATATTTTTGAGATCATTTTTGCTAATGATGGTTGGAAAGTTGAAGAAATGACCAAAGCAGTGAAAGATTTGTTGAATGAGCTTTATGATGCATATAGTACAATGTGCTCTAGTCCCACACCATCAATGTATAGTGAGAGTGTTCCTAGGGGTAGTTATGGTGGTACAAGTTATTTTCCTTATTTTATAACTGAGGTTGGTTTGGCAGAGGTTCCTAGTGGTGATGGTGATGACATTTTTTGAGTTTCTCGCCCTTTCCTTGGGTATGCTCATAAAGTGTTTGTTCAGAATGAGTGAAAGAGAGTAGTATCTAAGGTAGAACGATATTTGAGTGACCCAGATGAGGATCCGAGCAATCTTAAGCTCAATGTTTTGCTTTGGTGGAAGGTTAATGGATCAAAATATCTGATATTAGAGAAAATTACAAGGGATGTCCTCGTTGTTCTTGTTTCCACAGTGGTATCTGAATCTGTTTTTGGCACTGGACGTTGCGTCATTGACGAATATTGGAGTTCTTTGACCCCTTGTCTGATTGAGGCATTGATATGTACCAAAAATTGGTTAGAAGCTAAACTTTTTGCCAATCCTATCCACAATCTTCAAGAAGATATTAAGGAGCAGATATTCCATATGGAGCTACAAGAAGGTAATATTTTTCTCATACTTTATAAAGTTAAGGTGTATTATAACTTTATAAATAACATCTACACGTACTTCAGTTACTTACTAATTTCATTTTTTTTGACATTTTAAAGAGTTTGTAAGATCACAAGCTTCAACGGTGGAAATAGTGAGTGCTGATATGGGTGTTATGGATATTTGAAAGGTAATTCTTAATAGATATTATTATTTATAATTTTATATTATATATTTAGGTTGTAATTTAAACTACAATAATAGATAATAGTTGTTATAGTTTTAACTTTTAAGTTTTAAGTCAAATTGTAATATTATAATTGTTTTATTTATTTTAGACACATTGAAGTTGGCGGAATGGTATTACTTAGGAATTAGGATTATTGTTAAATTTACTTGATGATGAATGTCATGAAATAAGCCACTACTGACTAAAATTTTTTTCTTATATTTAATCAAGTACACACATGAATTGGGCATATGTGTTTGTGTTTAATGTCCCTTTTATTTGCAATGCAACTTAAAGAAAGTAGTTAAACAGTTATCAGCTATTATTTTTTCAATTTTTCTCTAGGGGATAGATGCTTCAATTCTTCAACTTGGAGTAGAAGAAATTGAAGTTAAAAGTTGTCGAAGTGCTTGTGAGGAACAATGGAGCCATGGAGGAAGTTGATCTAGATTTACATTTAAACTTTGTTGTGTTTTAGATTTTGGAACTTTGTCATTTGTGTTTTGAAAAATGAAAACTATTTAATTATGTTTAATTTTGTGACTTTGTGTTCTAAAGATTAATATTTAAATTTTAGAATTGGACATTGCGCTTTATATGGAGACTATTAAATTTAAACTTTATGTTAATTTTAATTTTATACTTTGTGTTAATTTTTAATTTTCAATCATTTGAATTTAATTCTATAGTAGTTTACTTTTTTTGTTGGTTGAAATGAATTGATGGATGAATGAGGGAGGACAACGAAGGTGGGAGAGAAAGCTCTTATTTAGCAAGGTGACAAGAGGGTCTTTGAATTGAAATTTCATTGGTCAACATTATTATTATCATTACTATTTTTATTCTTTTTCATGTGGATTAATGGATTGGGGCGGGTTTGCCTTAATGTTTTAGCCCATGGATAAATTAAAAATTCTCTAATCTCTACCACAAATTGGTATTTGTTAAAGGTTTGTGATGAATTTTAAGGTGGGATTCATATTAAAGGCAAGGAAAATTAGCTCCAAATTGCTTAGACCCGAATTCACCCGAACCCTATTTGATCCGATTTCACCCGACCCGAATTGGCTCGAATAACCCGAATCTAATCTGAACCCTATATAACTCGAATCCAATCCGATCCGAACTCCACCCGACTTTTTAACTTAATCCAAATTTAATTTGGATCAGTTTATAAGTTCAGGTGGAGTTCGGATGGATTTTTATCCAACCCGAAACCCGATCGGGTTGATCCAAACTCGACCCGAACCTGATTTTGCCCATCCCTGGTTTTTATGCACCAAGATTATCTATCATCTGCATGTTGTTTATGGATTGTGTTATGGATTATGTTTATGAGTACTTACTGGATTATCTTTGTGAATTCTAATTATGGATTATGTTTATGGATTATATGTATGGATTCTTGATTTTATATTGATGATTTTATATTGATTGATTATATGTATGTTTATAGGAACTATTTTGATAATAGTTGCATAAAGGAGAAGTAATTTTTTAGGGAAATTTACAACCGTCCACCTGTTTGTTTTCTCTTTTTCAAAAATACACAAACACTTTTTTTTTCTCAGCGCGCCACCTGAAGTTTGCTTTTTGTTGCATTTTTCCACTTCCGTCTAATTTCCGTTAGTGGATTTAACGGAATGTGAACGAAATGACATTTTTACCCCTCAAAATTACAATTTAACTCAAAATAAATAGAAATTGGAGATAAATTGGATGGATTTAATTTTTTTCAAAGGTCGATGCTAGAAATTGGAGGAAAATAGTGTTTCTTGCTTGCTAAATTTAAAAATTTGTATTTATTTTTTTGAAAGAAAAAAATAAAAATATAAATTTTCTAAATCTAGCAAGTAACAAACACTATTTTCCTCAAAAAAATAAATACAAATTTTCTAAACTTAGCAAGCAACAAACATTATTTTCCTCCAATTTCTAGCATCCATCTTTGAAAAAAATTAAATCCATCCAATTTATCTCCAATTTCTATTTATTTTGGGTTAAATTGTAATTTTGAGGGGTAAAAATGTCATTCCGTTAAATTTGCTAACGGAATTTAGACGGAAGTGGAAGAATGCAACAAAAAGCAAACTTTAGGTGGCGCACTGAGAAAAAAAAAAGTGTTTGTGTATTTTTGAAAAAGAGAAAACAAACAGGTGGACGGTTGTAAATTTCCCAATTTTTTATGATGAAAGGGGAGAAAATAGGTAATATGTATTTTGAAGTGTTTGAAGTATCTCGGCATGCTTGGAAGTGCTATTGGTATTTTATGATACTATTGATATTTTACGACATACTTAGGGGGAGTTTACAAATATTGTATATGTTAACACATATTTGTCTATAATATTGATTTTGATGATAACAAATTTTATATATTTTTTATTAAAAATGTTAGAGCTTTCATTAATAAACAAAATCTTAAAAGTCGTATAATATTTCTAGACATGTTTATGAATTTGGATAATCATCAACTTTAATAAGAAAATCATTCTCTGCAAAAGACTATTAAAATGGTGATTCTGGAAAATAACGGTGAACCGTTTACTGAAAAAGGTTAACTAATAATTTCTAGAGAGGTATAAATTTGTTTTGCAGGCTTCTGAAAATTAACGATTAACCGATAATCTCAAACGGTCGACTGATTATTTAAAATCTCAGTTCAACAGTAAACGCAGTATACTATCATAATGCTCCATTTGCGGTAAATGCAACCTAAATGGATATTTTGCTATCATTATGTCAGGAATAAGTGGTGGCTTAGGTTCTGTTGTTATGTCATCAAGTGATCCCATTTCTCGAACCATTTGCTCAAGTCTTTACATCCTTTCTTTTAATCCTCTGTGGACTTCCTCTCCTTGGTATAAATCATCTCTTCTCCTCCTACACTTTCGCTGGTTTAGAAAATGCTTGAGATCATTTTCACTCAGTTCTTCTCCAGACCTTGTTCTAAAGGGGTCAAAATCAACCACATTACCTCCACTTGAGTTCTCCCTTTCTCAGCTTAAGCTTGGAATTAGCCGAACATTCTATTAAAGTTACAAGCCAACTAATCTACTTGTTCAAGTTGAATAAAAGGTTGTCCTCCGCGTTTAGCATGGCAACATGGATTCAGTTGAGGACTTTAGGGAGGATAGATAGGCATTGTATCATTATCCTTTAAATCTAGTTGTCGCCTCCTTCATTGAAAATGGCCTTTCCTTTTCACTCTCAAACTTTTATCATTAGTTTCAAGGTTATAGTATTTGTGATTTGCATCTACGCTCGCGATAGGGCTTCCAAGACTATTAATCAGAAGTCCTCATATATGGCTCCAACCTGTTAGTGTAAATTTTGTCTCAACTTACTAGGTGGTAAATTTTGTTCCTCTTTGTTGGATCAGATGCTGATGAGTTTACCTTTTAAGCTAATCTTAATGGGTCTTTGAATCTTCTCTTTTGAGTCCACTTCTTTATGAAATAAGAGCATCCTTGTCCAATGATACTCTATAAACATAAGACAATGATCAAAGTGCCAGCTTTGCTATTATAAACCTTCTAATGATCAAGTAAATCATTTGATTTTTGGAAATATAAATTTAGATAGAAAAAAATAAAGAATAAAATTCAACATTTCTCCTCTTAAATCCATTTTTCTCACTTTTTAGCGAGACTGAAGGGCATATTATAGGCAAAATTAATTTGATTTGAGTCCTACTTATTTTGATGACAGGTACTATTGCTTTTGTTATATCTGACAACAATTATCTTTTTGTACCCATGTTGATTGTCGCATGGTTGTGCCCATGTTGATTGACGCATGGATATGCAAGCTTATCCATGGATTAAAGGAAGAAGCATTTTATCCTTAAGTTGATTTTACTAAGACTCTGTGATCATAGGAACCTTAAAACCTAAAAGGTTTACCCTGGGTGGTTTGTTTTATGATAGGATCCTAGGACCATGAAACTTTTGTGGGCTTTAAAACCTTACCACCTATGTGATTTATCCTAGATGATTTGTCTTACGATAAAAGCCTAGGACTTCAGTACCTTTTGGACTTTGAAGCCTTATCACCTAGGTGGTTTATCTTATGTAGTTTATTTTAGGATAGGAGCTTAAGACCTTATGATCTTTTGGGCCTTAGGGCCTTTCTACTTAGGAGGATTATCCTAGGTGATTTGTCTTAAGACAGGATCCTAGGACCATGAAACTTTTTTAAGGTTTAAAGCCTTACCACTTATGTGATTTATCCTGGGTGATTTGTCTTAAGATACAAGCCTAGGACTTCGATATCTTTTGGGATTTGAAGCATTGCCACCTAGGAGGATTATCCTTGGTGATTTGACTTAAGATAGAATCCTAGGACCTTGGAAGCTTTTTGGACTTTAAAACCTTACCATCTAGGTGATTTATCCTAGGTGGTTTGTCTTAGGGTAAGATTTTAGGACTTCAGCACCTTTTGGGATTTAAAGCCTTACCATCTAGGTGGTTTATCTTAAGTAGTTTATTTACCTCTTTTTGGGCTTTATAGAGGCTAAATTTCTTTGGCCCTAATTAGCCCTATCTTATTTTTGGTCTAATAATATCTATCCTAATACATACATACATGCATACATACATATATTGTTTTTCTCTAGTGCATGCACCCTCATTTTTTCATGTAAAGGCACTTTTAAGCCTTGGGGTTTACTAGAGTCAAATTTTAATGTTATTAAACAAAACAAATTAACAGTATGTCCACATTTTAAAAAATTAGGGCACCACACCTGAGACTAATTATATTTAACATTCAGCCTATTTTATTTATATAGGTGTTCGCTCTCTCTCTCTCTCTCTCTCTCACTTTCTCCCCCATCAACTTGTACAATTCATTTGCACAAACTTCAACATTATTTTTTTCTTTTTCTTTGTTTTTTCAATTTGATTACAGTGAAACTCTTTATCATCATATTTTTAGAACCAAACTAATTTTATTATCATGAAGAAGCTATAATTTAATAGAGGTGTAATTACAAAATTTAATGTTTTGACTTAATTATCCTTAATACAAGTGATATGGAGGTATAGTACGCACTACATTAACAATTAATTAAAGAAATATGTCAAATCTAATGTACACACATTGATAAAAAGAGTAGTACATATATCAATGTAGTGTTGGAAATATATTAAGTCATTTTAAAAGCGTAAATATTTGCATTCTCTTTAATATTCTTCTCTCAATTTAAATC
The DNA here is from genome assembly GCA_029633175.1 of Citrus glauca. Classification (NCBI taxonomy): domain Eukaryota; kingdom Viridiplantae; phylum Streptophyta; class Magnoliopsida; order Sapindales; family Rutaceae; genus Citrus; species Citrus glauca. Next base: position 7,651,384 of record JAQOOD010000004.1, on the reverse strand, counting down.
TCGTACAAATTGTGCATTGTAAAAATCATTATCCCAAACAACTTTAAAAAATATACATATATTTTATTCCATCTTAAAATTTTAATATAACATATCAGATTTTTTTGGGAATAAATAGATAATTAATAGTATATAGAGACAAGTTCTTTAAGATAGATTTGGAAAAATTATAATTTATTACAAGGTAAAGTTTATTCTTACTTATAACTAGCTTAAATTGCAACCAAATTTCTTTATGACTATATTAAAACTATTCTTGGATAGAGTATCATTATTAAGGGTGGACAAATAATTTCAATTTGAAATTATAAATTTTGAATTGCCGATAGGATGGCTTTCTTCCTAATCCCATCGAGCCGTGTTTGAATCGAATCGGATCAATCAACAAGCAAAAATTTTGAAAAAAAAATGAATAAAAAAATCTAAAAAGATAAAAACAATAAAAATAGTCGTTAATTTGCTATCTCAGCTCAATTAGCTCTAAAACTAGTCCAAGTTCAATTCTCAATTGCACCACCATCAAATTATCGAGCTCGGAATGCTGGTTGCGAGGCCGAGGCACAGTTGAGTTGGGCTGGTGAAGTCGTGATAGCTACAAGCTGCTTGTCCATCATGTTATGTTGTCGTTTGCCTTTAAGCAAAAGCGTCGTTTGCTTCACTAGCCTAGTACAGTTCTAAAATTTTCAATTACTTATAGTATTTCATTCTTTTTTTTGTTTATATATTAATTATTATATTTTAAATAATCAAATGACTAAACATTTTGTTGTGTTTGATATAAATTTATCACTTCATTTATATGCAAGTAGATTTTGTTGGACCCAAAATAGGATAGGCCCAAATAAATTTGATCTTTATAAAGCCAATAAAGAGATGGACAAACCACCTCAAATAAACCTCTTAGGTGATAAGACTCCAAGGCCCAAAAGATTCTTAGAATCTTATCCTAAGACAAATCATGTAAGATAAACTTCTTGGATAGTAAGTCTCCAAGACCTAAAATATTTCAAAGTTACCAGGGCTCTATCCTAAGACAAGCTACTTAAGATAAACTCGTTGGTGGCAAGGCTCTAAGGCCAAATGATTTTAAGGATCTTAGGATCCTATCTTAAAATAAACCATTTGAAATAAAAATCCTAGATTCCAAGGATAAACCACCAAGTATAAACTTCCTAGGATCCTAATATCCTAAGACAAACCCCCAAAGCTTATAAGGTTTCTAGGATCTTAATTTAGAACAAATCATTTAAAATAGACGTATTGGGTTCCAAGGTTCTTATAGACTCGGATTTTAGGAAAAATAACCTAAGATTAAAATGCTTCCTACTTTAATTCATAGACAAGCTTCTATATCTATGTGTCAATCACCATGGACACTAGAAGACAAGTATCGCCAGATGTTATAAGAACAATGATACTTTTCATCAAAGTAACTAGGACTCATGTCAATTTTACCTATAAATATGCCGTTATTCTCACTGAATGGTAAGAAAATATTGAATCGATAAGAGAAATGCTAACCTTTTCTATCCAGATTTACTATCTCTAAATTTATATTTCTAAAATTTTAGTGATTGACTTGATCACTAGAGGGTTGATGTTCAAAAACCCGACTCTCTGATCTTTTTTTGTGTTGTAAAGCATCATCAGACAAAGACATTCTCATCTCTTAAGAAAGTAGACTTCTAAGAGAAAATCAAAGGCTTATTAAGATCATCTTAAAAGATAAAAACATCATTGTCAAATCCAATAAAGAGGAAACTCAATCTTAATAGGGCCATCCTTGGTTGGCATTACCACCTAATAAGTTGGAAAAAAATTTGTTTCAACTAATTGACATCGTCTGTGGGACTTCTAATTAAAATTCTTGGAAGCCATACTACGAGCATAGATGCACCATCTATGACCTTCAGGCTGGTGATTAAAGTGCCAGAGTAGATGAGGAAGTTCAGTTTTGGTAAAAGAGACCACAATAAAATCAGAAGAATGATGATATAGTGTCTATCAATCGTCCTCCAAATCCTCAACTGAATCTACATCACCACGCACGCTCTAAGACAACTTTGTGTTTTCTGACTTCAATAACAATTTGATCAGTTTGCTCGTAGAAAGAACTCAAGTGGAGGTAACATGGTTGATTCTATCGCCTCTAAAGCAATATACAGGGAAAAATTAAATAAAGATGATCTCAGGCATTCCTTGAACCAACGAAGATTCAATAGGAGAATAGATAGAGAAGATTTAAACCAAAGAGAGAAAGTCAATGAAGGACTAAAAATGAGGATGCAAAGACTTGAACAAATAGTTCAAGAAATGGGACTATTTGATTACACAACAATAGAACCTCTGCCACCATTTACTTTTGACATAATGAGAGTAAAATATCCATCTAGATTCTATTTACCCCAGATAGAGCCCTCTAATGGATAGAAAGATCCTACTGAACATTTAGAATTATATTATATTCTTATAGAAGCACAAGAAGCATCACAAGTAATTCTTTCTCAAGGGTTTTCTCAAACTTTGGTAGGAGCAGCACTAAAATGGTCTTAGAAATTGAAGCCAAACTTTATCTCATCATTTAGAGATTTGAGTAGAGAATTTACCTCCTACTTTTGAAGTGCTTAACAAAGGAAAGAATCAATGACTTACCTCTTTATTGTCAAACAATAAAAGTGTGACTCCTTGAGAGACTACATTAGAAGGTACAATAACGAGATGACTCAAGTAGATGGCTATGATTATAACATACTTTATAGCATTATGGAGGGACTTGGGATGAAAAATTATGGTGATTAGTCTCAAAGAAACCATCTACTTCTTATTCTAATATTTTTACAAGAGTTGAGAAGTATGCCAATACTGAAGAAGGATTTCATAACTAAAACTGAGAAAAAGAACAAACAAAAGAAAGGAAAATAAAAATGATCGCAAAAAATGAAGGCGAGTAAACTTGACCAATTTCCAAGAAGAAATCAATTATATCCAAAAGGAATTATCTGAAGTTTAGGACGCTCGAACTCATTCGGCCTCTCATTCACTAGTTTTATAGAACTTGAAGCTTCACGGGAGCAAATTCTTATGTAAATGAAGAGTTCAACTTTGTTTAAAACCTTACCTCTTACGATGACAGAGTCATCCCGAAGGAATCCAAATAAGTAATACCATTTCTATAAAGAACTTGTTTCAACAAGGACAACTATTAAAGTATGTAAGAAATCCTAATGATCAAGTGAGATTGACTAACCAGAATCTTTGAGGAAAAAAAAAAGGGAAAGAATGAGGAGTATAATGATGAAAACATGTTTGATGTCAATCACATTTAAGTAAAACCAACTATTAAAAACTCAATGAAATCAAGGAAGATTTTAGCTCTCTAAGCAAGACATAAACCCAATGGTCTTAAGGTCAATTTGACTAATTAATTCCAAGGATCAAGGTTTTATGATAAATCGATAATTTTATCCAAAAACAATGCTAGAGAAGTTCAACATCCTCATTGTAATACTTTAGTCATCATCCTTCTTATGGCAAACAAACACCTTTATTCGATTCTCATTGATAATGAAAGTTCGACTAATATTTAATATTGTCAAACTTTGCTCAAATGGGGTTAAAAAGATTTCAATTAAAACCTTATATTACTCAACTTGATGGCTTGCCTAAGTAAATATGATTCTTGAGGGAGTTACAAAGCTCACGTGTCTTTTAGAAAAAGTCTAACTAAAGTTACCACTATCGTTAATTTTATTGTATTTGATTAACCAAGTTCCTATAATGTTGTCTTAGGAAGGCCAACTCTTTATGCAATAAAAGCAACAATTTTAGTTTATCATTATGCATTGAAGTTTCCAACTGAAGCTCGAATTGGAATTGTGGGAGAAGAGCAAAATGAAACAGTGAAGTGTTATAAGATAATATTTAGAATGGGCAAAGAAACTCTTCAAATTACAAGCCTTGATCTTAGGATAGTGAAAGATGATTAACTGACAGGTCCAGTCAGTGATTTAGTAAACTTTCTACTTGATAAAGATCCAAGGTAGTCAAGATTAGAAATCAATTGTCTGATCAATTAAAAAATCAACTTGTTAACTTCCTCAAAGAATATCATGATGTGTTTGCTTAGATGCATGAGGATATGCTAGCTAGGGTGATAGTACATCAGCTAAGTACTAACCTAAAGATGAAATCAGTTTGACAGAAAAGAAGAAGTCTAAACATTGAAAGATCTTTAGCTTTGAATAAAGAAATAGATAAACTTCTTAAGGCTATTTTATCAACGAGGCAAGGTATCCTGAATAGTTAGCCAAGGTTGTAATGGTGATGGGAAGTGAAGGATGTGTAATAATTTCACTTATCTTAAGGATAGGTTTCCTTTACCAAGGCTTAATCAATTAGTGGATGCTATAGTTAGGCATGGACTGCTAAGCTTCGTGGATGTGTACTCAGGATATAATCAAATAAGGATACATGAAGCTGACCAACAAAAGACCACCTTAATCGCATATCGAAGTCTTTAGTGCTACAGGGTTATTCCATTTGGACTTAATAATGCTAGGGCCATCTATCAAAGGTTGGTAAATATTATGTTTGTTCAAAAAAATTAGGGCATACTATAGAGCTTTATGGAGATGAAATGCTCACTAAGAGCCTCAAGCTTGAAAATCATGTAAAAGACTTAAAGAAATCTTTAATGCCCTATGAAGTACAAAATAAGATTGAATCCAACTAAATGTGCATTTGATTTATTGTCAGGAAAATTCTTTGGCTTCATGGCAAATTCAAAAGGTATTGAGATCAATCCTGGGAAGATCCAAGCATTAGTTACACATGATGTCTCTAAAAAATGTTAAAGAAAAGTAGAGGTTGATGGGTCGAGAAGCAGCCCTAAACCACTTTGTTTCTTGAGCCATATATAAGTGTTTTTCTTTCTTTCAGGCTCTTAAAAAAAGGAAAGGAACTTAAGTAAATTGAGAAATGTAAGGAAGTAACTCAAAAGCTTAAGCAATATTTGGGAAGTCCCCTTTGTTTATTAATCTAATCCAAGGCAAGTCCCTCTCCCTCTCTATCTTGTGATATCTAAACATGTCTTCTTTATCCGATAAGATGATAGAGTGCAAAATCCTATATAGTACACAAGTAGAGCATTAGTTGATGGAAAAACAAGGCATCTAAGTCTTGAAAAAATTATCTTGCCTTGATTGTTTCTACAAGAAAGCTAAGGCCTTACTTCTATACCCACACCATAATCGTCTTTACTAATAAACCAATTTGATAAGTCTTCACTAATCCTGACCCTTCAGGAAGGCTAACAAAATGGGCTATCGATCTTAAAAAGTTTAACTCTTGTATCATCTGAGGACATTATCGAAAGAACAAGCAGTTGCAAACTTCATTGTTGAGTTTACTGAATGAAAGATAATATCACTTTACTCTTAAGAGGAACATCATGATAAATGGTCTCTCTACATCAATAAAACCTTTAGTATGTCGTGAAGGGTTTATATTGATCGCCCTATATAATATTGAGATATGATGTGCTCTTAGTTATGGCATTAATGCTACTAATTGGTAGAGTATAAAGCTCTTCTAGCCAACCTTAGGTAGGTTTTTACATTAAGTACAAAGGATTTGCTTGTCTTTAATGACTTTTAGTTGGTATTAATCAAATGAATTATAACTATATAGCTCAAGATTTCAACATGATTGCATATCTTGATCTAGTTAATGATTTGTGACGAGACTTTAATTATGTGGCAAAATAAATTCTCAAGGAGAAAAAAAAACACGAATTAAAGCTTTGGCTTAGCTGGCTTTCTCATCTAAGAAAGACTTACCAAGATCAGTTTCAATAATTCTCATTCTCAAACTAAGCATAATCAAATTTAAAGAAAAAGAAATATAAACCATTGATCATCGAAGTTCTTAGATGGACCTAATCATAAGTTATTTTATACATGGAACTTTACTTAAGAAGACGAATAAATCTAAAATGGTGAGGTACTGAGCTGCAAGGTATTTGAACATGGATAATCATCTTTACAAATCTAGATATTCACTTCCTTTTTTCAAGTGTTTGACACCTAAAAATGGAGATAATGTCCTATATGAAATTCAGGATGGGATATATGAAAATGATTTTAAAGGACGAGCAATCATCTATGAGGCTATTACAGGAGGATGTTTTTGGCTTATTATGCAACAAGATGCCTTGGAGCTTGCAAAAAAGTGTGATAACTGCCAAAGATTCACATTACACCCAAGCAACCTCTAGAGAAGCTAAATCTTCTTCTCACTCCTTAGCCATTAGCCCAATGGAGAATTGATCTAATTGTTCCTCTCCCAAAAGAAAAATGGTAAGGTTTTCCATAGTTACCATTGATTATTTCATAATAGGTAAAGGTTAAAACTCTGGCAACTATCAATGAGAAGAGAAATGTTGGCTTCATTAAAAAGAATATCACATGTTGTTATGGTGTACTTTATACTATGATCACTGACAATATGAGGCAATTGGATAATGACAATTTTCATAAGTTTTGTACAAAATTTAATATAAAAAATTATTATTCTTTTCCCATAATTTTCAAGCCAATAGGTAAGTAGAAGTTGTCATATCAAGTGATTAAGTAAATTTACAAAGCTAGACTAGAGAAAGCCAAAGAAGTATGGCCAGCTAAGTTGCCATTTGTCCTATAGTCGTACAGAACCACTCTAAGAAGTCCTACATGAGAAACTCTCTTCTTCTAAGCATTTGGAATGAAAGTTGTTATCCCTACTGACATAAGAATGCCGATAAGTACAACACTTTAATTCTGTCATCAATAAGGAGCTATAGTACCAAAGCTTAGACTTTTTATAAGAAGAAAGGGATTAATCTATAATTAAGGTTGCTCCATGTTAATGCAAAGTAGCTTACTACAATACAATCAAGTCAAAATCCAAAGGTTCAGTATTAGAGACCTTAATCTAAAGATGGTTTAACCTAATATTCAAGAACCAGGGATCAGCATTCTAAATCCTAACTAAGAAAGGCTTTACATCATCAAATAAATAGTTAGTCCAGGAACTTAGTTTTGTCTACCTTAAGTAGAAAGATCCTCGGACATGCTTGGAATGGTAAGAATTTCAGGATTTACCAATAATAGTAGGATATTGCAATTATGGTCATATAAGTTAGATTTTCCTCTTATGGTCAAGCAAGTTTTGCAAAGATAAAACACAAAAAAAAAAACAAAATACTACTTCTTTCAATCATTCAAATTCTCCATTTTAAGTATCCGTGAAATATTTTTAAAAATAGACTAGTGATGATAATGAAAGTCCTTGGACGAATTTCAATTTGAAATTTTCATAAACTCATTAAATGAAAATTCTAAATCTTTATTTAAGTCCAAGAAAACGAAGGTTCATAATTCCAAGGACAAAAGCTTAAAGGAACACACAAAATAAAAAGTCTTTTCTCTTAAGAGGTAAACTACTACAAAATTTAAAATATAAATACTCAAAACCTATTGCAACAGCAAAAGTTGAATCAATTGTGGCATAGAGCAAGGACATCAGACAAATCCTTTATTGATACTTCCAGAAAGGAAAAGCTGCAGCAATGGTCCCCTCATTCTGTAAACTGTTTTAAGCTAAATGTGGATGCAGCCATTAATAGCAACGACGAAATGGCAGGGCTAGGAGTGGTGATAAGAAATTCAGAGGCCAAGGTGGTTGGGGCTGGGGTTCATATTTCTTCTTTAAAAAGGGGGGTTAGTTATGCAGAAGCTGAGGCTATTCAATGGGGCTTTCAGGTGGCAAGAGAAACAAGTATATCATCTCTGATTATAGAATCCAACTGCTTGAAGGTGGTAGAATTGATAAACAACACAAATGGTAGCAGAATAGAAATTTTTTGGGTGATTGTTGAGATTCAAAAGTAGAGCAAACAGTTCTAGAAATGTACAATCCAGTATGTTCCCGGAACCTATAATGCTCATGCCCATAATCTAGCCAAATTTGGCTTACAAGGAAAAATAGTGTTGTCTGGTTAAACCCAATACCAGCAGAAATCCATTTTGTAATTGATGTGTTGTAATTCAATGAAAGGTTTCTACTTTCCAATATAAAAAAAGAGAAAAGTATTATTTATATACCTTTAGTTTACTCAATTTTCAAAAATACTATAATACTTTGAGGGTGTATCAATCGTCCACCCTAAGTTGACAAAATGTATCAGGTGACTACCAAACCGTTAGTTGCAGTTTAAGTATGATGATGTCAAAAGGGTAATTGGGTCTTTTCATATGATACAAGTGATAATTTAAGGGTATACATGTAATAAAAAGAGAATTTAAGGGTATACAAGTGATAATTTTGAAGGGTAAATCGTCAATTTACTGTAACTCTGTTAACTTTCAAAAAACAACTATCAGTTTGGTGGTCGGCTGATATATTTTGTCAACTAAGGGTAGATGATTGATGCACTCTCAAAATGTTATAGTATTTTTTTATAACAGAGCAAATATAGGGTATACGAATGATAATTTCCCCAAAAAAATGCTCAAAACCTCCTAATCTAAAAATATTCTCATCTTTTTAAGAAATTCCTAGTATATTAAATATCATCATGCTGCTACTCAAAAGATGAACACACAGAGTGCCTCCCAAAAATATTCTTAAACCGTTATAGTGAGTGTCTTTTATACCATTTGCATCTTCCCCATCAATGCATGTCTCAGAGCCATCATCCTCAATCGGCTGGCTATTATCAAATTTCATACCAAGCACTTTCAAGTGTTTGTCATACTTTTATATCATTATCATGATTGTAGCAAGCAAAGAACATATGACAATCGTTCAGTCCCTTCAGATATTCCCATAACCTAAGTCAAGCATGCTTTCAATTTTCTCTTGGGTTGCAGAAAGTTCCTTCTCAAGCTCCTTGGGTTTCTCTCTTTCAGCATTTTTTTTATCCAAAGCCATTGTTTCTTTGGCCTTGGTTTCATCTAATGAACACTGAATCTCAAAGTTGTACTCTATAGCCTTGGAAATTTAAAGGCTCAGTTCTTAGACTTTGTTTGAGTTCCTTAGCCCTATCCTCAGACATAGATAAAAAGAACAAGTTCAATATAAGATAAGCCTAACTTGGCAAGAGACTAACTTTAAAAAAAAAAAAAAAGGAGTAGCTAAGGAAGTTAAAAAATTTTACCTTGGAAAAAAGGCTTGAGGCAAGCTTGAGAGATTCGATAGGGTCGAGGATCTCAATGTCCTCCTAAAGATGGAAGTCAAGTATAAAATCCATGGAGAGAAATCCTCCTAGAATAGAATTTAAGGATAAAAATGCTTGGAGAAAAATACTTCTAAAGATAGAATGTGAAAAAAAAAATCCTTGGAGAAAAATCCTCTTAAGGATGGAATTCAAGAAAAAAAATCCTCTTAATGATGGAATTCATGATTAAAATCCTTGGGAGAAAAATTCCTCCTAGCATGGAATTTAAGGATAAAAATCTTTACAGAAAAAGTTAGAGACTGAGTTCTTAGACTTTTGTTGGAGGTACCTTAACCCTATCCTCAGACATAGATAAAGAGAACAAGTTCTGCATAAGATAAACCTAACTTAGCAAGAGAATAAGTACAAAAAAAAAAGACAATAACTAAGGAATTTAAATCATTTTACCTTCGAAAGAAGGCTTGAGGCAAGTTTAAGAGATTCGATAGGGTTGAGGCTCTCAATGTCCTCCTAAAGATGGAATTCAAGGATAATATCAAAGCTTCAACCGGTTCGGGTTGAAGCTTTTTTTTTTAAGATTCAGTTTTTTAAAATTAAATATATATATATATGTATATTAAACAAAAAAAATCCCTATGGTGGCGGTTAATTATTGCTAATTTGGAGATGTTGTGTTGAGTATTGATGGTGTTGGAGATGGATTATTAGCCTTGTTTGTCATGTAGAGATGTTTAATCATGCTTGCCATTTGCCATTTTAATTTTTAGATTTGTAATTTTTGTGCCTTTATTGTACTTGACTACATGTTTTATGTTTTGTTAACTTTAAAAAGACTTGTTGAAATGTTATTAAGGATGATTTGTAGTTAATATTTGTTGTTAAGGATGTTTAGAATTGAGATTTTTGGATTTTAAGTGGTTGTTGTTAGAATTTTTAGATTAAATTGTTCCTTAAGGATATTTGGAATATTTGGTATTGAGATTTTTAAATTGTTGAAATGTTATTAAGGATGACTTGTAGTTGATATTTGTTATTAAGGATGTTTGGAATTGAGATTTTTAGATTTTAAGTAGTTGTTATAATTTTTGGATTAAATTGTTCCTTAAGGATGTTTGGAATTGAGATTTTAAATTGTTGAAATATTATTAAGGATGATTTGTAGTTGATATTTATTGTTAAGAATGTTTGGAACTGAGATTTTTGAAAATTAAGTGGTTGTTGTTAGAATTTTTAGATTAAATTGTTCCAACCCATTCTAACCCGAATTATTCTAACCCAAACTAACCCGAATAACTCGAACTAAAATTTTAACCCAAATTATCAACCTAATCCGATCCGAATTAATTCGGTTCGGTTTGGTTCGAGTTGGCGTTTTCAACTCGATTGGGTTCAATTCTTTAACCCGAATGGGTTGAAACCCAAACCAAAACCTGAATAACCTAAACCGAAACCTGATTTGCCCATTCCTAATAATATCCATAGAGAGAAATCTTCCTAAGATAGAATTTAAGGATAAAAATCCTCAAAGAAAAATCCTCCTAAAGATGAAATTTAAGGAAACAAAATCCTTTTAATGATGGAATTCATGGTTAAAATCATTGGGAAAAAAATCCTCCTAGCATAGAATTTGAAGATAAAAATTCTTGCTGAAAAATCCTTCTAAAGACATAATTCAAGGGTAAAATCCTCGGAATAAAATCCTCTTAGTAGAAAATTTGTGGATGAAAGTTCTTGGAGAAAAATCCTAGAATATTTTGCCCAAAAAAATATGTAAATTTTTTACTTTAAAAACTTTAGACTTGAACGTGAGGAAGGGGCTGACTCTTGGACCAAAAATAAAATAGGCCTAATTGGGGCCCAAATGAATTTGATTATTACAAAGCCCATGAAGAGATGGATAAACCACCTAGGATAAATGTTGTAATTGATTCAAATCATATTGGTGTCAATGAGCAAGTGTACACGACAAATAATATAATGATAAGTATTCGAGATCATCTCCACAGAGATTAATGTTATTAGATTTGCTACAACTCTCAACAATACAGTTTTGCTTTAATTGAAACTAAAACAAATAATAAAACGAATAACTTGATTAATTAAAATAAAATGCAATAAAGTAAATTCTTACATCACACACAAGAATAAAACCAATGGGAATGGAGTAGTTGAGTGATTAAACTCTCTCAATGGTTTTGACTATTTCTTTCAATTTTAGATTTAGTTGTTACAGCATCTGCTACAACATTAGGCAAAATCTTTATGTATCCTCAGTTGTAGCATATTGGATGTCTTATATCTATATGGAACCTAACAGTGGTCAATTGTTATGCCAACATAAGATATAACATTACACCATTAGTTTCTAATTACCCTATAAGATGAATCCCTATATCTAGTTCATCACTAGTTTTAGATTAAGCATAATCTTTTTGGAATCAAGTAAAACTCAACTCAGATCTAAAACTAAGTATTGCTCTGATATGTTCCACTAAGATAGACCATTTTATGGCTCTTTCTTAGCTGGTATTAGACCATTTTATGGCTCTTTCTTAGCTGGTATCATTGAATGAGTCGTCAACAGAAATAAGTATTATCAAAACAAAATGCTATAGCAAACATGTAGCAACACATATAGTCAGTTAATGAACCATTAAAATTATTTATCACTCAACCACAAATAAAGTTAGTTCATAGTTTGTGAAAGAAAAATAAATAAATGAGTTTCAGCCATCAAATACATCCTTTTGATTAAAGAGTCAATGAGAAAACAAGAAAAGAATAAGAGGGACTGGTTTCCTGATTGATCTCTACGTGTTCTCCTTTGATGCAGTCCTAAATCTTGCTCTTGAATTCTGTTTTACTCTTGTTTCATTTCGGTTTTTGTTCTTGGTTGATGGCTTTCTCTTTTCCTTTGTGTTTGTGCTTTTTTTATAGTTGAAAATTAGGGTAAACAGAAGTCTAATGGACATATATTCATATTAGGAAAATCTAGATCGCAATCTTCTAAGTATCTCGCTCAAAATTTTCTCTATCAATGCTTCATGATTTCTACAACAACGGATGCTACAATAACGACTACAGCAAATGCATTGGTCTAAATTTGTTCAAATTCTTCTATAGCCAAGTTCTTTTCTTATATTTGCAGGCCTATTGCAGCAGCATTCCTTCCTTGAAATTTGAGCTTCCGGTCACCTACAATTATGCATATGATCTAAGCACACAATTTATTCTAGATTAAAAGAAAATTAACTAAAGATAAACTTGAAATAGATGTTTATGCAAAATATAACTAAAATACAACAAAGACTCATCATTTACTTTCTAAGTAATCGTGATTTAAGTCTAAAAATATCATGATAACTCTCATTTCATAGAGTTATCAATAAACCTCCAAGGTGGGAAGGCTCTAAGGTCCAAACAGTTCCTAGAATCTTTTCCTAAGACAAACCACCTAGGATAAACTTCCTAGGTAGTAAGGTTCCAAGGCCCAAAAGATTTCAAGGTTCCTAAACTTCTATGATCCCAGTATCTTAGGACAAAGTTCCAAAGGCTATAAGGTTTCTAGGATCCTATCTTAGGAGAAACCGCCAAGGGTAAATCCCCTAGGTTTTAAGGTTTCTATGATCCAATGATCTTAAGAAAAGCAACATAAGATTAAAACACTTCTTCCTTTGATTCATAGATAAGCTTGCATATCCATATGTCAATCAACAAGGCATAAGAAGATAAATGTCGCCATATTCCACAAGAGCAATGACACTTGTCATCAAAGTAACTATGACTCAAGTCAAGTGAATGTTGGCTAAATAAGCCCTCTATTTCCACTAAAAAATAAGAAAATTTTGAATCAATAAGGGAATGCTGACTTTCTCTCTCTAAATTTATATTTTTAAAATTCAAGTGACTAATTTGGTTGTCAGAGGATTCCCTCAAAAAGCCAGCCTATAATCATTTTCTGGTGTTTATAGAGCATCGTCAACGTCCTCCTCTCCTAGGGAAATAGACTTCTAAGAAAAAAATCAAAAGCCTATTAAGATCAAGTCAAAGGATAAATTTATCTTTTTCGGATCCAACAAAGTGGAAGCCCAGTCCTAAGGGTACTTTTCTTGGGTGAAATTACTATTTAGTAAGTTGGGATAAAATTTAAACCAACAGATTTCATTCAAAATGTCACTGAATTTGTAAAAATGCAAAACATATTTTTTTTGTTCTAATTCATGGGTATATCTCCATTTATCTTAACTTTATATTGATATTATTCATGTAATCTGAATCTGATTTGATCCATAATCAACCCAAAGTTTTCATCTGATCCGAATTAAGTTCAAATCGAATCAGACTAAAGATTCAGATTGAGTTTGGATGACTTTTTCTCCAGTCCAATCAACCCAAAATTCAATTGGGTTGATCTAAACCCAAAGTTGGCCACTCCTAATCACTTTAGAAAGGTTTTACTCTATTTTGATTGGGAAACTGGTGTTTTTAAATTTGATAAAGAGAGAAAATTTGAAAAGAAGAATAGAGATATCAAATTTACTTTAATTTTGTTGAGAGAGAAAGATTGAAAAGAATAATATAGATATCAAGGCAAAAAAAAAGAGTGAGAAATTTTTGGAAATAGAAATATATCCAAATGAAAAGAGTATTAAAAAAAAGTATTTTAGGTATTAAGTGAAGTATAATTAGAAAATAAAAAAGGATTTTAAGAGGTTAATAGAGGGGCCCCAATAGTGCAACTCCTCAGAAATAGTAGGTACATTTTTTTTTTCCTCTAAGCATTCTTAAGACCTCATCGATTTGACAACATAAATATTTATAAAAATTAACGTTCATTTTGTGATTTTATTCTATATGCATGCGGAGAATTAAAGTATATATTAGATATATATTGTACCGGAATTTAACTAACCACTCCAATTTAAATCTTTGAGGAGGTATGGTTAAAAAATTAATTATATATATATAAATATAACTTAAGGGGGAAGATTTTCTATTTATTTGCATCAATTGATCAATTAAATGTTGATTAATAGTGGTAATGCAACCTCTGACCTTTTTTTTGTTTTTGTGAGTGGAAATTAGCTGATAAATAATTGATAAAATCTCTTAAAATAGTACAAGAGATGTTGAAATTGAAATTGAAATTTTAAGAAGTGTTGAAATTAAAATCTTACTTGCATTTGAGTTAGGAAGATTCTTTTGTTCAATAATTTTAAAATTCATTTAGTAAAATTATGGTATGACTTAGCTACCACAACGCAACAGATTTAAACGAAGCCTTAATAAAACAAAAATTCAAGATCAATTCACATGGTTTTCAAAATGTTGGCTCAAGTGTGGATTTACCATTGCTAGCTATCCTAACTTGCAATAAGGTCTCGACTCTCAAGAAAAAGATTAGGCCAGGCAGATTTTGTGATTAGTGCCACGATCAAAGATTTTTCTCACACATGGCCGTAATATAAAAGTAACACACTCTAGCAAGATATCATAATAAAAGTGAACTTGAGGACCTAAATGGTAAAACTTTCCTAGTAATGGATTAAAACACTTACGCCGTTGCCGGGGATCGAACCCGGGTCGCCCGCGTGACAGGCGGGAATACTCACCACTATACTACAACGACAATTTGTCATTTATGTGGCAAAGTAAATAATTTGTAGTGTTTTCTGTATTTTAAAATAAACTTTACTATTGATAGGGGCGAAACCAGCACCTTTCGATTTCTTTTCCTTTTGAATAGGGTTATATGGATCTAATCAATTCTTCGTTATTTTTTTTAAATTAAATTTTTTTAATATGAAAAAATAATGTGAACAATTATTATTTGATCTTATTCTCTCTCCTTTCATCTCATTCCCTTATTTCAAATTTACTGTAATATATGAAGTAAATGTTACATTTGATAAATGAAATTATTCAAAACTAACAAATGCAATCCCATTTTAATCTAAACAAAATGAAAGGAACAATCCTATTATGTAAAAACTGCAAAAAAAAAAAAAAAAGGTTTCGTGCCACTTTGAATCTATTAGAAATGTTTTGGCCAAATTGCAGAAGCACAACTTCGAATGATAATAATAGGTAAAAATTGATAAAGTTATAGTGAAAAGTAAGACAAAATAAAATTGATTTAGAAAGAAAGAATAAAAAAGAAAAATTGAAAGAGAGATAAACTATTGAGGCTTTGACCATTGTTACCTAAAAGAGATAAAGTAATTAATCAAGGGTAATTTTTTAATGTTTCAAAACTAGTGAATTAAAATAATAACCTATAAATCAATAATTATTTAAATTAAAAAATGAGTGTTGAAAGGAAGAAATTAGTAAAGTCAAATAGCCTTACCCTTTTTTTTAGCACATTAAATGTATCATAATAACATAAATACCTAATCAAAGCTAGCTCTAACAGTCTGTAAGCTTTAGGCAAACTTTTTTTTAGAGACTTTTCTACATTAAACAACACGTCTCCCAAAGAAATATTAAATAGCTCGAAATTTAAATATCTTTAGTAATATCTTGAATTTCAATAATTACTAACAAGAATACAAAGATAAAGAAAAAAGAATTATAAAAAGATTTCTATTTATTTCCAAAATGACATTAACTAAGTTCACAATGTTTATGAATCTGATTCAATTATCAACATTTATACTATTTAAATCACAAGCTTCATAGCTAATTCAATCCATATATCAATATAATAAATAAAAAAAACTACAATAAATTTAAAAAATAAGAATAATAATAATTTGAAATAAAATAATTAGAATGATAGCACATACAAAATTGACTAGTTGAGATGAATACGATGGCCAGATAATGGCAATGAATTTTATAGAGAATGGTAGAATGATAATACATACAAAAATTGACTAGCTGGGATAAATATGATAGTCAAATAACGACAAAGAATTTTATAAAGAAGGTCAGAATAATTTTATTTGTAGATATGAGAGGAAAACATTTTTCTAACTGAGTATCATTGATTTAATAATTATTAGTTTTAAGGTTTTAAATAGAGTTAATAGAGTACTAAAGTTTTGAAATCCAATAGTAATAATTTTAATAGAGTAATTATTTTTTCTGAAAATGAAAAGTATTGAATTGATTTTCTTGTAATTATTAACAAAATAAAGTTCAAAGGGTTAAAATTATTATATTGTAGAATCATATTTTTACAAAATAAAAATATTACTTTTAAGGTAAAGATTACCAAATATAAAGATAATTATAAATAAAAGTAATATTAGTGTGTTGCCTACAAATTAAATCAACATACAATATATACGTAACTTAAAAAAAAATAGAATCTTAGAATAATTCTTATTATCACATTAATAAATAGATGTCCTAAATTTGTGGCCTTCCTAAATATAGAATTTTAGGCAACTGCTTAGTTCATCTACTGCTTAAGCCATCCCTATATCTAATGACGCTCTTTTTAATTTAAAAAATAACCCTCAAGAAAGCTCATTGTGTTTCTTAGCAAGGTTATTATTGATCACAAACTATCTACTCCACAAGATCGCCTTCGGCTGTTGATAAGCTTATTCAATAATGTTTGAGACTCACGGCCCAACACCAAAATGAAGACGAAAAAGAAAAACAAGAACCCATTTAGTTAGTTTGTTTGTATACAAATACAGTAAAAATGATATATGCCTTGCCAATTAAAGAGGTAAAGATAGATCTGATCACCTCTTTTAATCCATTAGATCATGTAAGTTTTGTTCCATATTTTTGTCCTTTTGTATAATTTTAATTAAGGTTATAATTGTCGATATATAGATAGGGGTGGGAAAATACCCGCCCAGTCCATATTTAGACCGAACTCGGGCGATGTGGGCCGAGAATTACCCAGTCCGAGTATGAGCCTGCACCGGTCCTAGACGTCACTTGATAAATTCGAGATCCGACACAGAACTCGAATTTTATTAAAAAAATTAGAAAAATATTTTATTTTAAATATTTATATTTATTTTCTATATATATTTTTATGTCTAATTTTATTGAAATAAATTTAAAATTTATAAATTACAATTAAAAAGTATAAATATATAATATTAAAAAAGTATAAAATTTCTTTTCAAAAAAAAAGTATAGAATTTGGGTGCACAAATTAAAATCCGGCTCGGTGCCGGGTTTTTTAAGCCCTACCCGAGTGTCTAAATCCGGGCCGAATCCGGCATTGTGATAAATGGTTCATTTTTTGTGGAGGAAAAACAAAAAAATTGGGCCTGCTTTTTTATTCTTTGTTCAAAGTCACGGAGGACAATAGAGGTATTTTATTGGAGACAGTAGAAAATATAGTTTAAATTAAAAAAAATCTTATAAAAATAGATCAGTAGGGCTGCAGTCCACGTTGGGCTTTTTGTGGCTCACCTATTAAAGAGTGGCGGATGGTGGCTAAGAATTTTTCTTTTTTTTCGGGGACTAAATTTGAGGGATTTATTTGATTGTAGGGTTTTAATTCCTTAAAAAAATAAAAAAATTGTTATTCTTTTACTCTTCCAATTGTTTTAAAATAAAAAATCACAAATGTAATACTTTACCACTTTACAGATTAAAAAATCATAATAATAATATTTTCGTTAGTTCTATTAGTCAATGACTGATGTCACGACGATTTCATAAGAATAAATATATATTTGCACAAAATCTAATGTAAAAATAATATGAATCAGGCTAAAACTTTAAAAGTGTAATACCAATAATTAATCTTAATGCTCTATTTTTAATAATTAATAAAATTTGAAATGTAAAAAAATAATAAAAAATTAAGAAAATAAAAGTGTATTTTTTTCTTTTACATTTCAAACATTTGAGGCTGTTTTAGAAATTGACAAAAATCTACACTTATTTTATTATTTTTGGAGTTATTGTAAGTCCAATTTTAGTATTTTATAAGTAAAGTAACAAGTTTTTTTTTTTTGACCACGAGGTATTTTGGGGAAGGCCCCAACTGTGAGAGGCACTTTTAAACCCATACCACTATCCAGACTAGAAGTTCTCGCTCGAACCGAGAAACACAGGTTCTCCCAACAAAGGCGGCTTCCCTGTGACTCGAATTAGAGAGCAAACCCAATTAAGCCACTGAAGGGAACTCCAAGGTAACAAGTTAATAGATGGTAAATTATTATACTATAATAATTCTTAGGGTATGTTTGGTGCATTGTATTAAAGGGTATTAAAATATGATTACATTAAATTAATACTAGTGCTATGTTTGGAAGAGCATGGGAATGGGTTAAAGGGGTTGTGCTAATGCAGCAGTTGCCACAATAGCTAAACTCAATTGTGAGTCAGGTTTAGTTAATACGACAGTTGCCACATTAGCTTTTTTTTTTTTTTGCTTTGCTTTATAATAATAATAATTAATAAATAAATAACTTTTTAGTTTAATATAATATTTATATATTTTTATTTTTACATTATAATTTATTAATTAATTTATAATGTAATATAACTAATAGTAAATATTTAAATATGAATAAATTTTAATAATTTTAATTTCAAAATAATAATATAAAATATTAATAAATTTAAAAATGTTAATATAATATATAACTTAAATTAATCACAAAAAAATAATATAGTATAGTGTAGCACCAAACATTTTAGAATGTTTTTGGTACATGTGATTATAGGGTATTAAAATACTATTCATATTAACTTAATGCCAATACCATATTTGAAAAAATTTTAATTTAATATAATATTATATAATATTAATTTTTATTTTCTTTTATTTTTATATCATAATTATTAATATTAATTTATTATTTATTATTTATTATTCATATTTTAATTTTTATTATATTAAACATATTACTAATAATGTATTATTTAATTATATAATAATTAATATATGAAATTGATTAACATGTACTTAAATAATATATAAAAATAAGAATATAACTTGATATTATATTATATTATTTAATTATATTATAGTAATTAATATATATAAATTAATATAACTAATAAAAATATTTATCTATGAATAAATTTAAATAATATTAATTTAAAATTAATACTAATACAAATAATAATATAAATATCATTACGTTATGATATTATTTAGAGATTATTTGATTGAATTATTTACTTCAATCTTTATTTCACATGTTATATATTTAGAAAATACTGAAAAATAAATGTGATGTTGTCAATTATAAGGCTATAAGCTTCATATGAAAAAATATTTTTTAATATTTATACTAAAAAATAATGTTAAATTTCTAAAATTTAATAATTCTATATTTTGCATTTTTCTAAGTGCTAATACTATTATTTTTTAAATATTTAATTTAAGTTAATCACAAAAAAATAATGCAGAACAACGTAGCACCAAATATTGCACAATATTATTATAATACAGTGTTAATTGAAATACTAACTAAGCAACCCAAGAGGGGAGGTGAATTGGGATTTGAAAATTTATACAATACAATTCGCACAATAATTTAATCTATTGCCTCAATTAATTCAAAATAATAAATTCAATCAAGCACAATATTAAAAGAGTAAGGGAAGAGAAAAACGAACACAAGAATTTTTACGTGGTTCGGCTATCCCCGCCTATGTCCACGCCTCCAAGCTCACCCGGCTTGAGGATTTCACTATCCAAGCCCTTCCAAGGCTTCAACCGATTACAATTGACTTCAATGTGTCAATGAACCTTTACAACAAAGAGATTATCTCCCAATCTCTTCAATCAAGCATCTCACACACTCAAACTCTTACAATTGAGATGAGTAAATGAGAGTTACAATAAAACTCACTCAATGAGTAGATATTCAAAAATGAAGAACAAGAAATGATTTAATGTTTTGTGTTTTATAAATTGAAGGCTTAAGATATTTTGTGTGCTTTTTCTTTTTGCTTATTGGAGAGATTGAAAATGAGTTGAATTTAAGTTCTTATAAATTGAGCTCAAAAACTAGCCGTTATGCACTTGTCAGCCCGAAAATGATTCAAGATTAACTATTAACGGTTAACCATTTCACTGGTCAAAATTTACCGTTGGGTCAAATTTCAAGTTACCCTTTTACCATTTAGGCTTACCCTTTCGCCGTTTAGACTTACCCTTTCGCCGTTTAGACTTCCATAGACCTGCAAGATGAATATCTATTATCCGTTTATAGTAAACGGTTAAGGATTTGCATGAAATGACTCTCTGGATTTTATTGGTTAATCGTTTGTGATAAACGGTTCGTTGTTTGTTTACAATAACCTACAAAATATATTTGGTTTAACTGTTCTTATTAAACGGTTCAAGGTTAAAATAAATGGTTAACCGTTTTCAGTAAACGGTTCACCGTTATGTTCCAGAATCATCATTTTAACAAAACTTAGCAGAACATGCTTTCTGGAAATTATCGGTTAACCGTTTTAAATAAACGGTTAGCCGTTTGCTACAGTGATTGCTACAGAAAATAATTTGAGCTTAAAAGATTAATCATTCTTAATTTTATTTGTTATCATCAAAATCAATATTATGAAAACATATATGTTAACATTAATGCAATAAAATATAATACAATATACCAACTTTAAAATAATGCAATACAGTGTAATCTAATATTGTGTGCTAAATGCAACCTTATAGCATTGTTATAATATAATGTTAATACAATACAATATAACATAATATCATATAATGTGTCAAATACACCCATATTGATTTGTTATTTCACTATAGTTAAAGTAGTGAAAGAATCATAGTCCAAAAAAAAAAACATATTAATTATTAAGAACATTATGGGTTTGTGGGTTAAATAAGTTGGATCAGTCCAATCCAAATCTAAGGGGTTTTATGAGTAGAGTTTTTAACACTCCTCTAAATTCCTTTTTAACACCCCTTTAAAATTTTGTTTCATAAAATACCCTAGTTGAATTTACAAAATACTAACCATATATCAAAAATTGCCCTTAAGGGCGTGGTCGGGTTGGTTGCAGTGAAGCTGTAGTCTCTACCAAAACCTGAGTTCGATTCTTGGGGGTGGTAAAGGGGGATAAAAATTGTATTTGGGTTTGCCCAACCCCTCTTACCTTTTAAAAAAAAACCATATATCAAAAATCAACTATCTCGCCATAAATTTTTATTCTAAAAAGAATATTTATTTCAAAGTTTTTATTTATAAAATGCATAAGAATTTTAAAATCTTAAATTATTTTCTATTATATGGTTTCTATTTTCATAATCCTAAACACATATTAGTTTTCGAAAAATAAATATTTTTAACTAAAATTAAAAATATAAATATAAATTATGAAATGTGACAGATGTAAAAACATTTAAAAAAATTCCATTTTAGTGTTTAATTGAATTTTCATTTAGAATAAGAAATGAATCAATTGTCTTTTGTTATTTAAGTAATTTGTAATGAAATGGAGTTTTATAAGAAATTTTGAGGGATTTCAAAAGGCTTACTCGAATATAAAAGCCAACCCGAAGCCAAATAAAATTTCAACTCAAACTATATATATGTATTAAATTTCAAGAAAGGAATATAAATCAAATTGAAAGTAAAATTCACCGAATATAAGATTGATAAAAGAGATAGAAATATTCAAATATAAAAATTAGTTTCTCTTCCAAGAAACTAGCTTAAATTGAAGTTATTTGGTGACTTAAATAAATTAGCAGCTTGTTAACTCTTATTTGGTGACCAAAGATCACAGGGAACTGTAACTCAATATTGAGAAAACACATGATACTAGCTTAAATTAAACAGCCTTAAGTCCAATTCAACCGCAAAAATTTACCTATAAATTCCTGCCCATTAAAAGATAATGATGAAGTTTTCATTTTATTTCTTTTGGGAAAATAAGAAAAGAAAATAGTCTAATATTATAATGAAGATTTTATTTTTAATATTATCTTACAATTCTCTACTATATTATAATCAGAACTTCATAAAGTCAAGTCTGAAAATCTTTTTCAAAGAAGAATGAAGAGACAAATACCCTAAAATTAGTAGAAATTCTATATGAAGAGACATGAAGTTTCAAATTATCTTTTCAGGTATCTTTAAGTTATGTTCAAGCATAATTTATAATTCTTTTTTTCATGCAAGGTGTTTTCTTGCTTCTTCTAATTTTTGGTTAACGTTGAACAGCAATGGAAATATTTAACAATTCAATTCAAAAACTTGGAAATATTACTTTTGACCATGGCTTTTATCAATTTGATTGTGATCTTTCTTTTAAGCTGCTAGATGATCATCTATGGTGTCACGTTAGTTTTTATCCTAACTTTATAAGTGCAGGACAATTGTGGTTCTAAAGTCTGATAAGAGTCACAAGTTTGATAAAATTGAAGCCTTCGGCCTCTAGTAAGGCCACCTATATGACCATTATTGCATTTTATGTAGCAACCGAGAACTGAACTATGTTACATATAACATAACATACAGTAAACCCATAAGTTGTCATGGGTGACAGCTTAATTATTTCACATGCTGTAACTTTTTTATTTTGGGTGACAATTTAGGGGTTACTGTATATTACATTTATATATAATGCAAAGCATGACCCAACAACCGAATGTTAATTTAAAATAGGTTAACACTGGCATTTACACAGGACCCTAGTGCTTGCATACAAAATATAGCTCCTAGATCTCAGACAAGACTATAAAGCATGTAATTGGGAAAAAAAAGAAAAAAAAAAGCTGTAAAGCATGATCTGCCATACTATTACAGAAAATTTGTTGCATTAAACCTAAAAAAAAAAGGAAAAAAGTTTTCCTATAGCATATTATTTTGCATAATGGACTTGAAAGAGACCAAAGACCAGAAGCATTATGTTTAAACAAAGCAAGCATCAGAAATTTATCCACACCAACTGATTACTTAAGCTTTCATTATCTATATAACTGAAGCAATCAGTCACTCTCATCAAAGGCATCCTCTCGACAATGGCGATTTATGGCCCTTCAATTGTGGGAGATGATCATTCTCTCCAGCTGCAACAAAAGAGATAAGAGAGAAGTGAAAATACTTGTTAGAACAAACCAGCTTAGAGTAGTAGTAACCATCAAAAATTCGGATTGGAGAATTAGAAGGTTAAATTAGTAGACGATAAGGCAAGGTTGCAGAGTGAGGTAGGAAATAAGGGTTCATGAGAGATTAAAGAAGTAGAAAGTCAGCTCAAATTATGCATTTACATGCTGATGAATGAATATGATAAGAGTACGTTAAAGAGACATTGATATTAGATCATTCCCAAAATAGGAGCAAAATGAAACAGGTGAAGCAAGAAAATTATCAGCAGTTTGGACCAAGAAGACAAACAGAAAATGGGAAGCTAATGATAGTGGCAAATCATTCAGGGCTCTGTTGCACGGTTCCTATACATGGCATAACTGAATTACCAATAATGCTGCATTGTAGGACTGGTTCCCTAAAAAGCAATGTCAAACATCCAGAACAGAAATACAGTTTCCTTCAAATTCAATTTACTTGCAAGCAAATATCGTACGTGCTTCTTCCCCCATATGAACTAATTTTTGACATTTCAAAGACAGTGAGATGATTGATTATCATTAGAAGGATATCTAACATGTCGATGAAAAAGAAATGGAAAATAGTAATGTATAAAAATAAGAGAAATTAAAACAGGAAGCAACAAGTTGATAGTTGACTTCTCAAAAATGACTTTCTTCAGCATGGCCAAATCTTAAGGCATCAAAGCTGATTCCAGTAGTTAACTGTATAAGACACAAATATGACCATCTTCTTAAGCCAAGCTTGGGGTCATAGGATCAGATACATGGGCCTTTTCTCATTAGCTAGGACGATTATTACATATCAAATGAAGCAGATTCATTATTCACTATCTCAATGTAAATGTATTCAGTTGAAAAACCGGCAGTACCTGAAGAACTATATCCATCTTGCTATGTAGCTTCAGAAATTCATGTCTGATCGCATCAACTGCCACAGTGCACCTAAAAAGAATCATACTCATGAGAATATAGGGAACACATGGGGGAATGAATAATTAATACGTAATCGAACAAAAACCCGGAAAAGAATTCAGTATGTTCTTAAATAGAAAATCAAGAAGTTAACAATATTGGCATGTTGAAATTTGTTATACAAAACATGGATTTATTGCAAAATGGAAATGGGTGACCAAGTGATGTGAATATGCAGTCCACCTGAAACTTATAAAAAGCGGACAATAAGAAGACATATTAATAGGTTAAAATATAAAAAACCAACAGCATCTCAGTGCAAATAAATCATAGAGAGATATTTCCAAAAATCAAACTCCATTCCCTTTGTTTCCTTGTTTTCCTGCCTTATCTTTAAATGATCTCTTTCTTTCTAGCCAAATAACAGAAAGTGACAATTGGCAATTAACAAAATTGAAATGCAATAATCGTTTGAAACCAGGAAAAATATTGCAACTTATTAGCCTATATAAGCCAGAGACTTTGCCATATAGACAAAAGCTATATTTGCTAGTAAGGTTACTTAATATAATGTCGGATAATGTTGGAAACAATTTTATTATCCTTATTGAATAATAAGCTCAAGAAGAGTCTGACTGTTTTAACAAAATATCATTTTTGCCGAACTTGAAGTCAGGGCATTTTCCGAACTATTTGGAAGACTAGAAACATTCTTTTCACTTCAGTACAGATGTTATTGAACCCAGAAAAGACCTTATTGATATCATGAATTAATATTTCCAATCACCTTTTGGGATGTTTTCTCTTATCACAATTTCATCAACCCAAAAACAAAATCAGTTCCATATTAGACATCTTTGAGCTGGCAACCCCATGTCCGATAGAGCCAGGAAATAAGAACAGAAAGTGATGTTGTCTTCTTATAATAAATTATGCAATGAATATATGACCTTGGCTAATTAACTTGTTGCATTATCTCCTATGCTGGTTGTCAATAAAACATGGTCAACATATTATTTAATAGTGACACAATGCCTTTCTTCACTCAAACTAAGGCACCTCCTCAACTTCCTCATTTTCTTGAATATTCCACAAAATCCTCCCTCCTTCATGCCACAATGGCTTGTGAAAATATTTTAAAATTTTTCACAAAGAAATGCTAAATAATAATTTGGACAATCCCACTACCTAGGGAGTAATGTTTGCTATTGTACCTCAAAATTTGAATACCAAATAGTGGGAAACTGATACAAAGATACTGACAAATTTAATACGGCCACAGAAAAATTGTTTTCTTACCTTTCCTTAGATCTGTCATCAATGGCATGACGAAGGTCACCACACGCAAGTGCAATTTGATAAGCACCAATGCTGGACCACCAGATGGAGAAAAATGAGTAAGCTCAAGCACCAAACCACCTCTATAACAATAGGATGATCAAAGAAGCATAAGTATCACATATGAAGAACAGAGATATTAAGGAACAAATTAGGTAGTTAACTTACTCATGCTACACCAAGTCAAAAGAAAAACAAGGTAACTGAATTTTCTCTTTTCTGACATTGACACAATCCGTCCTGTTGACAACATTTTTGTTCGTACTTCCCTTTTGATGTTACTAAATCCATTTAAAGAAAAATTACCATAGAATGGATCTGAATATATCAGCTTTAAAAAGAAAAAAAGGACTGCAATTTCTTTTGAAATATAGCAAATTGTTATCTCCCAAAATCAAAGCATATAAATTGAAATTAGTGTCTTAAAACAAATTACTTCATTACACAAATGACTCTGATTACTCAGGAAAATGATAACTCAATTTTAAAAAGACTAGACTCAAGATGTTAGCATGCCCTTTGCATCATAGAGTGTTGTTGTATGCATAACAAAGATAAAAGAAATGTAGGATTTAGCCTTGGATAACTGATTCTTATGAATCGACAAGCCAAATGATCCTCCCACCTCTGGAAGCTAAAATAGCAATTTCAACAACTTTGCAACATTGACCCGACTTAAATGATCGTCATTAAAAGAAAAAGACAAAATCACCAATTGATTTGTCCCTGCTTATTTTACCACAGCGCCACGTGCAGCAAACACAGAAGTTGACCCAAAAGATTCGTAAAAGGAAACAATTCCCCGTATTCTGTATTTATTAAACTTAAAAGATGAAACTCGTAAATTCATTAGAGAGATTCTTGGAAACAAGTAGTTAAGTATATACTATATTTGTTAGATATATATTTAAGAACAATTCAATTTGTCGGTTTGTACATGACTACAAACCCAAACAACTACATTACCATGATGTTCCTCCTTTAATTTTCATGCATAATTCTTCCATTTCATGATAATTCACAACAGGTTGCGCCCTGCAAACAAATCCAAGGAAAAGAGATTGGCTATAGTAAACACAGGAATCTATTTAATAACTGAAACACCAGTAAAGATATTGAACATATAAACACATTTGAAATACTGTCATAGTCAATAGAGATTGAGATATACAAAGCCAGGGTCATCTCTCTTATGGTAGTTTGGGCATCAGAGCAGAAGGTTGGTATCAACTCGGCAAAAAAGAAAGGTCCATTAGCCTCCTTCAAAGAATAAACCATTCTAAACCGAGAATCCACTAAACCCTGCAAGACAGAAACAAACAAATAAATCCACAATCATCTCCTGACCCAAATGAAAGTGATTTTTTCCACTAAAATAATTGATCAGCTTCAGAACTAAATCCATCATATTCAACGTCAGAACAATATAGCTTAGACACAGCACAGTTAAACAAGAAAAATGGGAAAATGAAATTAACCATAGCAACTTAATTCAACTACTAAGTATAACAGGTCTTAGATTCGAACTCAGCTCACAGGCTCACATGGGCCGCAGAGAATTGGGTTGCTTATGGACTACTTATTAAATTAAAAAAAAAAATCCATTTCTTTTCTCTTGTAATTGCCATTCGTTCCATCACAAAATATTAAATTACAAGCATCAAAATGAAACAAGAATATGAGTGCACATCAGAGAAGTTGCATAATCAAAATCCAAAAGCCTGCATAGGTGAATAGATAAATAAAGAGATAGAGAGAGAGATAAAGGGTACTTCAACTTCCATGGAGGTGATAATATCAAGAAGCTGCCGGTTCAGAGCCACCTTATCAGCCATTATAGAGAAGAGCTAGCAGAGAAGAAGAAAACCCAGGAAGCTAAATTTAACAGAGAAATGGAATGAAAGAAATAAAACTTTCTTAGTGGGGTGTAGTTTGTGAATTATGAAATTGGCAGAAAAGGGGGTTTTATACAGATGTTGAAATCGGCAGTTACAGATAATAATTGTATCTGAGTTTGCATGCATTTTCTCCCCATAAAGACAAGAGTTGTACAACAAAACAGCCCCTCGACGATTCTTTTTCTCTCTCCCTCTCACTCTTCAGTATAGTGTAGTGCTTAATTAAGCAGAGTGTAGTATTTAATTAAGCCATGTGTGTGAATTGTGTTGTGTGGGGTCAAATGGGCAAAGCAAGTTAAGCGAAAGTCATGAAGGACTGTTCTGTCTGCATTTGTAACCTGGCAAATTTGGCTAGTTGGCTTTCAACAATTCTTATGTCAAACCTGCAATAAAATTCAGAGGGTTTTACTTGTCACATGTTGTGGTACGGGAAAGCTATGAAAGTTGAAACCCTCTTTGGAATGGTGACAACAAGAATGCTATTGATGGGAGTTTGGATATATATATATATATAGAGAGAGAGAGTAATTTTTTGGTCAGAGATTTTAAAATACGAAAAAATTAGGAAAAATTTTAAAACCACGAGATTTTAAAAGTTTTCCACACTTTTCGTATTATAAAATTTCTGATTGGAATATTTATATATAATGAGAGATTGACATATCTGTACTGAAACTAATATATATTATTATTATCGTACTATTTTTATAATATCTAATTATCTATAATACTAAAAGTTAAAAAAAAGGGAGTAAATGGGTTATTTTCTTGGTATTTAATTTTGAGAAATAATATATATATATATTGTAAAAAGATTCAAAAATAACATAAGTACAAGAAATATATCATATCGATAATTTTTTCATTCCGAAGGCCTATATTTCTTATCTCTAGTATTTGAATTTTTATTTTTATTTCAATTTATATGAGTCATTTAATTTATGATAAATATGAACAAAGGTATATTAGAAAATAAGTCTACCAAATTTTTGCTATTATCTAATTTGATCCAATTGAGTAGTTCTCACCAGATTTGACTCAAATTCGATTCAAACAAATAAATTTATATTTAAAAGAAATTTATCCTAAATTTTTATTTAGGGGTGTTTTTATGATGTTTGGTGTGAGTGGTATAACTGAAGTAATTTGAGTATTTAGGAGCTTCTCCATGAGTCACTTATTGACCGGGCAACCCTACTACTCCGATGAAGGTTGCTATAAAGGTGTTAAGCTGTCGTCTGTTAACCAAGTACACATTTCCAATTGGCTTCTATTTTTCAGTCTGAAAGATAAGGAACTTTTTCACATTAATGTTGGCATTTAGAAAGCACATGTGTAACGCTAAAATATCTAATTTTTTTTTTTTCATTTTTACGCAATCAGGTGAGCAAATTCTACTAAGATTATAGTCAATCCCTGATTGACTCGTATAAGGCAATTGAGGTGTCATTTTTTTTTTCCACCAATCAACTTCTTTATTATTCCTTCACCACCGGTCAGCTTACAACTTAACTATAAATATCTTTCCAAATTTATCTATAAAAAAAATAATATTGTAAAATAATGGTGTTAGAGAATATCATATATTACAAAAAATAATAAGGAGATAAGTAATATATATTAATTTTAGGATAAAAAACTATCAATCTCCTATGAAAAAATACATGAGAAATATTTATTTTACAGTGAGAAAGCAAACTTAAGGTCTTTTTTTTGGTTAAATTTTAAATAAGATACTTCCATTTAACTCATCACAATGATTCAAATATAGACATTTAAACTCTCAAGTATAACAATAAACATTCTTTATTTTGATTTATTTTTTGTTTTTTCGAGGTAAAGACATTATACTATATCAATAGCTTTATCTACCTCCAAGGCTCCAAAATAGAAGAAAATCACTTATGCAAAAGAGTTTAGATATTTCTAATACAATGGAGGGACTAACTGTTTCATGCAAATTAAAAATCTTCCTTTTTCTTACTCTCTTCTATGCATTCACCTCTCAAAAATCCTTAGTCTGGCAACAAAAAAATGTTCTCACCTCTAAGACCTCAAAGAAAACTGCAAAAATAATCAAAATAATAATTATTGCTGATTTCAGATTGATGGTTTTAAAAAAGAGTAAAAATCAATGGGATGGATTGATGATGAGACTTAATCATATTTGCAATTGTACACAAGAGTGATGATGCAATTTTCTTCTAATTTCTTCTCTCTCTCTCTCTCTCTCTCTTCATGTCGATGATGGGACCTCGCTAATTTGTCTATGATGAAATATATACATGGTAGAAGCCTCATTTACACATTCAATTTTGCATTTAGCCCAGACAAGCGGAGAAGGGCCTGGTTTTTGGGGGGGGGGGGGGGAGGGGAGGGGGGGGGGGGGGAGGGGGGGGGGGGGGAAGGGGAATGCCCCGCCCATATTTAAATTTTAAATAAAAAATCGCACCTAATCACTTGATAAATTTCAATTTTTTAATGTTTAAATATATCATACCCAAGTGTTCTTACAATAACTAATTCAATTTATGAGGATTGATGGTACGCTAGTTGGAAAATTTTATGTTTTACCATTATTCCATTATTTGTATCAACAAATACATGTACATAGATCGAATGGCACAAAATTGTTTCCATGATTATGTTACTAATTATTATTGTTTCCATGTAGAAAAAGGTTTGTTGTACATTGATACTTATTTTCATCCGTAATTAATTTTCTACTTTACACTCAAAATCTGTTTTTTTTCCATCACTAAGTTTGTTGATTCCATATATATATAAGTGCATAAATTGATTTCCAATTCCATTATTGGTCCATATGGAAAAAAAATTATTGTACTTTAAACATTGTTTTTTTTAATCACTTAACTTTTAAAAAATTTTAAGATCATTCACATACAATTTTCAACATTAGGATTGTCTTGTTTTAAATATGAGATAAGGACCGAGTTAGCCTGATCACCCGAACATATTGGAGGGCTGGACTTGGGCTTGGCGAAGCCTAGCCCGTTTGCCAACCCTATGGAAAGAAGAAAATGACTTTAAAATATGTAATAGGACCCATGGTTTTATTTTCGAAAAAAAATGGACCATTGAAAAATAACTATAAGCCAATGTAAAAAATTTGTGTTTGAAAACATATCCTTAATCAATTGCTTGAATTTAGAAGTATATCCCTTGAATCAACTGCTTGTATTTAAAAATATATCCCTTGAATCAACCACTAATTAATTGATTAATAGTAAAATTTATTGATAGAGTTAAATTCTAAAAGAAAATCAAGGACTTCACTGGAACTAAAATATTTTTAGGCCGTGTTTGGTATTGAGAAACTGTATTTTTTAAGTTATAACTGTTATGAAAAAAACTATAATTATGAAATAAAAGTTTATTGTATATAGTAAATATAATTTTTTAAATAATAATTTTGACAAAAATAATAAATATATTATATGTTTTTTATGATACAAGTGTGAAATTAAATCAAGTTAACTTCCAAGTTACAACAACTAATATTTATTAAACATTTTAGGCTACATTTGGCACACAAGATTAAATTGGATTGACCATAAAAAATGGATTAGATTAGATTGAATTGGATTAGTCTGGATTATATATAATGTTGTCCTATGTTTGGTACGATATAGGATTAATATCGGATTAGATTATGTCAAATTAAATACAAGTAAAGTTAAATAGTATTTAATTGGAATAATTAAATTTATTTAAATTATAATATTTATATGATATATTTTTCTAATAAATAAAATATTATTAAAACAATTAAATATAAAATTAATTATTTAGCAAATGTTGATGTTTTACATAATATTCAAATGATAAATGGGATGTTTCTTAATAACAATTTTATTAATACATATAATAGACTACTAATTAATTATTTAACATTACAAATTAATAAAAATAAATAAATGAAAGAAGATGTCACAGGTAGGGGTGGGCAAAACCAAGTTCAAGTCGAGTCAATCCGATCGGGTTTCAGGTTAGTCAGGTTGGGTGAAAATCAATCCAAATGAAACTCGAATTAGTGACCTGACCCTATCCGATCCGTATGTAATTTGGAACACATCGGGTCGGGTCACTAATTTGGGTTTCATTCATGTAGGATTACACTCGGATCGCATCGGGTTAGGTCACTAATTCGGGTTTCATTAAGGTAGGATCGAGTTCAGATTTCAAACGGGAGCATATCACAAACAGGTTGTGAGGATTCAGCCTTCAAGCGACAAATCGATGGCCACGGCAGCAGATCATAGATGACTTTTTGTAGCAGATTGGTTTCACTTGGCGGCAGCAAATGGGCAGACATGGAACGACAGAGCGCGGATGACTCACTGCTGGATGTGGTTTCACTTGGCTGCAGCAGATCATGGCTTTACTTGTCAGCAGTAGATCGCTGTTTCACTTGGAGTTGGTAGCAGCAGATTGCGGACGGCTCACGGCTAGACGCAGTTTCACTTGGCAGAAGCAGATCGTGGTTCGGGGTTGTGTCTTGTATCGTGGTGTGTGTGAGTCTTGTGGTGGCTGGTTGGCATGTTTGTGTTGAGTGTTGACAATGTTGTGAACTTGTGAAGTTGTGATTCTTGTTTGTTGTGGTGGTGTGTGGCTGTGTGCATCTGTGAATTTGTGAGTGAGTGACTTTGTGTGTGTGTGTGTGCACGTGTGTGTGTTTAGGTTTAGTTTGTTTTTATTTTGGCGACCCGATCAAGTATTCGAATCGGGTTGGGTGTACTCGACCTGATCACAACCCAATCAAATTTATAATTTTTAATTAGATCAAGTTTCAATCCCAACCTGATCTGACCCGAACCAACCTAAACCCAAAATTTTTCGGGTCATATAAAATGCCCACCCCTTGTCACAAGTAAAATAAAAAATAAATAAATAATAACAATACATAAATAAATAAAAAAATATAAGAAATCTTAAAAAGACAAATATTTTTTAGTCTAATCCTCCTTAAATCCATTTGAAAATGAGGATAATTGATCCTGTAATTGTAGGACTAAATTTGAATTTAGTCTACTTAATCTAATTTAAGTGTGTTTGCCAAACAGGGGATTAGATATATTATCCAAACAATTAGTCTAATCCTACACTTTGTCCTGCTCCCAAACATATCCTTGATAAGAAAAATGTTATAATGTGACGATGAGATCAGAACAATTAATATTACAAACTGAAGAAGCCAGCCAATTGTACAAAACACAAATCTATCTCGGCAATTAAGCAAGCTATTGAATTCAAACAAACAACTTCTCAGAACCTGCAAAAAAAAAGGAATAAAAAAATGAAAGAATACAACAGCTGGTGGTTAAGGCGTGCAAGGTAGCACTGTCCTTAAAGAAAAATTCAGCCCCTTCGAAGATGATCTCTTGGTGCGTAAAAGGAATTGGGGCAGTCTTATCTTCCAAGATCCAACGACTCATTGATATAAGGGCGCACTCCTAGTCAAGAACAGCGAGGAAAAAGAATGATTTATGTGAAGAACGAGAATGTTGACAAGGTTGTAATAAAGGAAAGGAGAAAGAAGGAAATCAGTTTGCTACTTCACAAAGTCACTGCACTCATCCATTTTATACTTGAAAGCCAACGTGCATCTCCTTAATTCAAGCATCAAATCCTCCATTAGCAATGACCAATTCAGCCTCTGATTTGTTGCAAAAAATCAGCCACAAATCACAGGAAATCAACCATGAATAATGTATTTCACGTTGGTTTCAAGACCCATTCTGTTAGCCTATCTGACTATAAATATTGATTTTGATGATAACATACCACATGTGTTAGTTTAACAAAGATTTATGAATTGTGTTTTTATAATAAGAAAATGATTTTATGGAATTAAGTTGTTGTGGACTAAAATGAAAGAATTTTATAATCTTCAATATTGTTTTAAATTTCAAATTTGGACCTATTTGAAAATATTTAAATATTTTGGGTTATTCTACAATTTCACATATTTTGGTTCATATCATAATTTTAAAAAGTTGTGGGATTGACAAAGCATTATTTAGAAATTCTGAAATTGAACCTATTTGAAAACTTTTATAACGTTTTAGGTCATAATATAGTTTTATAAAGTTTTGAGTTCAAACTATAATTTTAGAAAAATAGTTCACTATTGCAGTTACTATAACAAGCGGCTAACTAGATGTGACAAGTGGCTAACCGAATTTCGGGCAGTAAGCTACTGAAATGAAAGCGGCTAACCAGATTTCAAAAACGGCTAACTGGATATGAAAAGCGGCATCCAGATATTCTAAATTTAAATTTTTATTGTAACGATAACATAAAAGCGGCTAATCAGATTTCATAAACGGTAAGTCGGTTATAACTAAAAAGTGAATAACAACTAGTTTTTGAGCTCAAACTGTAAAAACTCAAATTCAATTCATTTTCAAGCTCTCTAGCAAGCAAAAACAAAAAGCACACATCATATCTTGAGCTCTCAATTCACAAATCATTATTCATTGAATCATCTTTGTTCTTCATTTGTTCATCTACTCTTTAAGAGAGTTTATTTTGTTGTAATGCTAATTTCTTCATCTTAATTGTGAGTATTTGAGTGTGTGAGACACTTGAATGAAGAGATTGGAAGATAATCTGTTTGTTGTAAAGGTTTATTGATACCTTGAAGTCAATTGTAAGTATTTGTAGCCTTGGAAGGCTTGGATAGTGAAATTCTCAAGTTTGGATCGCTTGGAGGCGTAGATGTAGGCAGGCATTGCCGAACTATGTAAATATTCGTGTGTTTGTTTCTTATCTCTCTTACACATTTGTTATTTTGCTTTTATTGAACTTATTACTTTCGAATTTATTAAGGCGTTAGATTAGATTGTTGTGTGGTTTTGTTAGGATAATTTTTAAAATACCAATTCACCCTCTCTTCTTAGGCTGCATACTTGTATTTCATTAGGTATTAGAGTGAGGTGCTCTCGTTTAGACTTAACTGTCTAGAGCTAAAGATCAATGGCAACTCATAATGATTCTACATTTAGGGAAAGACAATCCACCACTAAACCACCATATTTTGATGGAAACGATTATCCGTATGGGAAAATTAGGATAAGAATTTACTTATAAACTTTAGATTATGAAATTTGGGAAATCTTTAATGATGGTCATTCCATGCCTTTGACTAAATATGAAGTCGGGGAAGATATTCCAAACCTTCACGGGAATCGAATAAATTAGAAAAGAAAAAGGCCTCTCTAAATTCCAAAGCTATGAATGCCTTATTTTGTGCACTAGATAAGAAAGAATTTCATAGAGTGTCTAGTTGTGAAAGTGCTAATAAAATTTGGCACAAATGTGAAGTTGTTTATGAAGACACGAACCAAGTGAAAAAGTCGAAAATTAGTAGGTACACTCAACCATATAAATTGTTCTAAATAGAACAAAATAAGAGTGTATATTTTATGTATACTAGATTTACGGATATAGTGAATACTCTAGGAGCCCTAGGAAAAATATTTTCTAATAGCGAGAAAGTTAAGAAAATCATTAAGTCACTGCCTAAGGAATGGAAACTAAAAAGGATTGTCTTTGAGGAAGGCAAAGATCTAAATATCTTACATATTGATGATTTAATTGGTTCTCTCATTTCATATGAAGAAGATTTGACAACAGAAAAAAGGGCATGAGGAAAAGAAGAAAAGCATTGCTTTTAAGGCCTCAAAATATGAGTGATGAGGAAAGCGAGATGGATGGTGAGGAGTTGGCAATGTTGGTTATAAGATTTAGAAAATTTTACAAGAAGAATAATGAGTAAAGAAAGTTTAAAGGCTACAAGAATAAAAAGGAAAAGAAAGAACCAATCACTTGCTATGAATGCAAGAAGCCCGGACACATATGACTGAAATGTCCTCTCCTCAACAAACTCAAAAAGAAAACTATGGTGGCCACGTGGGATGATGAAGAGCAACAAGAAATGATAAATTTAGCTCTCATGGCCTTTGGGGAATAATCATGTAATGAACTTGA
The DNA here is from genome assembly GCA_029633175.1 of Citrus glauca. NCBI lineage: Eukaryota > Viridiplantae > Streptophyta > Magnoliopsida > Sapindales > Rutaceae > Citrus > Citrus glauca. The sequence continues at coordinate 7,615,986 of JAQOOD010000004.1, read as the reverse complement.
TGAGGTAAGTGTTCTTCCTACATATGATGAATTACATTATGTCTTTAAGGATTTGCATGATGAATTAATGAAGATTGGTAAAAAGAATGTATATCTTAAAAAGAAAATGGTAGAGCTTAAAAATGAAAAAAAAAATCATTTAGTGCAAAGATTACATACCTAGAATTGGAGAATAAAACATTGCATGATAGAGTTGCATTATTTGAGAATTCTAGCACTTTACATGAGCATCTAGAATCACACATAAATGACTTGAAAAATGAAAATGAAATGCTTAAGAAGAATAGCAATAAGTTAAATGAGATCGTTTTAAAATTTACAAATGGGGAAAAGATGTTAGATAACTTGCTTAATTCACAAAAATGTGTTTTTGACAAAGGAGGTCTTGACTATAAGCCTAATTTGACTAATTTGAAAAAAGAGTATTATAAGAACTACTTTGTGAAGAATACATCTATTAACAACAGTATTATAAGAACTACTTTGTAAAAAATACATCTATTAACAATCAAATTGTATGTCATTATTGTAATGAAGATGGTCATATGAAAAATAGATGTCCAATGAAAAGAAATACATATTATGGTATGTAATGTGTTTAGGTTCTGAAAGGAACCATTGCTAATTATCAAGGACTCAAAAAGGGTTGGCTACCTAATTATCATTATTGTAATGAAGATGATCATTGAAAATATGTGTTTAGTTGAAAACTTAAAACACAACTTGCTTAGCATTAGTCAATTATGCGATAAAAGATATAGAATTATCTTTGATGAATCAAAATGTGTTATTGAGAATGCATGTGATGGCAAGGTTTTGTTTGTAGGAAATAAATGTGTTAATGTCTATACCATTAATATAAATTGTGCATCTATAAATGATAAATGTTTCTCCACATTGCATGATGATGGTTGGTTGTTGTATAAAAGATTATGTCATGCAAGCATTGATTTGATTTCAAAAATCGTGAAAAATGATTTGGTTAAAGGTTTTCCAAAAATCAGTTTTCAAAAAGATAAAATTTGTGAAGCTTGCCAATTTGGAAAACAAATCAAAACTTCTTTTAAAAGCAAGAAAAATATTTTTACTTCCAAACCACTTCAATTACTTCGCATAGATTTGTTTTGACCTTCTAGATATATAGTTTAAATGGCAAATATTATGCTTTTGAAATTGTGAATCATTTTAATAGATACACATGGGTATTCTTCTTAGATAATAAGGATGATGTCTTTGATGCATTTAAAGTTTTCTGCAAAAAGGTTCAAAATGAAAAGAGATGTAGTATTTCTTGCATTAGAAGCGATCATGGTGGAGAATTTGAAAATTATGCATTTGAGAACTTTTGTAATGATTTTGGCATTGAGTATTAATTTTCATCACCTAGGACTCCTAAAAAAAAATGGAGTTGTAGGGAGAACAAATAGGTTTATACAAAAAATGGTCAGGACCATGTTGAATGAAAATTTTTTGCTTAAGTATTTTTGGGTCGAAGCCGTCAACACTGCTTGTTATATTTTGAATCGTATGTTGATTAGATTTAATCTTAATAAAACTCTATATGAGCTTTGAAAAATAGAAAACACAACATTTGTTATTTTAAAATTTTTTGATGTAAATGTTTTATTTTGAACACAAAAGATAATCTTGGTAAATTTTATCCAAAATCTGATATTGGTATTTTTCTTGGCTATTCAAACTCAAACAAAGCTTATAGAGTGTATAATAAAAGAATTTTGATTGTGGAAGAATCTATGCATATTACATTTGATAAGTCTGACCCCTCCTCTACGGAGAAAGTTGTTGTTGATGACAATGCAGAAGAAGAACAACAACAAGAAGCATCAAATGACAACTAAAAAGATGCATCACATGGAATTCAAGAGGAACATCATGAAGAAACAAATGCAAAGCAAAATGAAGGTAATTCTCAAATACTTCCCAAAGAGTGGAAGTATGTTTCTTCTCACCCTAAACGTGTAATTTTACGAGATCCCTCACAAGGTGTTACAATTAGATCATCTCTTAAGAACACATGTGAGCATGCTGTATTTATTTCTTAAATTGAACCAAAATCCTTTGCGGATGCGAATAATGATGAATCTTGAATTATGGCAATGCAAGAGGAGTTCAATCAATTTGAGAGAAACAATGTGCGGGAATTGATTTCTAATCCGAAACATCAATCCATTATAGGCGCTAAATAAGTATTTAGAAACAAAATGGATGAATCCGGTGTGGTTGTAAGAAATAAAGTTAGTTTAGTGGCTCAATGTTACAACTAAGAAAAATGAATTGATTTTGATGAAACATTTGCACCTGTAACTAGATTAGAATCTATTAAGATGTTGTTAGCATGCATGTCATAAGGATTTCATTTTATTCCAAATAGATATCAAAACTACTTTCTTAAATGGTTACATTATAGAGGAAGTCTATGTAAAACAACCTCATAGTTTTGAAAATGAAAATTTTGCAAATCATATGTATAAGTTGTCTAAGACATTATATGGACTAAAACAAGCACCTAAAGCACGGTATGATAGGCTTTAGAATTTTCTATTGGATAATGGTTTTTCAATAGGAAAAACGGATACTAGTCTCTTTCTTAAGCATAAGAAACAAGATATACTTGTAGTACAAATTTATGTTGATGACATTATCTTTGATTCTAATAATGAATTGTTGTGTAATGAATTTTCTTCTTGCATGAGCAAAGACTTTGAGATGAATATGATGGGAGAACTAAAGTATTTCCTCGGACTTCAAATCAAACAAAACGAGGAAGAAATTTTCATAAATCAAGTCAAGTATGTGAGAGACTTACTCAAAAGATTTGGCTATGATAATGGAACGATAAAAAGCACTCCAATGAGTACTACAATCAAGCTGGACAAAGATGAGAAGGGTAAGGAAGTTGATACAAGACATATCGAAGTATAATCGGATCTTTACTCTATTTAACTGTTGGTAGGCCTGATATTATTGTTAGTGTATGCTTGTGTGCTAGATTTCAATCTTGTCCCAAAGAGTCACACTTGTCTGCCGTTAAACGATTTTTTCTATATTTGATTGGCACCATCAATCTTGGTCTTTAGTATCCTAGGGGAACTCATATTGACTTAACTTGTTATTCGGATGCCGACTTTGCGGATTATAAAGTTGATAGAAAAAATACTAGTGGAACATGTCACTTCGTAGGTCATTCACTTGTCTCTTGGTTTAGTATGAAACAAAACTCGGTTGCACTTTCAACCACCAAGGCCGAATATATAGCCGCTAGTAGTTATTGTGCACAAATCTTTTGGATAAAACAAACCCTTAGAGACTATGGTATTAATCTTGATCAAATACCTATATTGTGTGATAATACTAGTACTATTAATTTATCCAAGAATCCTATTTAACATTTTCGGACTAAGCATATAGAAATTAGGCATCACTTCCTTAGAGATCATGTTAAAAAAGGAGATCTTGTAATTAAATTTATTTCTACTAAAAATCAACTTGTAGATATTTTTACAAAACATCTTAGCGAAGAGCATTTTATAAATATAAGACATGAGCTTGGAATGATGAATGTTGCATCTTGAATTATGATTTGTTGATTAAGTTGATATATTTGTTCTTGTATGCATTTATGTTTCATTTATTTTTTAAATGGCTTATTGAAAAGTTTTAAATCACAAAATGATTTAAAATTGATCAATTTTTAAGTCAAAAATAAAATGGTGTGAATAAAACAAGTACAAGAGATTGCCAAAATTCAATAAAAATAAAAATTCTGGATAACCGAATTTATCAAACCAGTAAGCCGAATTAGCTTTAGTTGCTCTCGGGTTATTTTTCGGATAACCGAATTGGCAAACCAGTAAGCTGTTTAAGGAAGTTTTATTCCTGGACAACAACCGGACAGCCGGTTTGAATTCCTGGACAACAACCGGACAGCCGGTTCTTCAAACCGGCCAACCGAATTCTTTTTAAAAAATTCTAGGAAATATTCGGCCAACCAAGTAAGGAAACCGGTAAGCCGGATTCAGTTTGAACACATTTTTGAAATAATTCGGCCAATCGATAAGCTGTTTTCGGCCTGCAATTCTCTGGACACTAACCTGCTAACTAGTTAGTGAAATCCGAAAAACCGGTTACGGTTTTCATGTTCATGGCTCATAATTGGCTAGCTGGTTATGTAATCTAGAAAGCCGGATTCGAAAACCAACTTTCTGCCTCAAAACAGGCCATCTGGTTCTATTAAACGGTAAGCCAAATTCTTAAGTCTTCAAAACTATTCATCTTCTTTATTTGTTTTCGGCAAACCGGTTGTTCTCTCTCTCTAAAAATCATTTACTCCTCTCTCATTTTCACTCCAAAATCCATCATTTCCACTCGTTTTTTTATACAAATCAATCCATAAAACCTAATCCCCATCCATTCTTGTGTCCAATATCATCTTCAAAATCATTTTTTCACATCCAATTCAATAGATCCAAAATTTAGCTTAGGTTTTCAAACGAATTTTTCTCTCTCTAAATTTCTTCCTCTCAAGTTGTTTTTTAACCCAATTGCTTCTCAAAATCTCTTTCAATCCTCATCATCTTCCTTCTCATTACTTTATTCAAGCTCAAATCAATCAAAATCACCATGTCAAGCTCACGATCGATTCATGGAAAAGGCAAAGAACCGGTTCAACCCTCCAACCGCTCACGACAAGCAGGCGGCACCTCCAATCAATTTAATTTTGAGTCCACGCACTTTCAGAACAACAAACATTTAGCCAAACGGTTTCACCAAAGCTTTAGGACTCGTAAGGTACTCAATACGTTTTATGTTTTACTAGATTGGATTAATACTCTCAATATTAGTCATAGAAAGTTATTTCAATTGTTGGGAGACATTGGTTGGATTAATGCACTTATGATTAAAGAAAATGTGTATCCCAACTTGGTAAAAGTGTTTTACTCGAATATAGACATTTTCGAGGAGAAAATGACTTAAGTAATCACCAATGTCGGAGAAGTTTTGATTGATGTTGATGTTTCCCTATTATACTCTATCCTAGGATCATCCGATTTGGTCTAGAAATTTTTTCACCTAGGAAATCTCCCAAAATTGCTAGTTATATTCATGTTGACATTGTTCGAAATATATGTCGGTGAAAAAATTTGGTCTAGAAAATGTGTAATCACCAATGTCGGGTAATCAGGTTAGGTATAGACAATATGGTGCAGATGATGGTATAACCCAAGTTAACCGGATGACGTCTAAGAAAAAAATCAATCAAAGCAACATCCATGTGGGAAACCTCATCCAAATGCCCTGATCTAGGTAGTACAATGGAGTGAATAAAACGAAACAAAATCCTAGTTTGGAGACAAAGGCATTGGTCATTTCATTACCCGAATCCTTAAATACTTTAAGGTATCGATTAATGAACCATCATTTAGGCCGTGTAAGCGTATCGAAGATGACACTCTAAATGCCTTAGGTTTTGAGTGGCGAAATGGAACTTGTGTAAAGTTCTCCGAAAACAAGTATACTTTCCTTGCTCCAGGTGATGATCAGCTACTCAACGATGTGGTTCCTGTTGATCAGCTTCCTGATTTCTTTCTTCTGTTTTGAGACCAGCGTAGACGCCGAGATCCTCCTATAATTGTTTCTGCTACTAGTGGCTCTGCATCCGCTTCATCACCTCCACAGCCTTCTATTTTTGAAAAGGTTACTCTTCAGCAGCTTATTCATGAACAGAGCCTTTTCTTTGAGCATTTTGGTATTCCATATCCATTTTCACCTTCATTAACACCATCATCACCACCTCAGTAGTCTTTTATACTTGCACTTGAACACACCAATATTTAATGCTTTATTTTTCTTTTATGTTGCATTTGGATTCATAGACATTTGCTATGATTTTGGATTATGTATCTGTTATGCATTATGTGGATTTGCTATGATGATTGGTCATGTTGTTTACTTATGTTTTGGATATTTTTGAATTAATATGCTTGTATTGAGATTTTGATGATTGATAGGGGAAGCTTTTATTCTTTTTTTATGATGAAGGGGGAAAATAATATAATATGTGTTATAAAAATATGCATGTATATAAGGGGAATCTTTTAAATAATTTTCGAATTAGTTTTTGAACCTTGCATTGATTAAGGGGGAGCTTTTCATAACTAAATTAAATTTTTATGATGTGTTTTGTCATCATCAAAAAGGGGGAGAGTGTTAGCCTATGTGCCTATAAATATTGATTTTGCTGATAACAAATCACATGTATTAGTTAAATAAAAATTTATGAATTGTGCATTTATAATAAGAAAATGATTTTATGGAATTAAGTTGTTGTGGACTAAAATGAAAGAATTTTATAATCTTTGATATTATTTTAAATTTCGAATTTGGATCTATTTGAAAATATTTAAATATTTTAGGTCATTCTATAATTTCACATATTTTGGATCATATCATAATTTTTAAAAGTTTTGGGATTGACAAAATATTATTTAGAAATTTTGAAATTTGACCTATTTGAAAACTTTGATAATGTTTTGGGCCATAATATAGTTTTGTAAAATTTTGGGGTCAAAAATTATAATTTTAGAAAAATAGTTCACTATAGCAGTTACTGTAGTAAACAGCTAACCGGATGTGACAAGCGGCTAACCGAATTTTGGGCAGTAAGCTACTGAAATGAAAGCGACTAACTGGATTTCAAAAGCAGCTAACCGAATATGAAAAGCAGCATACCGGATATTCTAAAATTCAAATTTTTGCTGTAACGACAACATAAAAGCGACTAACCAAATTCCATAAACGGTAAGCCGGTTATGACTAAAAAGTAAATAACGGCTAGTTTTTGAGCTCAAACTATAAAAACTCAAATCCAATTCATTTCCAAGCTCTCTAGCAAGCAAAAACAAAAAGCACACATCATATCTTGAGCTCTCAATTCACAAATCATTATTCATTGAATCATCTTTGTTCTTCATTTTGTTCATCTACTCTTTAAGAGAGTTTATTTTGTTGTAATGTTAATTTCTTCATCTTAATTGTGAGTATTTGAGTGTGTGAGGCATTTGAGTGAAGAGATTAGGAGATAATCTGTTTGTTATAAAGATTTATTGATACCTTGAAAGTGTGTGAGACACTTGAGTGAAGAGATTGGGAGATAATCTGTTTTTTATAAAGGTTTATTGACACCTTGAAGTCAATTGTAAGTATTTGTAGCCTTAGAAGGCTTGGATAGTGAAATCATTAAGTTTGGATCGCTTGGAGGTGTGGACGTAGGCGGGAATCGCCGAACTACGTAAAAATTCTTGTGTTTGTTTTTCTTATCTCTTACTCATTTGTTATTGTGTTTTTATTGAACTTATTACTTTTGAATTTATTAAGGCGTTAGATTGGATTATTATGTAGTTTTGTTAGGATAATTTTTAAAATACCAATTCACCCCCCTTCTTGGGTTGCATACTTGTATTCCACATTCAACAAATTCATGTCAACTAAAAAAATCAATTTGAAATTTGTATTTTGAAATAGTCAACTTAAATATATTACACAACAATCCCCCACATATTTCAAAATACGCATATATCTTTATCTTTCCTTTTCCATATTTTAATAAGAACTTAATATGTATAAGCTAGTGCCGTTTGGCCTATGAATCAGCCATTGAGCAAATAATCTTGCTTCAAAGGAACATGGTGAAACTTATAATTTCTATGAACCAAAGTTCCTCTTGTGAGTAACAGAGGATTATAAGCTCATATTAAGCTCTCTCAAAATATAGTTGTTCAGTGATTTGGCACTTTAATATCCTTGTGCCTTCTTGATTTTCATGAGTGCTCTAGAGATACTTGTCTAGCTCTAATAGGAATCAACCAAATTCCACACTCATATAGGTGAACCTTCATCAAGTGTGTCTTGTAGTTTAACACACCACCATATAGAAAGTAGGCTATAGAGTTTATTAAGAGCATATTAGCTCAACGTGAATCACTGTAGTTACCAACTATATTGTCATAGGGAAGACTCAAAAGTATAAATCGATAGTGCCACTAGACAAAATGTGACTTGTTATTACCCTTATGAACCTACTTCATGAGATCTCCAATCACATAGGTAGGGTTACCATCACCCTTGTCTTATGTTCTAGACAAAAGTCCCATCTCTCTCGACGTAATTACCACCAACCTCATGTTTAGTGGTTTTGTTAGAGGATCAGCCAAATTTGACTTTAAGCTTACAAAATATAGACTCACTACCCCATATTTTAACAGTTATTTTATAATATTGTGTCTCAAATGTATGTGTATGCTTTTCCCATTATAGATTTTACTCTTTGCCTTAGCAATAGTGGCCTGACAATCACAATGTATAGACACTGAAGTAGGAGGGTTAGTACAAATAGGAAGATCTACTAAGAGGTTTTTTAACCCCTCAGCCTCAATATATGCCTTTTCTAAGGCAATTAGCTCAAACTCCATAGTAGAACGAGATATACATGTTTTCTTAGTGGATTTCTAAGACACAGCACCTCCACCAAGAGTAAATATATAACCACTAGTGGATTTGATTTCATCGAACCCTGAAATCCAATTTGCATCACTATACCCTTCTAGCACTAGTAGAGTGCTATTATAGTTAAGTCTGTAATCAATGGTGCCTCTCAAATACCTTGCAAGTCTATCTATGGCAGCCCAATGATCCTTACTTGGATTTTGAGTATATCTACTCAATCTGCCTATAATATATGCAATATTAAGCCTTGTACTATTCATTAAGTACATTACACTACTAATGATTTGGGCATATCTCAATTGATCAACACTATACTTTAAATATTTTTTAAGGTGGGTATTTGCGTCATACGGTGTAGAGACAGATTTTTTGTCATAATACCCAATCTTCTCAACATAGTGTTCTTGTGATAACCTAAGACCATCATTAATTTTAGTGATTTTGATGCCTGATATAACATCTACTTCTCCCATATCCTTCATGTCAAAGTTAAAAGCAAAAATCTCCTTGGTCTCATTTATGGTTCCCAGGTTAGAACTTAGGATGAACATATCATCAACCTAGAGACAAGTGATCATATATGTAATAGCATCAATGGATTTAAAGTAAATACATTTGTCTGAATCATTGATCACATATCCATTTCACACTAATACTTGACCAAATTTATCATGTCATTGTTTTAGTGCTTATTTTAAGTATATAATGACATAACCAGTTTACATACCTTATGGTTGATGCCTGGTACTACACAACCCTTAAGTTAACTCATGTAAATTTCTTCATCTAGGTCTCAATTTAGAAAAGTAGTTTTGACATCCATTTGATAAACATGTAAGTTATGAATTGTAATAAGTGCAATCAAAACTCCAATAGATGTAATCCACATCATAGGAGTATATGTATCAAAATAATCTATATCTTCCTTTTGTGAGAACCCTTTGGTAACTAATCTTGCCTTGTACTTAGCAATTGATCCATTAGCTTTCAATTTTCTTTTAAAAATCTATTTGCACCTTAGTAGTTGGAGGCAAATCAACTAATTTCCATACAATATTACTCATAATGGAATTTAACTCATTGTCAATTGCCTCTCTCCATAGAGATGCATCACGAGAAGCCATTGCTTCTTTAAATGTCTGAGGATCATTCTCAGTAAGAAAAACATAGTAATCTCCACCAAAAGTAGTAGGCATTCTCATCTTTTAACTTCTTCTTGGTTCAATAGATGAACTTTTAGAAGGATCACAAATTAACTCTTTCTAGGCTAAATGATTAATATTAGCTTTCTTAGGAAAAATAGCTTTAAAGAACTCAACATTCTTATACTCAATGATGGTATCCACCTCAACTGAATATCTCACATCTCTTAGCACTAAGAATCCATAAGCAGCATTGTTTTGGGCATACCCTATAAATAAACAGTCAATAGTTTTAGGTCCCAACCTACTTCTTTTGGGAATAAGTTTAAGGACCTTAGTTAATCGCCCCTATACTTTGAGGTATGATAAATTTGGCGTAAAGCCCATCCATAACTCATAGGGTGTTTTTCCTGTTTTCTTATAAGGTATTCATTTTGAATGTGGCAAGCTGATAGTATAGCTTCTCCTCACAAATTTAACCGTTCTTTAGAACTTATTAATATAGCATTCACCATGTCCTTTAATGTTTTATTTTTCCTTTTAGCTACACTATTAGATTCAAATGAATAGGGAAATGCCACTTCATGGATGATACCATGATTCTCACAATAAGCATTTAACATGCTTGAATCATATTCACCACTCTCTTAGTTCTTAATCTTTTAATTTTTTTATTAAGTTGATTTTCAAATTCACTTTTATAGATTAATAATTTTTCACCTGCTTCATCTTTATTTCTCAATAGATATATTTTTGTATATCTTAAAAAATCATCAATAAAGGTAATATAATACCTTTTACCCCCTTTAGTCATAGTCTGTTTCAAATCACCAAGATCACTATGAATTAAATAGAGAAGTTCATTTTCTCTATTTTAAATTGGTTTACATGTCTTCTTTGTGGATTTAGATTCCATACATACATCACATTTGTCATTTGACAAGTTCAATTTAGACAATAAACTAAGTTCTTTCATTTTTTTAATATAAGAAAATTCACATGACCAAATCTTCCATGCCATAAATGAATAGTCAACAACATAAGCAAAAGAAGAAACATTTTCATTATTGATAATATTCAGTACATTAAGCTTGAAGAGTTCTCCAGAACAGTAACCTTTCCCAACAAATACCCCATTCTTTGTCATTACAATTTTGTCACTCTCAAAAGACACTTTAACCCCAGCCTTCCCCAGTACAAAAATAGACACCAAGTTGTATTGAATTTCTGGAACATGGAGAGCATTACTCAATGAGAGGGTTTTCTCATAAATAAGTTTGAGAAGAACTTTTCCTTTGCCTAAGACCGATGTAGACCGAGAATCACCAAGGAAAAAAATTCTTCTCCTTCCCTCATTAGAGTTTAATAAAAAAAAAATGAGCTCTTGTCACCACATATATGTTTGCACTAGAATCAATTACCCAATCATTATTTCCAGCAACCATTTTCACTTTGGAGACAACCACATCAGCAATAATTTCATCTCCTTCAGCCAAGTTGGCTTTAAGAGGATTTTTGTTGTCTCCCTTTTTCTGAGCTTTATTTCTACATTGATAGGCATAGTGTCCAATTTTTCCACAAACATAACAGTGACCTTTCTTTTTAGCAATGGGATTTTTACCTTTATTCATATATTTCTTGTTGGGATTATTTAGTCTCTACTCAGGCTGAGGCTTAGTCTTAATTACGTTTGCATCAGAATGCAAGTTTCTAGCCATTTCTCTAAGCCTATCATGCTCTTCAATCTTTATATGCACAATTATGTCTTCAAGGCTCATTGGTTTCTTCTTATGTTTTGGGTTTTTGATATAATCACTCCATGATTCAGAAAGCTTCTCAATTAAACAACTAGCCAAAAATCTCTTAGGAGGTTCAATACCCTCACTTTTAAGGTTATTAACTAACAGGTGGTAGTCATGGATTTGGTCTGGAACAGGTTTATTATCGACCATTCTAAAATGCAAAAAAAATCCCCAATAAATATTGCTGGGATCCAGCCTCATCTGTAATATATTTTGTATTAAGCTGGTCCCATATTTCAAAAGCAATTTTGCAAGGGTAATAGATGTCATAAAGGTTGCGAGAAAGAGCATTTAGAATTGTGTACCTGCGGACCTTCTTATTTGTTGTCCATGTTTTCATTTTGTTCTCATAATCTTCACAGCCTTGTTCTGGGGGAGGTAATTTCATATAGTCAGCCAAGTTGTGCATATCGAGAACGTCATGAATTTTTACTTGCCACCGCTTGAAATGGTCTCCATTGAATGGCTCTATTTTTGATATGTCTAGCAAATTCTTGGTTGTCGTAATGGCTGCAGTCATTAGATTAAGATGAGGAGACCATAATCGGATTTGGAGTAGAAGGCAGAACATTCGAGGAAGCCATCTTGGTTTGTCTTGAAAAATGATAAGAAAAACGTTGTAATATGACGATGAGATCAGAACAATTAATATTACAAACTGAAGAAGTCAGCCACTTGTACAAAACACAAATCTGTCTCCGCAGTTAAGCAAAGCTATTGAATTCAAACCAACAATTTCTCAGAACCGGCAAAAAAAAGGAAGAAAAAATGTTGAAAGAACACAACAGCTGGTGGTCGAGCCGTGCATAGTACTGTCCTTAAAGACAAATTCAGCCCCTTCGAGGATGATCTCCTGGTGCGTAAAGGAATTACAGCAGTCTTGTCTTCTAGGATCCAACGATTCACTGATATAAAGGCAGACTCCCAGTCAAGAACAGTGAGGAAAAAGGAATGATTTCTGTGAAGAAAGTGAATGTTGACAAGGTTGCAGTGAAGGAAATGAATAGGAAAGGAAATAAGTTCGCTACTCCACAAAGTCATTTCACTCATCCATTTTATACTTGAAAGCCAACGTGCATTTCCTTGATTCAAGCATCAAATCGGCCATTATCAATTATCAATTCAACCTCTGATTTGTTGCAAAAAAATCAGCGACGAATAATGTATTTCACGTTGGTTTCAAGACCCATTCAACAAATTCATGTCAACTGAAAATTTCAATTTGAAATTTGTTTTTTAAAATAGTTAATTTAAATATATTACACAACAATTAGTCTAATCGTATACTTTGTCCTGCTCCCAAACATAACCTTAGCGCTATAGTTTTTAAAATATAGTTACCCAATCTTAATCTTAAATAAGTACTATGTAGAAAATAATTAAATATATAATAAAAACTGCGTAGAGAATAATTAAGTATATAGAATGAATGGAACATCAACTCCCTTTTTCGAGGCAGGGGGATGCTCATTTAATGTTGACAAGTCGCAATGCTGCTCTTATCTAATGACTAATTTCTTTGCATGATTTAGTATTTGTCAAGATGAATGATTATATAACTCATAAATTGACAAAAATGATAATGCAAGATGAAGTAAAGTTGGGCTTGATTTTGTATAATAGGCCAATAGCTAACATCATAATCTACCGATTGGCCCAACAACCCATCAGATTATGCCCCATGACATGACAAAATGTTCACCATGTTAGTACTTTTGCAATATTTTTAGCTCATTCATCAAGAAGTCTGCTTTCTCTTATACATATTGTAAACAAAGTCCTTTCCAACATTGAACACAGTTCTTTCACAATTTTGTTTGAATGTGTAATATAAATTCTTTTACAAAACAAACGAACAAATAAATAAATAAAAAGCCAACAATGGAATTTGTTATGTTAGAAGAGAGTATAGCTATACATGTGAGATTTTCACAAAACATAAAGCCTACAACTTTTAATGTCGTAAGTTTTACATCATTATAAAAGATCTCGTATTGGTAATAATATACTCTCATCTTATAACATAAATGTAATTTTTAATAAGAGATATGTAAGTGTAGAACCTAATAATACTCAATTGAATTATCAATGCTACTATTGGTAGTTGTAAGATCCCAACAAGTGACCGGTCGGGGAATGAATGGCGGTTTTGCACATCTCAACAATGCCCAATTAACCCCATTAAAAAATTGATGACGTTTGATTGCTGTGGCCCCCATTTTAGACCCCATTCGCCTTGTGGGATCCTTAACAAGAAGTTGTGCTATCAAATCCTTAGCCGGTCCGGGCACAAATGGTTCTTTAGGGAACTCAAGGGCTCGAGCCACTACATTTGCCAGGGTCAACTCATGGTCAATGCCCTTAAACGGTGTCGTACCATAGAATAATTCAAATATGAATATTCCTAACGTCCACCAATCCACAGCATTCCCATGTCCCTCACCCGATACAATCTCTGGGGCCAAGTACTCGTGGGTCCCAACGAATGACATTGATCTTACATCAAGTGGCTCCGCCACTATCTCGGGGGTCCCAAGGTTTCCCAATTTCTTTTTGCGACACCGCCTCGGATGGAGGCATGAGACAGCTGGCACTATGCAATTGGGTATGATGCATGAGGAGTTGCCAAATGGAGGTTGATCAACGGCACATTCGTTGTGTTGCTGATCGCCGGTTGGTGGGCTTTGATCAGACACAAGCTGAGCCGTTGACGTTGATTTGTTTCCTTTTAATGATAGATCAAAATCTGTCAGCATGATGTGACCGTCCGATCTCACGAGCACGTTCTCAGGCTTCAGATCACGGTATATTATTCCCATCATGTGTAGGAACTCCAGAGCAACAACTACTTCAGATGCATAGAACCTGAAAATTACACCAAAACGAGTAAATGATAGTTCAAGCCCCATGCGTATAATAAGAGCGCGTGGCGTGCACATTCAATCACGGTCAAAAAGATAATTTGAACTGTATCATTGATTGAATGCCGTATGATTGTTCCAAACAATGATAAAAAAGGGAAAGTGCCAAAAAAAAAAAATACTGGGCTCCATTTCGAAGAGTAGTGATTTTGATTAGATTTGACTGAACGCACTATTCACGCGCGACAAAATCGCGTGTTAAGTGCCCAAAAGAGGCTGCAATCTCGTGCAACCGGGTCCACAGGATAACATTATGCTGTCCAAAATGAAACTTTTCAGTTTTCACTTGACTAAATGACGAATTTACCACGGAGAGCACGAGTGAAATATCAATTTAATATTGTAATGTAAAATCGTGGCAAAATTACATGCACAATACGACAAATTAGAAATTTCTTTAGCACAGAGAATTGAGGGAGCTAAGTTGAGTGATCAATTAACGGCCATTCTTACAACTTAGCCATGCACTCCGCATGCAATGTAAAAATTTTGGAGGGTACTTACCGGACGGCAGATTCATGAAAACGTTTGTCGGGCTGGCGTTGACGGAGAACGTGGAGGTCGCCGCCGGGACAGAACTCGGTCAACAGACAAGACCACCTGGGACAGTCCAACGTGGCATACAACGTGGGCAAGAAGGGGTGATCCAACATTTCCAAAATTTCCCTTTCTATCCTTGCCCTGCTCTCTTTGTTCCTACTCACAAGCTCTCCCTTATCCATCACTTTGGCGGCAAAGAAGCACCCATTATTACTGCTCTTGCTCTTCAGCTGAACGAGGTACACGCTGCCGATGTCGCCGCTGCCCAGGCGGTGAACGAAACGCAGGTCGCTTAGTGTTAATGGGTTGTTGTTGTTGTTGTTGCCTTCGGAAGTTGCTTCCTTGATTGCTTTCCAGAACGGGTCGTCGTTGCACCTCGGCGGCGCGTGGTGCGTTTTGGCGGCGGAGGGAGTCGAAGAGGACGGGTTGCTGCTGGAGGTTGTCCACGTGGTTTCTGAGCCTGAGTTCGTGGTGGTGGAAGTGAAGCTCAGATTGTCGGGGTCTTCGGCAGTGTCTTCGGCGGATGGCTGCATTGCGACGGCGGCTGTGAAGGAGGATGTCAGGGCGAAGTGGAAGACTTTGAGTGAGAAACGGAGTGAGAGGAGATTTTTAAGGGAGGGCGAAGGCTCTATGGGCCGGCAGAATGATATTGGGCCATGTGGCAGGTTTATGTGGAAAGTGGGCCCATTACTGTGTGCATATGTGTGTGTGTGGAGATATGAATGTATGATACTTAAATATATTTTTAATAATTTATTTGATTTTGATGGGCAACTGGTGTCAAGAACTTGTCAACATGCATATTGTATGTCGTGAAAGCTTAGTTTATTGGAAGATGTGATTTGAAAAAATAAAAAAAACCAGAATGATTCTAACATTCCACTGCGACCAATTCGGCATGGTGATTTTTTTATTTATTTATTTAAAAATTCTCTCTATCACATCAGCCATAATTTGGAAATATATACAGTAAAAAGCATTTTCATATAGTATTTTGATACACTAAATGATACTGCTATAATTGCCATCTTAAACGAAAGGTAAGTCCATTCTTTTTGCCCATTAGGAATTGCAATTCAAGAAACTAGCAAAAAAGTCACCCAAATGAGTCCACCCTCCTAACTCCCAAAATGTTAATAAAATGTTATGTAATGTATTTCTTTTTCTAAAAAAAAAACCAAAATAAGATGTTATTATTACTGTTATCTTCTTGTTTTTGAGGGGAGAAAGGGGTAAAGAGTTCAATCATTGGTGTCTAGAAGCATGTTGAAAGGCCTATAACAGCAGGCATGCTTTTATAACTGTGTTTCTTGGTGATAATCATTGAATATATTCATTGCACATCATCCATTCTGCTAAATTGCTAATCTTTAGCTTATATCCTGTACTTTACTCTTCTAGATAATCACATTAATCTTCTATGAAATTTAATTAAGATACTCTTGCGCAACTATTAATTTTTTTTTATGAATTTCAAGGTCTTTAAATCTCAGATATTAGTACGGTGAACAAAGACAAAGTCCTTACAAGGCAGGCTACTATGAATTTAAGATCTCTTCTAGAGTACAAATGCTTGTGTTTGTCATTTAGTGTGTGTAAAGTTTCAATACTCCATCCAGCTCGTATAAGAAATCTCCACCAATGTTGATTGTTGCACAGTCACTGGCATAACTTAGCTGTTGTCTTGCAGTAGAACAAAGCTGTCCAGAAGACAAAATCAACAAGCTCACCGGACCCAGAACAGAAACCCCCATAAAAATAAAATATATCTGCATATAAAAAGTTTGAGGTGCTACTAACAGATTAAAGAATGGCTGCATATCTTACTTTCAATCACGCTGATCAGAATATGTGTTTCCATATACGGCTCAACATGGATTTAAAGAATGCCATTCATTTTATATACCCAATATGCAAGTGCTACTGATTATCCTATATCAGATAAACAATCTATACAAAATAATACTGTAATCCTATCAACATTGGAAAAATTCAAAGGGAAAGGTACTGGGCATACCATACCAAGAGAATTATCCTACCCCGTCTTATGTGAATTACAGAGCTCAAACTATATAGGTCTGATTCAAATTCTTCCGACCACGCTTCCTCCTTGGGTTGGCACTGATCATACAAGAAAAGGCATTGACGAGCTCAGAGTCCTCCTCAGTTGTTAAAATTTTTGCTGCACTTGGGTCTGCAAGCAAAATCTTTGAAACAAGGTATCCAGCAATTGTCCAAGTCTGGAATAACTGTGCTTGTTTCCCTATGAACCTGGCTCTTTTTGTGTCATAATATTCAGGCCATTTGTCTCGTGACAAGCATTTCTCAGCTACCTGTACCGCTCTTGCAGCAATTTCTGGCCTATTCATCTTTATGCATGCAACAGTGAACTGCAAATTACCACTTGACTCTGTTAATGTAATATATCTCCAATCTCAGCAGACCAAAAATGTTCTACTGAGATCATGTCGATAAATAATTAAAAGAATAAATTATATGGTCAACACAAAGCCCAGATGTTCACAGATCCTTGATAGCGTCTAACATCCTGAATGTTCGTAACTAATACAACACTGATGCAGAGATGAAATTGGCTTGCCTAGCTGTGACTCCAGGGTATTGAGCTTTATAGAAGGAACTTAGATCAAAGATCCCCAAAACAAAGCCAACACAACCATTATGTTTCCTTGAATTCCTTCTATGTTTGTATCTGTTACATGGAAGTGGGCCGCTTGGACCAAATGGTCTTGCACTATCATATGTTTTAGTAGTTTGCAGTTAGAGTTGACTTATGGGCCAGTTGATATGTAAATCCGCGGTCAAAAGGAGTGTAGCTAACTTCTACTCTAGAATCTTTCCCAATCTTTTCCTGCCTAACATCCCTTATTTGATTCTTCTCCATATCAATTATCCTACTATTCTATTAGCACAACCATGGCACACCCCAGAGATGCCAACATTAGAGTTGTCAGCATTCGAAAGCCTACTTTTTTTCTAAGAAAAATGAAAAACGTACAGTCCAACTATGCTACCATGACTAACCTGCCAGAGAAGAGTTGGCCAGGAACCAGCATTATGATAGGACCAAGGCCTACATCAAAACAAGTATGAAAATGATCAGACAATGAGAATGTGAGCAGAATGGAGAAATAAATAAAACACTGACAACATCAAGTCAAATTTATTACGTGTTCTTAGGATCACTGCCTGTGATGATCTGCCACTCCTGACCTTCAAGAGCAGGATAACATATCTTGAGCGGCATGTCTGCCACTAGATCTGCCCATTTGGCTTCCATCAGATCCAGTATAGCATGTGACTGATCCCTGGTTGCAAGACCATTTACTATAGACCACATATTCCCCAGTGAAAAGAATCGGAAATCCATGTGAGCTGGTTGCAAGTTTCCAATTAGATAGCCACCTTTATTGGGCATCCACTCCACTAACCAAGGAGGAATCTGATCTGGGTAAATGTTGAACTTATTAACAGCATCATATGAGTATTCTTCCGTCTTGTAACGGTAAATCTCATTCAATTTCCTTAAATCAATCCAATAATACTCTCTAATGTGGAATGAGAGAGCAACCAAACGATTGTTTAGTGCTCGAATGAGATCAGCAGATCCATCCTCTGGAGCAAGCATCTCACGTGCACAAAGTAATGCTGAATAAAATAGTGCCTACAAGAACAAAAAAAACAACATAGGAAATCAGACAAGGATCAAGTTATCTTACATGAAAACAAGCAATAAGGGAAGAAGAGGGAAAACAAATGTTAGATTCAAGTTTACTGGCTGATGTAGTGGAAGTTTAATGTTCAAAATATTTCATTGATTCTAGAGAATATCAAAATAAAAAAACAACTAAATTTACGTTGACTCAAAAAAGTGCCGCGAATTTAGGGATTAAGACTCGTTGATTCCACAGAATACTGAGAATTAACTGTTTAAATACTCACAAATAGATTTGAAAATTGAAATATTATTAAACTCAAAATTCTACCTTCAAAGGCTACAACAGGGAGCTATTTATAGTAGTAGTAGTTATCCTAATTCATGAAGTAAAACAAAATCCTAAATTGAAAGGGAAACAAAATTCTAAATTAGAAATGAATTAAAAAGTCTCAAAATTTAGTTAATAAGGAAAGTAATCCTAGTATAATATGGATTCTTACTCTTCATCACTGGAGCAGTAATCAACTGTTACAAAGCTACTGAATTATCAAACAGTACCCTCATACATTAGCATAATTACATGGATGTCATTAGTGACCATAACTGGGGCCAAAAAATGCCAAAAAAAGGTATATTCTTTCTAAAGAAACCAATTTTTAAAAAGGTCACCTAATAAACATTGTTGCGGCTAATGTGTCACAAATATATAAATGAACTTAATGTGTTCTCAAGTGGGTAGAGTACGCAAAGAGCTGAACTAATGTGAATTTCTATATGTTTTTTAATTATAATAATCTAAATTGTAAATTCTAAATTCCGAACTTGCAAGGGCACTTTATACCAATCCACTTCCAGAGTTCTTTGTGACTGGTCCTAAAATTAATCTAACATATTTTTGTATGCTCGAAAAGTTTAACTCCATCCCTCCTACTTATATATACCCTCTAATTATAACCAAAATTTGGATGCCAAACCTCTTTATAACAACATAATACATGCAACCGTTAATTTCATTTTGACACCAACACCTCCATAGTACTTCAGTGATTTCCTGTTCATGTTCATATTTCCTCATCATATTTGGGTGCTCAATCTAGAACAGATAAATCTTTTGCAAGTAATCTTGAATTGTAATCAGTCCTCCTTTTATAACAACTACAAAGAGTGTATTAAAAGAGAGAAAGAAAAGGAAATAAAGCTGGGGATCAGATGTCCAAGAAGAAATTTGAAAGTAGGGGTGACCATGAAATAAGACATATTTACCTGAATTTCAAGAGGGTGACCATGAATTCCCATTCGGCGATCTATCATGCAAGAACCATCAGTTACCAATAATGTGGGGAACATGTCAAAGCCATCAGCAAGACACAACTTCAGAATCATCTTGATCCCAGTTTGCACATCAATTCTCTCCTGAACCGACAGATCACCTGAGCATTTTCCATAGGCCCGTAGTAATATAATCCACCATAGTCCTAAAATTTACAAAGAAACATTCATCACTATGAAGGTCAAGTGAGATATTCTCGCTTCAAAGAAAAACTTCAAAATGAAAAGTTCACTTACCAGAGTCAACTGGTGCAACACGGCCAATTGCTGCCTCCCCAAAGTCAGGATCCAGCACTTCCTCTGTTGCAGAATCATCACCATCCAGAGGAACTGTGCGCACTTTAAAACTAGCAGGCATCAACCCCTGACCAGGGCTATGACAGTCCATTGTTTTCTCCCAGCTCTGCGATGTAAGAATCATTTAAAATCTGTAAATCTAAAACATTGAGTATACTGCGCAGTTGATATAATTAGACCATTCACATTGTGTGCCACATTGTAAAATAGACTTGTAACCAAAGGAAGCATGGACGTGTATGAGTATGACACACTTTGATAAATGAGACAAGTGCATACAAAAGCATGCATTTGCACATGTTAAGATTCATCAGTTCACACGCATGTGGTGAAAATGATATTCTGATCACAGTCATGATGGATTGCATTATTATAGTACCAAAAAAAGTTGGCCAAGCACTATAGCACATGATTTTAAAAGAAGAGCAACACGCAGACATGTAAACATATCCAACCGGTGATAGTAAAACATAAACTTTTCTCCATGCATGGAACAGTTACATAAGTACCATTTTATAAGCAAAGTAAAAACAATGATAAGATGTTTCAAACACATTTGATGGCACCCAAAGATCACATGCTATCAGAAGAATTTATTGAGAGTAAAAAGCATAACACATGAAACAAGCATTAACTGCATCAATCAGCATAATTTTAATGGTAATCAAAAAGTAAGAAGGATAATATGAAAAGAGGAAGTTGGAGAGTGAGGGGTGTCACATGAAAAGAACATAAATGTAATTTGATAAGAGTACATTATTTGCAGCTTTTCGTGAAGTTATAACAAAATTAAGCGATCAATATACCAAACATCAGCTGAATAAACATTATATAAAATATTACATACGCATTTGATGGAGTACAAAGAACACAATCTCTCAGGATACTCCAGCAAGAAGAAAAAAGCACAGTACATGAAATGAGAAGAATGATGCATCATTGGCATTATTTTGACAGAAATCAGTAAAGTAAAACAAGAATTTGACACAAAAAGATATTAAATAATTACTGGCAGGGTTAAATGATTAGCATTATGAAATAACTGTAGTACCTGCAACTGAAGTGTATGAAGAATGAAATTCCGAACAATATCATACTCCCCCTTCAACAGAAAAGCAATACCAGAAGGTATAAAGTCACGAATGAAGACCTGATCATAATTCAACACATTGGAAGAGGTGGGATCATTCGCGGCAATAGTTCCAATCGGACTTCTGCAGTAATAAACCATAGAATCCCGCAATAGGTTCCATGCTTCATCCTCAAGACAATCTACAGTAGCTTTGCTAACAGAATCTATAGTTGTTCCAGCTGCCCCATTAGAAGTAAAACTCTTCTTTTCCTGTTCAAATTGCTGAACATCCTGAAACTCCAAGATATTAGGCGTATTGGCCACATTATTTAGGTTTAATTTCTTTGCACTGTCCACAAACCATGTACCATTTCCATCCTCTGCTGTCAACCCACTTACACTTTCAGCCTGTTGGCATTTGCAACTAAGAAGCTGCAATCTGTTAACTTCTCTACATCCTGACAACCCATAGCCTAACCCCTTTAACCGATTCAATCCCAGGTCACTTTGAAGCGTACATGAGCAGTTGAACAATCGTTTATATCTAGAAACCCTTTTCTTTGTATATTTATAGAGGAATCTAGAAGGGAATGTTGAATCCAAATTGCCAGAACACGTGGCAGAATTGAAAAGCAGAGGGTTAGCCCCAGACAAAACTTGGAGAACCGCCTCAGAAGTTCCCATTGATGTGATGCTAATCAAATGAATTGAATTGTATTGAAATTAAATTCCTTTCGAGACAAATCCAAGAACTCTGATTGAATTCAAAGACCTAAGGTCTCAAAGAACACAACTCAAATCAGAAAGGTCAACAAGAAAATGCTCATACTAAAAAATCATCTCAAGTGCTTCTATATCTTCTGAAATCATTCAAGAAATAGAGAATAAACCCATCACAGAAATGAATGGAGCAAATTGTTTCAGTATCTCCACCAAGTAACTAAAGAATCAAAATCAGAAAACTGGAATTGTACAAATGCCAATAAAGTTTTAAAACGAAGACTAAGCATCATCATTTCACAACCTACAGTTTCAAAGCCAAAAAGTGAATAATGCTTCATTTCAAAACCCAATTCAAACAAAAATATTCAACTTTAAAACTAAAGCAAACAACGCACGTAATTCTACATGATCAATGACATAAAAGTGCAAACTTTACACATTTACATTCATTTCATGGAAAAATATAAACGAAATTTAAAAGAAAAAGGAAACCCAGAAAAATATATAAGCAACGCAATGTAAGAAAGCGTTTACCTGATATGAAAGAGGTGAAAATCTGAAGTGGGTTTGTTTTTGCAGCAAGCTTTCGGGGACCAAGAAAGCCTGAAAACGAAGATAAAATAATTAATGATCAAGCAGTTCCACAACGAAGATATGTTTAAACTTTCGAAATGTGTCCCGAACGGAACTCAACAACCAACATCAAAAGTAATATTATTTTTTTTCTCTTTTTCATAAAATGCGAAATTAATCACATGAAAAATGTTTTCGTTTTTGTGGAAAGGAAATTTCCACGATACGGGCCATTAACGAGGCTAACAAATATGACCAATACTTGGGGAAAGGTCTACCCACGGTACAACAAATAGTTACCCAACTTTTTAGCCAATAGTTATTTATCCTTAATCAATAACTACCTAATCGTTATCTTACTCTTGCTGACTCAGATTCATACTCGATCATCACAAGACTGTTAAATAAATTTTTTATTATTTTAATTATTATCTTACTGCTACTCCATTGGTTAAATCAATTTTTAAATACTCACTCAAAGCCCTAAATAAAATAGATTAGAATTCTTTCATGATTTAATTTTTAATTTTTTTGAGTAAAAATAAATCTAATTTCTTTTTAAGTAAAAATACATCCAATTTCTTACTTGACCATGAAAAATAACTTTTTTATATTTTATAACCAATAACAAAAAATTCAGGATGCGCTATAAATTGATAATTAAAAAATAAACTAACATTTGAATAGGTTTATTCTAAGATTATTGCAATCAGTTACTTATGCAAAAGAAAATTAAAAAAGAAAGAAAAAGAATCACAAGACAACTCCAAATTGGCCTTAGGACGTAGGAGTCAAATACAAATAAGGGTTCATTGGGCTTTGCTTTGTTCATTTTGTCATAGAAGTGAACAAATGTAAATAAAGGGCATATTCTTGAAATTAAGGCTCGTTGGTGTAATCACTCTCTCTCTCTCTCTCTCATAATTAAGTTTGAGATTGCAATAGCTTATAAATAATCTATTTTGGTTGGATTTTGAAGTAAGCAGCTTTATAAATAACTCGGTTACAACATGGTGCATTCTTTCGTTTGTTTCTTTTATAGAGCCCTTGACCTCGGGAAATATATGATTCTAAATCCTCCACCGAAAAAATGAGATGATTAAATGTTGGAATAAAAATCATTTTTTAATTTTTTTTATAAAAACTTTTAGAATCTCTTTCATATAATATATAAGAATTTATAATCTAAAATTCGTATCTTGAAAATTCAATTTAGCTTTTTCTGCTGAAGTAATTTAGGCTCCAAGATCACAATTCGTCACCACCATTTATGTTCGATCACGATGCGCCCCTAAATAATCTTTCAAGCTATGATTCAAGTTTAATCTGCACTTGACATGTAGGCGTCTTTATCACCACTAAAGCAACTACCAAAAGAAATTTTTTTTCTCAACAATAGAGAGAAAATTTTTATCTCTGATCTGTATAAAGTGGCTGCTCTCCTCTCTTTTAGGAGAAAATAAGCCCTTTTATATTTCTATCAAGTGGAAACCTATGTTCTATTTTTTATATCATTTAATTATATTAAATTAAATTTGATTTAAATTAAAAATAATAAATCAAAAGTAAGGTTACTTGTTTCTTGTCATAGGGGCTCACCTTATAAAATAACACAAAACCCTTTAGACATAAGTACATTATATGAAGTCACCCACTAAATAATATATTTAGGCTTTTAACACAAATAGCTAGCTATCTTGTTTATTAATTCAGTAATGGCTCAATCAATTAAATGAACTAACCCGAGGATCATTTGGGAACATACAATGGTTGTTATAATAATTAGGTCTGTAATTAAACTATCTCAATTATTTAATTACAAATCTACTCTACTAAAAGATTGGAATTGACCTCCATAATTGTATGCTCGAATAATAATTCGTCCCAAGTCACATCGATTTCTTTATTACATAATCATTTGTATCACATCATTAATTAAATCGATATCTTAACTGTCCAATCGATTTAATTACATTTTATTCCTTGATACTTATTGATTTTCTCTAATGATCATTTTCAACATAATAAATATGTTGACACACTCTAACCATAGAATTCTATGATCAAGTGCCGAAAACCCATCAAGAGGTGTGTTCTATAAATTCTATATTATTAATCTATAACTCCAATATTCATAATTGCTCCCACCAAGATACCAGATAGTTTTGACTACAAGTGCGTGTCGTGCCCATCGGTAACTCAAATGGAATAACAATTACAATCATAAAATTATAACTAACTCAAGATTAAGATTACAGTAAAATCAATGCCTATGAGATTTAATAAATCTGACAATCATTTCAACGTTAATTAAATCTCATATGTGATTCAACTCAATGTAGTCAAACTGCATCAGTAAATTCATACATGATTAAAATAAATCATTTAATAAATTTACTGCAGTCTAAATATAAATAGAGCGTCTAACTCTATTTATTAACTGTAAACTTAATTTATTTAATGATAAGATAACCTATATTTATGTATTCTGTGAATCCATATAATGATCACATGAATATATATAATATGATTAAACGGACCTTCATCAAAATATTTTTATGTAATTGAAAATATCTCAAATATTTTATTAATTAAAAAATAAATTAATATGTTTTAAAAGAACATATAATCCCAACATTAAATGCATACCACTAGCTAATGAAAAAGTAAAGAAAATAATAACCAATGGTAATGGGAATTAAAGTCAACAATAGTCTCAATGTAAGCCGAAGTTTAAGTCAAGATAATTAAATTTTTTTTATCAATTGGAAGGAGAATGGTAATAATTAAAATAGGCTAAAAAACTGCAAAGAGAGTGTGAAGGAAAAAAAAGAGAAACTCTATAATTTTTTTAGAAAATATGAATAAACGAAATTTAAGTATTATTCATAAAAAAACATTTTATATCTAATTGGGAAAAGAATATCCACACCTCTAAAGTTTGGGAAAATAGTTATCAAAGCTCCTAAATTTCCAAAAAGGGACACTAACATTCCTTTTTAACCTTATCTATATTATCCCAAAAAAATTGACTCTAATGTTTTATAATAAATAGAAATATAATATTAAAACAAAGATAATGGCATATAAATTTTAAAAAAATTTAATATTTAAAAATATTTTAATATTTTACAACTTATTAGATATATTTTATTATACTAAAGTAAATTTTATAATAAATAGAAACATAATATTAAAATAAATGTATTAACATTTAAAATTATTGAGAATATATTTTGAAATAATAATTTTTACATTACTAATATGTGAGAATTTTTAATTTTAAAATCTATTTAACGTAAATATTTTAAAATCTCCACACTAAATACAAATGTATTATTAAAATATATACAACAATTTACATATTTAAACTTAGTTAAATATTAAAATATTATTAATCTATGCAGTAGATTACATTATTTATATAATATTTTATTTACTTAATTTTAAAGATAATTTTTCTTTAAAAAGGCTTTATAATTAAAAGAGGGTGTCTTTTTTAAAAAAAAATTAAGGGCGCTGATGATGTTTTCTCAAATATTGAGAGCGGAGATATTATTTTCCGTATCTAATTTGACACGATATAATTAAAACAATTTATTTTTTTTTCTTTTAGAAAATGATACGTCACGAGAGAAAGAACCTTTTGTGGTGAGTATGACAAGTATCACGGTTGATGACTTGACATAGAATTAAATGTTTGGGATTCACAATCACAAGTGCCATCACACGTGGCATAAATTTGGTCTAAAACAGCGAGCAGCAAATGGCCAGATAAGAGCCATTAGTTGAGCCTCAACTAATTTGGTATTAAAAGAGCAACGTAACAAATCTATGTCAAAAACCTATCCAAAAAAGGAAAAGCAGATATACACTTATGTAAATGAATGTATGTATGTGAGTGTATATATATTGTGTATATACACACACATATAGATATATATGTCGAAAAGAAAATATATGTAAATAATGTAAAAAAAAGAATTATCAATGTCAAACTCTAGTTTCTCGGATTTAAAAATGAATCTAGTTTCTCGGATTTAAAAATGAATTTGAGAATTTTTTCTTTGTGGGTTAGAAAAGACAAATAAAGTAACATTTAGTATAGAGAAACAAGAGCCACACTCACTTTGTTTTTCCTATTTTAATATTTAGTGCTTGAAAAATTATTTAAATTATTGTTTTTGACTTTTAAAAAACTAGTCACATTTTTTCTTCTAGTTTTTTTTGAAGTTGGTTATAAGTGCCATTTTTCTTTTGTTATTTTTATTTTAGTGAGTAAAAATTTTAATAATAAAATAACTCGAGTTTGCCTAGTTAGTATGCAGAAACGAGTAGAAGAAAACAAGATTGTATTGTTTAATTAAGTTATGTTTAATTAAACTGCAACAAAAAAAATTACATAAAAAATCATACCAAACAAACTCTAATTTTGAATTTAGATCCTCTTACGTCTTACACATTTTTACAAAAAATTTTAAATTTTGTATCTAAACCTCGAATGACCCATATAATACTCAGTAGTGTAGTTATTGTTAATATAATTTGTTGATTTAGAATGAAATTCTACTCGCATAATGAGAGGTGACAGAGTTGTATCTAAGTTTAAAAAAAGAGATTAAATCTAATTTTACAAAATAAAGTTTCTTACTGAAAAGTATCTAACAAAATAAGATTTTTTTACAAAATATGTTTTTTTTAAAAAGTCCATATGTTTTTTTTTTTCTGAGTAAAAAAGAAGTCCATATGTTATTATCATTTTTACTGATTCAACATTTACAGCCGAGCGCTGGCCTTTTAGTTTGCAAATTTACCGGAGAAATAGTCGCCGCCTTTTACCCTCCGTCACTACGTAATTCCATAACTACCCTTCCCATAAAGTATCTACCCGCACTACAAATCCACCATACGTCTCCCATCACGTACAAGCCCGATTTTGTCTTTTCACAGACCCTCAGACTTTTGACGCCGTATCCGAAAATATCCTCTCACCTAAAAAGAGCTAACAAAAAGACTAGAAGGGGGGAAAAAACAATAGAGAAAGAAAAAAAATACCCCCCACTAGGAGGCTATCGTTTTATTGTATCCATCGAACCCCCTCTCAAAAACAAATCTCAACCGTCAATTTCCCAATCTAACGGCTCTCATCAGTCGGCGTAGTGGTTTTCATCATAAACCCTAGCCCGCCACCACCCTCTTCTTCACAAACCCACACCCACATCCACAAACCCACTCTCCCTCTGTCTGTTTCCCAACACAACACGTACGTGAAACCCACAATCCTAAATCGATCTCTGTTCCCCCTCTATTGAACAGATCTCAGTTTCTTAACTTATGTTCTTATTCAATTCCTGGTTTTTATTAAATGTATCCCATGTTATGGGACGCTGTTTTATGATTCTTTATGAGTTAAATTGTTAGTTTTTATCTGGGTCGGTGTCGGAATTTTTTTTTTGTTTCCGTGTAAAATAAATAAATAAAATAAAAATCTCCACTGAGTCGACTACGTGTAAAGAAGATCGGGTCAGGAATTGGGTTTACTGAGAGCCGAACGGCAATGCCTTCGGTGGGTATGAGAAGGACGACAAGGGTGTTCGGGGTGGTCAAAGGGGTTGATGGGGCCCGCGTTTTGCGGTCAGGCCGTCGTTTATGGCCTGATTCAGGTGATGGCAAGCTCAGGAGGACTAATTATGGGGACGATTGGTATCACCACCCTGTGATTAATAAAAAGAATGGTGGGCCAGGTGGGCCCAAGTGTAAGCCCAATGGGTGGGCTGCTCACTTAGATGACCTGAAGGTCTATGCGAATAATGATGAGAAAAAAGAGGTGAAAATGTGCAAGAAAGTGAAGGAAGAATTGAAAGGTGCGGACTTGATGTATGGGATAGTTTATAGTAGAAAAAGGAAGCGAAATGATGGTGAAAAAAGTAAGATTTTGGAGAAGAAGAAGTATGGGATACAGTTTTCTCGCAGGCAAAGAAGGAAGAAGAGTGAAAAGATAGTGCCTTTTAGTGTGTTTGGTGTTGGTTTGGAGAGTTCTTCTAGTGGGATTTTAGTTTCCTTTTTGAGTTCTGTTTTGGGATGCATGAGAAGGGCAACTGTGGAGCTGCCTCGGCTTGCTTCCTTTTTGCTTTCGGATACCATTTCTGGAGTTTTCTCTTCGCGTGGAATTCGTTTTTCGTGGGTATGTTTCATTTTTTGTTCTTGAATTGCAGTATGGATGTAAAAGATTGTATCTTTATTGAATTGCAGTATGCATTGGTGTTTTTGTAACCAATTCAATGTGGTTAACATGAATAGGCTTGTTTGTACTTTTAGGTGTTATTGAAATGCATTGTTGATATTTATGCTTAGTATATTTATTTGTGCCTTTCTTTGGTCGATCTTGTATCAGGATCCTCCCATTGCTCGCACTGGAATGTGCCGGATTTTTGGGACCATGCAACTCATTCCAATGTTTTCTCTGGATTTTTCTGCTGTTCCGTCTTGTTTTATGTATATTCATCGCTGTATGCTTGTTAGATTCATGCGTCCACCTTCTGTAAATAGTTCAGCTTCTGAGGACGGTTCTTCTGAGGAGGAAGATGTAGATTATGTATGTGAGTCTAAAACTGTGACGCCTGTAGTTGATAACAGTGTCAACAAAGTGGCGTTACATCCTTCTGTTAGATCTTCCAAATTAGCTGCACGCAATGTGCAGTATAGAAGTTCACTGAATTCTCGTGCAATTCAGAAGAGGAGGAGTTCGTTGAGGAGGAGGAGAGCTAGGAACCCTTCTCTGATTGGCTCACAGAAAGTTAGTGGAGCCTTAGTTTCTGATTTAACTAGTTGTAGGAAAAGTAGCATCCCTTCATCTTCTGCAGTGTCCAAGAGCAAGCTTAGTAGTTCACTGCAGCATAGTTCTGTTCTGAGCATTAAAGAAGTTAGTTCTACTGTGGACTCATTGATGCTAGACTTGGATCGATCTTGCTGCTGTGTGAGCATATTGGTTATGGAATCAGACAGATGTTACAGGGTAGAAGGAGCCAATGTCATTTTAGAAATGTCTCATTCAAAGGAGTGGCACCTTGTAGTCAAGAAAGATGGAGAAACAAGATACTTGTTCAAGGCCCAGAGAATTATGAGACCCCCGTCCTTTAACCGCTTCACCCATGCTATTTTATGGGCTGGGGATGATAATTGGAAACTCGAATTTTCCAACAGACAAGATTGGCTCAATTTCAAGGATCTTTTTAAGGAGTGTTCTGATCGAAATGCACAGGTTTCTGTTTCTAAGGTTATACCCATTCCTGGGGTATATGAGGTGTTAGGATATGAGGATAGTAATACTGCTCCATTTTGCCGACCCGATTCTTACATCTCTGTAAATGTTGATGAGGTGTCAAGAGCTTTGGCAAAGAGGACTGCAAACTATGATATGGATTCTGAAGATGAAGAATGGCTAAAGAAGTTCAATAACGAGTTTGTTACAGAAAATGAACTTCACGAATATGTTTCAGAGGATACTTTTGAGTTGATAGTTGATGCCTTTGAGAAGGCTTACTTTTGTAGTCCTGATGATTACTCTAATGAGGAAGCAGCGGTTAATCTTTGTTTGGAGCTAGGTCGGAAGGAAGTAGTACTAGCTGTGCATAATCATTGGAAACAGAAACGGAAGCAGAAACGCGCTGCACTGCTTAGGGTTTTCCAGGTAAAGACTTGTTATGTTATTTAATTTGCATCCTCTATTGGCATCATGTCTCTTCTGGTTGATTGGTGTTCAGTTTATATCTAGGGGTTCCCTTAACTCTAACAATGTTAATCTATTGTTGTCTCTCTTGATTTTAGGATGTTCTGACATAATTTTTTAACTGAAAGTTACCAAATTTGTACTATTTCATTGTTGTAGTAATTATTATTTGTGTATTGATGATTTTATTCATAAAAAAGTCTGCAGCATGTCTTTTCATTTGCATTGACCTGTGGTTATGCTTTGCTGGCTCTATTGTATTCCCTCTGATTTCAGTTCTTTAATTCTTTTGTCAGTGAACAATGTTTAGTCACTTACATGAATATTCGAAGTCTAGTAAATTGTTAAGAGTAATCGTTTTTTATTTACTGGTAAATTACTCTGTTTTTATACTTGTTCAGGTGATTCAATGTTCTTAATAAGTTACAACTGAAAATTATAGGTTTTTGTGTATGTTTAATAACATTTGTTTTGAGTTGAAAACTTAGCTCCTCATTGAAATAGTTAAATGTGGACTGTTTGTGAAAATCCTTAAGCAGAGAACTAAATTATGTAGCTGCAAAGTACTGGAAAGATACAATCCTCCAATTTGAATAGCTCCTTCCTGTAGCTTTCTTGTTCATCTTGCAAATAGGCTACAAGCCCAAAATAATGGTGTAATGTGTTATATTATGGCATGCCCTTTTACCCCATCTTACCTTATTCTACTTGTGTGTTCAATTGAGGCTCATGGTGTTGTTCTTGCTGCATTGTTGGTTGGCTCATCTGATCAACCTGGTTATTCCTTTCTATCAGGGTCGCCAACCTAAAAAACCTTCACTAATTCCAAAGCCTGCTCTACGTAAGAGAAGATCATTCAAGCGACAGGCAAGCCAACCTGGAAGAGGCAAACCACCTGTGGTTCTCTTGCCAGGTTTGTTCATTGCTTTCTCTGTTCGTCTTTTATGCATGTGCTATGTAATGTATAAGTTTTAGTGTCACTACATGTTGGTTTTTCACAGTTTGGTGCATTTGGTAAAAGTACTCTCGAGTAGTTTTTAAGTTTTATTTGTCATGTCAAGTCAAAGGTGGTGTTGAATTAATAATGGTGGTATGAATCATGTATATATAAAAGACCAAAATACTTATTTGTAAATGTGTTGAATTAATAATTTGAGTCATGTATAAATGGCCAGTGGATATTGTTCATTGCAAATGTGTATTTTAGGCAATTCCTCATTTCCTCTAAGGTGTTGTTCTAACTTCACCTTTTTGGCCTCTCTGGTGGATATTTTTTTGGTTAAAAAAAATACCGAACTTCTGTTTTGTGGTTTGTTGACTAAATGTATCTAATCTTCTGTTATCAATATGCAGAGGTTGTAACCCAGCAAGACGCCTTGGAAGAACAGAATGCCATGCATAGAGTTGAGGAAGCTAAAGCCTCAGCAAAAAGATCCTTGGAAGAAGCAGTCCTGAAACGCCAAAGAGCTCAGCTGCTCATGCAAAATGCTGATTTGGCAACTTACAAAGCAACAATGGCACTCAGAATTGCTGAAGCAGCTCAAGTTGCTGAATCAGCAGATGCAGCCGCAGATCATTTTTTGGATTGATGGGTTGTAGGTGTTCCGTAATGCTGCTTCCAATTCAACTTATCAATTATGATCATCGATAGATGTAGGAATTGCAGCGTCGTCGCTGTTTTTGAAGCCTTCGGAGGACAACCTTAGATCAGAAATGAAAAGAAAAGATAATGTAACTTTCTGTATAGATTTTTGATTGATGTACATTCTGTATTATTATAGTCTCACAGACTCACCAAACATTTTACCATGGGATTCATTCAGTTTATTTCCTTAAAAAAAATTACAAAAAAAAAAAGAGGAATCTGGGGCAAAATTTCTATGTTATGAATCTGAGAGCTTTCGTGTTTAGGCATATTTTAGCTTCATGTACAAATCTTTTTCTTGAAGAGTAATGCATAATTTTGTGGAATTGGTGAGGTTTATTTGTTTTGTTCTCAGCTGATTCTTTTTCTTGAAGAGTGATGCGTGATTGTTTATTATTATTAATAATAATTAAATTGTTATAAATGACAGTTCATGAATTTATGGTATGGTACATTATATGAGTCAGCCTACCAGGCAGTGCTGCATCTCATACAACCATGCATGATACAGGTACAACCAGTTTTTAACCTGTTAATAAATAAAAATTACATTTTTTTAATTGTTTTTAATGTGAAAAAATTGGAAAAAGTGAAAATTGCATTTAAATGAGATAAAACATTGTAATAATTTTAAGTTATAATGAAATAGTACAATCGTATTTTAACCTGTGTATTTTAACCTGTTAATAAACATTGTAATACGATTTTGTCACAAAATAATGATATTCCTACTTTTTTTTGTTATATTTTAATATTTATATTACATGTCTCAAGTTTATTATTCAAATTTCTATTTTTCGTTGTAATTTATCTAAATTTTTATAAGTTATTTTAACTCATTTTTTTACTAGTCTTTTTTTTTTATATTTCCACTCCTTTCATTAAATTTTGACTTTTTAAGTTGATATTTCAAATTTACTTTTTATATTCCTACACTTCGTTAGACTTCATCTAATTTTTAGTAAGTTATTCCTACTCATTTTCCAATAACTTTTATGTCTTACAACCCTACTATTTTCATTGAGTTTCAATATTTTAGATAGATGTTCGAGTTCACGGTTTACATCCTTACTTCGAATTTGAATTTACCAAATTCTTTATAAGTTATTCCAACTTTTGGTTTCAGTTCATCAACTCTTATTCCCAGTACTTATAAATTCTACTTTCTTATTTTTAAAAAATAAAATTCTAACATTTTGGGTGGAAGTTTAATGCTCTTTTTTAGATCTTACTTCCCGTTAGTATTTATCAAATTATTAGTAAGTTATTCTAATTTCTAGGTTAAGTTCATCAACTCTTCTTCTCATCATTTTTGGGTTTTATATTCCTCTTCTTTTTATTGAATTCTAACATTTTAGGCGAATATTTCACGTTTATTGTTTAGATCCCTAATTATCATTAAAATTTATTAAATTCTTAGTAAGTTATTCTAACTTTTAGGTTAAACTTTTCAACTCTTATTCCCATCTCTTTTTGGTTATTTATTTCTACTCTTTTTATTGAATTACAATATTTTGAGTGAATGTTTTAAGTTGATTTTTTAGATCCCTATTTTCTGTTGAAATTTATCAATTGTTCATACTTTTAGGTTAAATTCTTTGACTCTTATTTCTACCACTTTTTAGTTTTGTATTAATACTTTTTTTCTTGAATTTTAATAGCTTAGGTGAAAGTTTCAATTTTACTTTTACTTAAATTCTTCATAAGTTGTTCCCAATTTTGGATGAGATTTTTGTTTTCACCACTTTTTAGTTTTATATTCCTACTCGTTTTATTGAATTTCAATTTTGGGTAGAAATTTTAAGTTCATTTTTTAGATTCTTACTTACCATTGAAATTTATGAAATTCTTACTAAGTCTTTTACAATTTTTAGGTTAAGTTTATCAACTCTTTTTCCACTATTTTTTTATTTTATATTTTATCTTTTTTTTTGATGAATTCCAATATTTTTTTTGGTAGAAGCTTCAAGTTTATTTTATAGATCTCAATTTACGTTGAAATTTATCAAATTATTATTTAGTAGTTTCAACTTTTAGATTGACTCTCCCACTTTTTCCCACTATTTTTTGTGGTTCTACATGCCTATATTTTTTTTTATTGAATTCCAATATTTAATTTCAAGTTCATTTTTTAAATTTCGATTTTGTATTAAAATTTATTAAATCATTAATAAATTATCTCAACTTTAGGTTAAGTTTTTCAACCTTTATTTCCATCATTTTTTTTTATATTTCAATTGTATTCAATGCACTCCAAATTTCTAGGTAACTGTTCCAAGTCTCATTTTATTACAGTAAACGATTATGACATTGAAGTAAATTATGTGTGAACCCCCTCTTACCTTTACAAATATCAACTTACAATATAATTTTCAAAAATCAACAATAAAGTCTGTTTTTGAACTAATTTTATATTATTAAGCTATCACAACCAATTTTTATAAGCTAAAAAAATTAAAACCAGAACTAAAATATCTTTATTTATTCGATATCAAAATTCATTATTTCAAGAGATATGATCTTGAATTTTATCACCATTTCTTTTATACAAATTCCTATTATTTTCATTGTGTTTCAACATTTTGCATAGATGTTCCAAGTTGATAGATCTATATGTAATTTATCAAATTCTTATCAAGCCATTCCAACTTTTTTAGTTGGCTCTTGGACTCTTCTAGTTTTAATCATTTGTTTGTTCTAAATTCTTACTCCTTTTATTGGATTCCAATATTTAGGTAGATGTTTTAAGTTTATTTTTGCATCTATACTTATTCCTTTTATTGAATTTATCATTTACTTTAAGTTTTTTTTCTTTTGAATTCATATAAAATTTTTTCCACTCTATGTTCTTTTCAAAATAGTTTCATTAATTTCTTATCACTTTAACCAAAAATTCATGTTATTATTAGTATTATCATTATATTTATTTATTTTTTAATCAAAACAAGCCTAATATTTTATTTGTACTATTACAGCTACATTTATTTTTACTATTACTACAAATATCATCATCATCATCATCATCATACGCTTGAGATTTATAGTTAAATGTAATAAGAATGTATATGCCTATACTACTTTTGAACTATTAGTAGACTACTAAAATATTAATAGCATTTTCATTGCACAATTTATTTATATGAGTTACAAAACTTAAGAACTAGTGCTGAAATAACCTTTTTTTCTTCTTAATTTGATATCTACGTTCTTTACTTTAGGAGATTTGATCATCTATACTTAAGTATTGACTTTGTACATATTTATGCTCATTTATCATTTAAAAATATATAATTAGTTAACAACATTTTTTTCTTTTTGTTTACAATGAGCATTATTCTTTTTTTTTTTTTTAAAGTATGTATGTCTTCTAAAACATATTTATATAGAGTTCAATTTACAAAACAAATTCTTCAAATTTTCACGACTTAGCAAGAATCGTTTATAAAGCTTATTTCAACTAAAATGGTATTAAGATAATATATATAAAACTATGGTAACAATATTTATTGATATATTATTTCCTTCTAACACCCACGAAATTATCTCCCCTAAGCCTCCTTCATTCTTAATTTTTTTTCATCATTCTTAATTTTTTCTTGTTTCAATTATAATTTTAAAACGTCTTTTTTTAACCACTTGATCAGATTTCTCGATCTTAATTTTGTTAATACTTAACTTTTGATCTTTATCACTTTATGTACGATATAATCAATTATACTTTTTCATTATTGTTACTATCATAATAATGATATTAATACTACTATTAGCAGATTTGATCAAACTTTTGACATCATAATTATGATGATTTATCATTTAATTAGTAAAATTAATTACTAACATTTTTTGGATAACAAGAATCCTAGTATAAATCCTGAAAATGCATAATAACCATACCCTTCAACAAAGTTAATAATTTTTTCCATAGAAGTGTTGTCACATTTATTCTTGCATAAATTCCATAATTATGCTATACAAAATAAAGAATAGCAACTTAAAATCACATTCAAATCAACAACAAAATCTAATTAAGCACTTAACTCTATCAATGCATAATTAATCGAATAACTTTATCAATTAGAGAGTTGAACCAATACTTTCATCTCAGATAAAGTCAAGGATAAAATCCTCAACAACAAAAGTTGAGAGAAAAACAAAGTAAAATTGGCAGCCTTGGCAGCTGAATTGCAATTGTTATCACATCCATATTCTAAATATTTCAAGAGGAAACAACACGGTAGGAAATAACAAGATAATTTATCCGCTGACTTGTAGAACACCGAATGGTCCAGAAAAGAAATTGAGATCATATCATGACAATAAATTACCAACTGCCACTAAAATTATATGTGGAGTAGATAAAATTATATACGAATACAAGAATCAGGAAATTTTG
Source organism: Citrus glauca (assembly GCA_029633175.1). Taxonomy (NCBI): domain Eukaryota; kingdom Viridiplantae; phylum Streptophyta; class Magnoliopsida; order Sapindales; family Rutaceae; genus Citrus; species Citrus glauca. The sequence continues at coordinate 7,579,621 of JAQOOD010000004.1, read as the reverse complement.
GAAACATATGACCTGAGTATAATCTTAAGAATTAAGATTTACTGACACCAATTTTCAAAAAGGTTATTTAGTAAAAGAATTTGCATGATAAACATCATAAATATTCATCACTTAAGAACGCTCAAAGGGAGAAATGAAGGAAATAATTAAATAAAAAGACCAATTAGTAAAATAAAGATTTGTGTATGTACCTGTGCAGGGAATGCAAATCATCTTGCACGTATTAGTGCCATATTAAATGAGGCAAAAGTTATTTTTTAAAAAATTTACTAACTATTAAAATTAATTTTTAACTTTTTAAAATCACTTTTGAATCTCTCAAAAGTAATCCCAAACTAACCCTTAATTACTTATAGTAAAAAACATTTCCTTGACATACATACACACATGCATATAATTAGTTAAAAATATTATTTTTTTAATTGACAATGAGTAACATTTTCTTATTACATAATTTTTGAATTTCCAAATATATATTTTTTATTTTCATGACATAAAGTAAAAATTATCTTAATAGCTAAAGAAAATTTGAAAATGAAAAAGAAAAAATATTTGGGCTCTAGATGACTTATTTTATAAGTGTTCTCTATTTGCACTAAACATTAACGTTGTTGTGGTACCCCAAATTATTCAATCCCAAGTCATTTGAGATTACTCATACGATCATGAATTGCACCAAATTTGGCTTAAAAGTCAAATAATAAAATAGAAAATCAGACGAAGCAATCACAAGATCCCAAACCGCTAATTTTCAAACCACATCCAATTTGGTGAGATGTGGATAAGAGTATGATTTTCACCACCAATTTTATTATTCCTATTATCCCTTAACGGCATCGTTTGGAATAAGTTTAAAATAAAATTTGCTAAATGAGTTTTTATTTATGCACTTTTTTTAACCTGCCTAAATGAAACTTAATTCTTAAAATTATTTTAATATAATTAACTTAATAATAGGACTTTTATAAATTTATTAAAATTAAAATTTAGTTGAATGACAAATAAAAATATATTAAACATATTTCTTGCCACATAAGATTATATGGGTCTTGTTAAGTTACATCATCTATAACTTACGTCAACTTAAAATTAATTTTTTTAATGACTCAATTGTTGCTTGTTAAGCAACTAAAAGGTTAATAGAAAACTAAGTTTGGATCAACTGTTAGATACAATTAATACAGTTAATGTAACTTAGCAGTTACGAAGATTATAATAAACTCAAGGCATACAAATGGAAATAGATTTATACGACTATACTTCTCTCAAATAGCACAAAATTATGAAGCTTCAAAAGTCTTAAATTTCTTAAAGTGGTCTCTCCTTCATTTGAAATGGGAGATTAGAGAATATATCTAATAGCTAAAAAAATATCTAAAAGAGCGATGGCCATAATTGATAATACATATCATAATTGAGTTTAGCTTAACTGATTATATTTGTGAGCAAAGATAATTATTAAGAACATCATAATAAAACTCACCTAGTTCAAATTCACTATTTGTATCATTAATTATGTGTCACGCATTATTAATTATCATCTGCAAGTGTTAGCCGACTTTGTTATTTATTATTTATGTGCTAATTTTATAGCCTCTATCAATAAGTGACTTGTCATTTATGATACAAAATATATAAAGTGTAATATTACTCCTGATAGTATTCATACATAATACTTGTTTTTTTTTATGCGAAAGTATAGCTTTCAATTAAAGAAAATCAGAAAGTAACAATCTCACTTCGGCTGGAAAAGTCCCCAGCCATACAAAAAGGGAATCAAAATCAAAAGCTTTATGTGCTAACGCATGAGCAGTAAAATTACAATGTCTTGGAACAAAATGAATTAAGGAACTGCTTAAGCTCCTTAGACTAACTCGAATACTGGTTATTGTTCAAAAAATCTCCGAATTAGTCCCCTTTTTGTTTTGTGAAAGATCAACAACTTCTTTTGAATCGGAGTCAATGATCATTGGCAAGAACTTGGCATTTTGGGCTACTTGGATGCCTAAGTTTACTACTTCTACTTCCATGCAAGCCATAGTCCCTTTATATGGTACTTTCTGAACTGCTGCAGCTACCACTTTGCTCCTGAAGTCTCTAATCACCATTTCTAGCCCTGTTTGATTGGCTGGAGACTTAACTCTTTGGTAGGATTCCACAACTACTATAGCTCTTGCAGCTGATAAATGAGAGTCTTCATTCTTGCCTTCAAAGATGAGAAGATTCCAAGAAAACCAAATAGACCAGCATACTACAATTATCAGCTCTACATCTTTTCCCCTCTTACTTGTTGCCAGCCCTTGCAGTGCATTGAGCATATCTTGCTTGGCCAGAAGCTTGATATCTTGGTAGAAATAAGTCAATTTCCAAACTTTTCTCGCACATCTGCATCTCAATAAAGTTTGGAAGATATATTCCTTCTCCCTCTGACACCTATGGCATAGAGGCTCATTTATAACCTTTTTTTATTCCAGAGATTGTAAGCTGTTGGCAACAAGCTTTTTGCTGCTTTCCACATAAACAACTTAATTTTTTCTGAGATCTCCCTTGACCAAATAACTCCCCAATGTGTCTTTGACTTGTTTGAGTTGCTGGCGGCCTCTGGAAACTTCAACTTTAAAGCTATCTGATATCCACTCTTGATTGAATAGTTGCCATTCTTGTCAAAATGCCATATTAGCTAATTCGACTGTGGAACCCCTGGAAGAGGAATGCATATGATTCTTTCTGCATCCTCTTTCATGAAGTTTTGAACAATAACATCATCCTTCCATTGCTGGTTGCTAATTAAATTAGCTACAACAGAATTTAAGGGCATAATCTAGGGGGAAAATGGTTTTAATGTTTTAGGTTGCGGAATCCAGTTGTTTTTATAAACATCCACTTGCTCTCTATTACCAATCCTCCATCTTAACCCTTTATGGAGAAGTTGCCTACCCCACAAGATACTTCGCCAGGTAAAAGAAAGTTTTGAACCCAACTTTGCTTCCACAAAGCTTGAACACTTGAAATATCGGGCTTTTAGAACCTAAGTCACCAAAGCTTTCGAATTTTGCATAACTCTCCACCCTTGCTTTGCAATAAAAGCCCGATTGAAGATGGAGAGATCTCTAAAGCCCATGCCCCCTCGAATTTTCGCATGACACAATAGCTCCCATCTTGCCCAATGGATGCTTTTATGATCCTCTAAGCTTCCCCACCAAAATTTGCTTATGACTTTTTGAATATCTTTACGAATGCTTAGAGGAATTTTAAAGACACTTATAGCATATCTGGGCATGGCTTGAGCTATAGCTTTGATAAGCACTTCTTTTCCCCCACAAGAAAAGAATTCGCTTTGCCAACTAGTTAGCTTGTTGAGAACTCTTAACTTGATGTCATTAAAAAAAACTTATTTTCCTCTTCCCCACCATAGATGACAGCCCCAGGTGTTTCTCATGCTTTGACACAATGTTCACATTGAAAATGCTTTTGATCACTTCTATCTACCCTTGATTGATGTTGCTGTTGAAGAACATTAAGAACTTTTCTTAGTTAAAAATTTGCCTAGAGGCTGCTGCATAGACATTGAAGACTTTTCTTAGTTAAAAAATTGCCTCGAGGTTGCTGTATAGACATCAAAGGCTTTTTTTAAATTTCTGCAATTTGCACTGGAGGCTCTTAAAAATATTAAGCTATCATCTACGAACAAGAGATGAGAGATAAATAACACTCTACTAAACTTCAGACTTTGTACCAACACTTTTTTCTCTACTCCCATAAGTAAATTTGCAAACATCTCAGCACAAATGATGAACAGATATAGTGATAAAGGGCATCCCTATCGTAAACCTCTTTGAGGATAAATTAGCCCTGTCGACACACCATTTATCAGCATTGAAAAGCTAGCTATGGAAATACATTTAATAACAAGATTCACCCATTTTGAAGAGAAGCTTAGTTTCAACATTGCACATTTTAGAAAGCTCCAATTGATTATATCGTAAGTTTTGCTAATGTCTAATTTAAGTGCTACCAGCCCATTTCTTTTCCTCCTACTCTGCCTAATTTTTGTGAGACACTCATAGGCTATTATTACATTATCCATGATTAATCTATTTGGGATGAAAGCACTTTGGGTTAGGGAAATTATGTCATTCAAAATGTATTTTAGCCTATTAGTTATTGTTTTTGCCACAATCCTATAGATAACATTACAAAGGCTAATTGGTCTAAATTTAGTCACTTTTCTAGGGTTTTGCACCTTAGGGATCAAAGCAATATAAGTGTGGTTTAAGGGAGCTATACTACCTCCTCCGTTGAGAATGTGCAGATATGTAGCAAGCACTCTTTATTTGATTGAGCTCCAATGCTTCTGAAAAAAGGCTGCTGGGAGACCATATGGTCTTGGTGCTTTAGTAGGGCACATTTGGGCCAAAGCATTTGAGACTTCCTCTTCGGTGAATTCTTGGTCCAAGAGGCTATTCATCTCTATTGTTACATGTTCTAGGAGGTCTGTCAAAGCTGCATCCAACTGAGCTTGGAATGGATTGGTTGTAGTAAAAATGTTTTGAAATATTTGCAAAACAATCTTTCAACATCTTCTGCTTCCTCAGTCCATATTCCATCTTCATCTTCAAGTCCTGATATTATGTTTTTTCTCTTTCTCGCTAAGGCTTTTGTATGGAAATATTTTGTATTCTTGTCCCCCTCTCTCAACCAATCAGCTCTTGATCTCTGCTTCCAATAAATTTCCTTGTCGAGTAGTATGTTGTCAATCTACCTTTTCTATTTTCCTAATCTCATCCCCATCGCTATAGTGAATATGCCCTTGTCTTATTACCTTAAGCTTATTTTTTAGCTGCTTCAATTTCATTTGCCTGCCTTTGAATTCCTCATTACTCCACAGTTTTATCTCAGCTAGTGACTCCTTCGATTTCTTTTGAAATAAATCCATAGGGTTCCCTTTGTTCTAGTAGCTAGAATCCCTTTATTCACGTTTAACAATCTCTTGGCATCTCGTGTATGAGCTCCACATATCCTCGTAGTGGATCCTCTGGAAAGTTCTTCGTATATACCTCATCCCCTTTCTTTTTTCCAAAACTTCCATCAAAATCGGATGGTGATCAGAGCTCCAAGTAACTAAATTTAGAGCTGTTCTCTCTTAGAAACAGTAACCCCAGCTTGTATTACAGAGGAATCTTTCCAGCCGCTCTTCAATAAACTAGTATCCAAACCTTCTATTTGACCAGGTGAATGGATACTTAGTAAATCCCAAATCTCCCAACTCACATTCTCCTAATGCTTTTCTAAACTCAGATACCATTCTCAGTTGCTTTTTATTTCCTTATATCTTCTCATTCAGATTTAAAACTTCATTAAAATCTCCGAAACATAGCCACGACAAAGAGGATAATTTTGTTAACTTTTTCAACAGTTCCTATATATGCTGCTTTTAAGTTAATTCTGGATGCTCGTATACACCAGTGCATCTCCAATAGCTCCTACTTTCACTTTGAACCACAACATCAATATAGTGCAGGCTGTAAGATTTTATCTCCAAAGTATAACATAGCCAAACCACATCCCATTCTTTCTTAGTTTACTGCAAAATAGTTTGGAAAATGTAATGCATCACTCTTCTTCCTCATTTGCTTTTATGTCATTTTTGTCTCACAAAGAAGTAAATTTTGGGGTTTATGCTCATGGATAATTTCCTGAGCCTCTCAGAACGTTCGATCCATCCACAATCCTCGAATGTTCCAGCTTACAACTTTCATGGTTGTCGGCGGGGCTAGTCTCCAGCCACTGCCGATGGTTAATTGACAATAAATGGAATTTCCTCCATAGCTTCATAACTTTCATCCTCGAGCCTCAGCTCTGTTACTATTGTAATGTGGGAGTGAGCTCGTTGAAATTAAGCAAAATTTTTTGGGCTGTTTTCTTTAATTCTTTTGGGGTTTAGGCTTTCATAATATAAAAGGTTATCTGGCCTTTTTCACTTTTGTCTGCCCTTCTCTTATTTCCCCTTCTCCTTCAATGCTTCGGGCTTAAGCTTTCCATTTTCTTTTCTTAGGCCTATATTTGTTTGTTTGGCCAATTTTCCCCATCTTACACTTCTGACTCTACTTGCACAAATTGACTGGAGGCCTTTTGTTTTTGTTTTATGATTTAACGCTTCCAAATTTTTTCATTCATTTCCCGCCTCTGTTCTTTCCTTGTGATTGTAATATTGTCAGCTTGCTTCTGCTTTTCTAGGTAGCTATCCTTTAGCTCCATCAGTTTTGTGGCTTTTTACACTAAATGATCTTCAGTCACCCCTATATCTTTTTGTTTTTTATGTGAGCCTTTGTTTGTACCCAGATCCATTTAGACTTGGTTCAAATCTTCCTCCCTTTCTTGCTCCTCTTGGACTTGTTGCTTTCCACTAGCTGAAATTGGGATTAACTTTGTATTTACCCTACCTGTAGTTTCTGTGTTGGGCTAACTAGCCTTCGTATTCCATTTATCCTTCCCCCGGCTTTGGTTTAGATGTTCAGCCATTGTAGTTGCTTTTAACCATGGACCATAAACTAGCTTAACTTTGGATTGACATTTATAATGGACGCACTCCTTATACTGATGACCAATACGCCTACAACAGAAACAGAAATCTGGAAGCCTTTCATAATACACCAACATTGGAATATCTTTCGCTTTACTACCATTTGCACCATCATCCACCTCTTTTCCATGTGTTCTAGAACCACAACCTTCTTTAACAACTTTGTTATGTCCACTGAAATTCTCATCAGCAAAAATTTTCCTATGCATTCCCCAGATGAGTCAGTTTCAACTTCCTCCACTTTTTCAATTGCCGCTCCCAATTCTGCTGCTGTTTCTTTCTCCATGCAAATAAGAGGAACTTTATGTAATTGTACCCAAAAGGATACCCGATTAAAATCTTGTTTCTTTATGTCTCCAATTCCAGAAGGTACCGTAAGCACTATAAGTGCTCGATCAAAATGCCATGGGCCACCCACTGAGATTCTCCTTTTGTCTTCACTTGATCCAAACTTGAACATAAACACGTTATCCCCAAGGCTTTAAATTTTTAACTTCCTGGCCCGTTCTCTATACTTGCTGTAGAGCTGCCTTCAATCTTTCTAGTTGACCTCTCTCGAAAGCAGGACTTTCCTTACTAGGCAGCCGGTCAAGATTTTTTCCCTTTTAGTTTTCATGTTACCTTTGAAAGTTACTTTACTTTCTTCTTCTTTGCTTAGACAAATAGATCTACACTGCTTTATTAGCTCATCTGTATCAATTTGATTAATAAGGCTAGATAACTACAATAAATGTGGATGGTTGGTTAGTTATCAATCCACAACAGGATTTTTCAAAAGCTTTACAATCTTTAACTAAAACAAAAGCTAAAGAACTGAGAACTAATGACTATAGAAATATGGTTTTGACATTTAAAATACTCACAAAAGAGTGACTAAAGACGAGTTATGGCAACTCATGTAAACCTCTCATCCTTTTAGTTTTCAGAGAAAATCTCAGGAGAGAGAATCAACCGTAAAATTAAATCAACTATTCCATACATACATACATACATACATACATACATAATAATTATGTGTCCAAAATAATAGGTACAATATTTAAGCTCCACTTATATTGATTGGGAGGAAATTAAGTTGCTGTTAAGCTATAATTAAAAAAAAAATTAATGTTTAGAGAAGAAATTGAAGGTCAATAATGAGTACCTTTACAATCTTCAACTAAAATTAAATCAACTATAATGAGCACCTTTTATTAATACTTATGTGTTAATAAAAAATTGTATGATTGACCAAAGGATACTTGACCTACACTGGATACACTTGATAGTCAAGCTGGTACGCGTGGTACCCCATGTCAGAAGTGAAATGGATAGAGAAATCGTTCGGAATATTCGCTGCATAAATTATCTTCATCGCCTAAAAGAGAATATTTGATTTGGTAGAATCAAATAATAAATATCTTGTTGGAAAAGAAGGGAAAACTGGTTGTCATGTCTGCTAAAAAGTAAAGGATAGCACACTAAAGATAGTGGTCCTTATTGATACGTATTATTATAGGTGTCAATGTGCAAGTGTACACAACAAGTAATATAATGATGAATATCCATATCATCTCCATAAGGATCGATGTTATAGGACTTGCTAAAACAATTTTAATAGTAAAATTTTAGTCTAAATTAAATTAAAATAATTAATGAAATTAATGACCTAATAAAATTAAAAATGCAATAAGGAAAAATCTCAAGGCAAACATAAAGATATACTCAATGGGAAAGAAGTAGTTGAATGCTTAAATTCATTTAATAGTATTGATTGTTTTTCAATTACAGTACTGTTGCTACAACATCTGCTACAACACTGGGCAGAATCTCTCATGCATCCTCAACTATTGCATTTTAGATATTTTATATCTATATGCAACATAATAGTGACCAGTTATTATACTAATGTTAGATATAGCACTATGCGTTCTAGATTCCAATTGCCCTATAAGGTGAATTTCTATATTTAGTTATTCACTAATCTTAAATTAAGTATGATCCTATTCAAATAAAGATTAACTCAACTTGAGAAACTTAATCTAAAATCATGTATTGTCTTGATTTGTTCCACTAAGTCAAATATTATTTAGGCTTCTTAGTTAATATCTACTAAATGGGAGGTCAACTGAAATAAAGATTTGTAATAAGTAAAATCAAGGAAAAATGCTACAAAAAATTCTAAGCAGCACACATATATAAGTCAAATAACCATTAAATTTGTTTAACACCCTACTACATCAAAGTTTAGTTCATGATAGGCGATAAAACCGTAACAACACACTTTTTTGCCATCAAATACATTCCCATAGATAGGTGAAAACAAAAAAATAAAGATTAAGAATTGAGATTCACTAAATTTAAGACATCCATCTCTTAGGTTTTTGTAATCTCTCTTACATTTTCTCTAAAATCCCTTGCTACAACCCCCAGCTCTCTTTTATTCTCTTATTTTTCTTATTTTTCTCTATTGTTTCTGTGTGTCGGCCCTTTCTCGTTTCTTTCACATATGCTTTTTTTATATCTTAGAATTAGGATAACCAAAAACATGTAGCCACGTGTCTATTTTTTGGAAACCTCAGATCACATATCTTTTTGTGCCGCCTGCCGTTGCTTTGTCAGTTAACATGCAGGTACTTGGCCCGTATTTACTCATGGGTTGCTACAACAATTGCTACAACATCTTCTCTCATTCAGACTTGTTTTAGTTCATCTGCAGACAAGTTTTTTTTATCATTTCTGCAAGCCTGCTGCTACATCATTTCATCCATAAAGCTTCATCTTTTTGGTCACCTACAACTATGCACATAATCGGAGCACAAAGTGATTTAAAACACAATCAATTTATTAAAATAAAACTTAAATAGATGCTCATACAAAATGTAGCTAAAAATGAAATAAAAACGTATCATTTACTTTCTAAGTAATATTAGATTAAGTCTAAAAATGTCATTATAACTCTCATTTAATAGAATTACCAATCCTCTAGACAGTTTCTGTTGAGGTATCCAGCACCGCCATGCAGAATGCGCCACGTGTTAAAAAGAAGAAACCCAGCAAATAACACCTTGCTTGTTCTCCAAGCATGCTCCCATTGCTCCAAATAAATATACAAGCCAAAGGAATAACATATTCTTAAGGGCTGACCAATAAAATTTCTCCAGGTGTGGCAGGCGACTAGGGCTCCCAAGGAACTCTATATAAAGGCATTCAAGTTCTATTTTTTAATAACCACAATAATACACACACAAAAAAGGGTTGAGGTTTTCTTCAACCTCCAGCCACCATTATTAAGGGCTGACAAGCTCTTAACACCCAAAATATTACCCATAAACTAACTTGAGCGTCCGGTTGTGGTCGCCAGACATCGCCGGCTCCACTCTAACATCTCTTCTCTATTTTACAGGTTAAAAACAACCCATAAGCCAACCCTTATTCTAGACCCAGTTCTCCCATAGCTCACTTACTTCCTCCCTTCACTTTCAACCTCCATTCAAAGCCATCTCAAATAACACACCCTGGGTTACACAAGGCACCCATGTTACCCTTAATACCGATTTTATTGTGTTTAACTAGGTTTTAGTTTCTTTTTCCTTCATACCAAAATCTAGTTAAAACAATTAGCTCCAATAATGTTGAGTGTTCTTATAACATTAATCACAATTCCATAGCTGTAATATTTATTATGTAATAAACAATCAAGGCTACTTGATATAATTTTTAACATTACTTTAATTTGTATTCGATAATTTGCATAATAAGTTGTATGCATATTACTCAAAATATCAAATAAATATTTCATATGATGATACTTTATATTTGTATACAAAATTAATATTAATATAATTTAACGAGTAACTTTAAAGTTTCTCAATTTAAGAAAAAATAACATTTCCAATTGAACATTATTCATGTTAAATTGAGGGGGTTGTGATAAATATCTAATATCAATAGCTATATTTTTAATTTATATAAAGTACAAGTAGCTTATTGATAATTGCCGTTGATATTTGTCATCCACCCATTGTTCACTGCCGGTCACTTGGGATGGGAAAATAATCCGGACTAAATGATTCGGGCCGGATTTAATTCGTATTCTATTTAAATAATATGCAGATCTGATGTTAATTTTTTAAAATTCGGATATATTTGGATTTAATTTCGGGTTCAGTTGAACTTCTATATCTGGAACCCGAACCTAACCTAGATATATTTATATTTAATATAAATATTAAAAAAATATAAAAAAAAGAACAAAACCCTAGTTTGCACTTTTGGCTTTTAAGTCAACATGGCTGCCACCATTTCATCTCTTTTTCATCTCCCAAATTCATCAATTCACAGCCACCACCATTTCCTCTCCTTTTCATCTCCCCAACTCACCAATTTAAATCATCATCAAATCCGCCACTATTTCATCTCTCGAAAATTCATTAAGTCACAGCCACCATCATTTCCTCTCCTTTTCATCTCCCAAACTCACCAATTTAAATCATCATCATCAAATCGTTATCAATCATCATCAAAGGCTTGAATTCTCAGTAGCTCCTAAACTCATTCACGGTCACGGCTGGCGGCAGAATATCACGCACACGAAGTGACGAATTGGGATTCATGGACGTAGACAAGGCAATGACCAACTGTACAAATTTACTGGATTTTCATTCCCTGTCGCCATTTGTGTTCTATTTTGCTATTAGTTTAGCTTTTGTTTGATGATGACAAGCAGACAATCACAAAATTTGGGTCTTGTTTTGCACTTTTGCTTCATTGTTTTGTTATATTCTTTAATCAATTTCTTTTGTTTGATTTAAATATATTATTCCTATTTTCACATTGAAGCAATCAGTGATGGAAAAAAGTTACAAGTTCAACACCAGTGCCTTACCTCTGTTTTCACATTCTGAAACAAGCCTAAAAATGGTGTCCATTCGGGTTCAAAATCTGGAATCCAAAAACTCGAATTTTTCCCGGTTAAACCCAGACCCGGACCCGGATGAAAAATTCCAGATTAAAACCCGAATCCAAGAGAAGAAAAATAGCATCCAAGTGGGGAATCGGGAAGGCTAAACCCGGACCCCGAGCAATCCCTCTCGCTTGCAAGATTTAAAGACAAAATGTCTAACCGTCGGATGGCCTCAAAAGAAATCCAACGGTTTATAAAATTTAAATAAAAAATTTAAATACCGCTGCATGTGATGCAGCGTTGGATTACAGGTGGAGCCCAGACTGTAAAATTAAAATAAATTTAAACAACTAACTGTTAAACATTAAAATGAAAGTTAAAATCATTGTATATAGTAAATTGAATTGTTAAAACATTGATTAAGCTATTTACATGCTTTTTAAAGGTCAATAGATTCGTATGACTCAATACAAGACTAAAAAAAATAAGGAAATAAAAAATTAGAATGGAGATAGATCGTGTGATTGAGTAATAGATGAACTAATCAAAAACTAAAACGGTGAAGAAGCTTATCTGAAATTGACAAGAAAAAAAGCTAAATTTTGGCAATTTTTCGCCGATCATATCGGCAAGCCACTACAATGGCGATCTCAGTCGTAGGGTTTTGGAAATCTAAAAGGAAGAGTTTAAATATAATATGACTTCTAAAACATAAAATGACTTATACGATATCAAATATCAATCTTCTTTATTTTTCACTTCGAAATCTTTTATTATTTGTAAAATGTAAACTGAATTTTTGACTGTTGATGTGCGATATAGTTAGGGTCATTGGTCTCGGCATTTTAGCCGTCACAAAGTTGGCCACTTACCCAATTTGCGTTCTCAAAGGAAGTAACATTTGTCAACACCCGTATTTTCAGTGACATAAGGCGCCACATAAATCCTCTTTCTTTTGTAGTATAATTAGCATTAAAATTTAGAGATTTTAAATTTAAGAGTATGATCTTTATTAAGTAGATTTGCTGTAGAAGCTGTCATGGTAACTCCAATCCAAGATTTTAGCTCGCTTCAAGTAATTAATTCGAGACTCAGTTATAAAATCATGCCAAATTTGAATAAATTCACCATATTTCTTGTGTATTATATAGTATCAAAGTGTGTACGATTTGGGTGGCTTTTGACATGAAGTTAATTGATCTAACTAGCTCAGGAGTTGATGATTATTTCAATTTTATATTATTTTTATAAGAATTATTGTAAGTTAATATTAATTTTTTTCTTCAATGTATGGAAAACCCTCGTCACATGCAGGTTAATCTTTTTAACTAATATTTTCTCATGCACATAAATTTAGTTCTGATATCATATAAAAACTTTTATGCTGAACTCATACTAAAAAATAGCTCCAAAGCTTAAGATTATCTCTAGTTAATATTCGTAGTTCCAAAACTGAACTCATTTGACGTGAAATTTTCTCCGAAACATCCACCACATTAATTGAGATTAAAATTTTGCAAGTGTATCCTATTATTCTTTTAAAAATGCTTGCAAAACACTTTTTTTTTTCTCCCAAACATCTATAGTGGGGAAATTTTTGTTTACTAGAAGCAAGATCTTTATCCCTACAGTGAAGTTATATAAAATTTTATTAATATTCGGAGAGATATATCGACACTTTTGCTAATATCAAAGAACATATTCTAAGGATTTCTTATCGGACCAAGTCAATTACTTCTTGTCGGAACAGAGAGAGAGTTAAATCAAAAGCATTAAGGCCAAATCTTGAACTATTCCATTTATTAATGGGTTGTGTGAGATCATTGGATTAATGAAACAACTGGTTGAACAAAATGTTTGGAATTTATTCTTTTGTCATCAAATGACTATTCCTTTTAAATAACCTTGGCTTCACCGATCGAACATACTTAATGATTTTTCTTTAGTTGATGAATCTTAATTTCTTCTCATCAGGTACATTCGTGAGGCCGGCTGATCGTTATTATCTTAAATCAATTAAAAACGAAAGGGAAATTATTATTGGATCCGATTTGTCATTTCTACTTTTTTAAGTTTCATATACAGGATCAACATTCTCTATTGTTTTGAAATAAAAATTATGTATACATAATACAAAATTTTTAAAAGTTTTGACGACGATAAAAGAATCTCTGAGCAATAACACTCACAAACAAGATTGAAATTTTCTGAGTTCGAAAATTAAACTAATTTTAGTCTATCTAATTAAACTTAACTGATGTAGCAGGGAGAATTAAAAATAAGAATTAATCAAAAAAATTAAATATGATATAAAAAGCACTTAAATATCATTGCTAGGGTGGTCTCATAGCTGGACCCCATTTTTGTATGTGTACCTGAAACCCCAAGGTAGAAAAATAATAGAAATTATTGAAAAAAAGAGAGGAAAATATGTGTTGAATAATATTTTTATTAACAATAATATTGAAACTTATGTTAGAGAACTTGAAAGCATTTTTACCAACTAAATTCATAAGTTGACAATACCTTAAACTTGTCTTGAAGTCTTTGCTCATCTAATTGTTACAAAAATTTGTATACATGTAGCTCAAGGAAGTTATGTAAGAAATTAACCAGCTCATATGCTTGGCAAGATATGGAATCTAGAGCAAAATTTTGGCGCATGCAGGAATGCAAATAATTTTAATTTATTATAAACTTTTGGCGTTACATTCACAAGGAAATGTTCAAAATGACGGATATATTATAATTTTTTTTTATTTTGACCACGTGGTATTTTGGGGAGGACCCCAATTGTGGGAGACACCTTTAAGTCTGTACTATAACTCATACTAGAAGTTTCCGCTCAAATTGAGAGGCATATGTTCTCTCAATAAAGGCGATTTTCCTGCGACTCGAACTGGGGAGCAAATCCAATTAAGCCACTTAAGGAGACTTCATTACCAGTGGAAGCAATACTGATCCAACACTTTGTTGGTGGATATATTATAATTTGGTAGAAATTAATCTCGTTGTCCTAATAGGCCGTCCTGGATTCCTCGAAGACTGCGATTAAAAGAATTTATAAATTATAAAATTTTGCATTGCATGACTCAAAAGTCACAACACTACGTTATATATTCTAGACAAAATTTTGGATCATTCCATGCAAATTAAGAAAACTCTTTAATACCCTTTTCTGTCATCACCAGGGATGTTTCTTCTACATAAACACAATGTTCACACATCCCATTTGCATGCAAGTAATTTAGTCTCTCAAAACATTCGTTGAAATTAATGTATTATTCTTTCATATATTAACGTTATACTTCTTTGCTTGTAAGTGTTTGTAAAAATATCTACATAGCACATATAGATATATCATGGCTACAGATGATCTGGCTAGGACACTGAGCATTAATGGGAGGTCAATGAGCCGGAAGGGGAGTTTTTCGTCGGCAAGTAAAAAGGGTTGGGCCTCCGCCAGTCTCCGGGAGGCATGGAACAATCCGGGGGACGTGTTTGCGAAAAGTGGAAGAGAGGAGGATGAAGAAGAGCTGAAATGGGCAGCTATAGAGAGGCTGCCAACTTATGATCGGGTGAGAAAGACTATGTTGAAGCAAGTTTTGGAAAATGGAAGAATTGGTTATGAAGAAGTTGATGTTAGTGAACTTGGTATGCAAGATAAGACGAATCTGTTGGAAAGCCTACTTAAAGTTGTTGAAGAGGATAATGAGAAGTTTCTTTTGAGGCTTAGAGAAAGAACCGATAGGTAAGATCATGAGACTAGAATCTCTTTGTGTATGTTTTGTTTTGTTGGTTAATTTTAAGTAAGTTATGTGAAAATTTTGTTTTGGTATTTTACTACAAAGGGTGGGGATTGAAATTCCTAAAATTGAAGTGCGGTTTGAGAATTTGTCGATTGAAGGAGACGCATATGTTGGAACCAGGGCACTTCCAAGTCTGGTGAATACTTCCTTGAATGCCATAGAGGTATATGTTAGTTTTGTCCGCATTCGAGTTAAAACCTGACACATTAAACTTGAACTTATACTGATAGATGGTTAATCAATAGGGAGTGCTTGGATTTTTGAGACTTTTCCCATCAAAGAAACGGAAATTGGAGATACTCCATGACGTGAGTGGAATTGTCAAACCATCAAGGTAAATCTAGGACGTTTTATAGAATCAGTAGTATTGTTGGATTGGCAAGAATATAAACATGTTTAAGAACTCGCTTGTTTTCCAGGATGACACTGCTTCTGGGACCTCCAGGATCTGGAAAAACTACATTGCTTCAGGCTCTTTCTGGAAAGAGTGACAAGAGTTTAAGGGTGTGTTGTTTTTGCTATGATTGTTTAGTTATTATTGATTAATATTGCTTTTATGTTGATCAGCTTGACTTCGATGAGTAGGTATCAGGCAGAGTCACATACTGTGGTCACGAATTGACGGAGTTTGTTCCTCAAAGAACATGTGCTTATATCAGTCAGCATGATCTTCATCATGGTGAGATGACAGTGAGGGAAACACTGGATTTCTCTGGACGTTGCTTGGGAGTTGGGACTCGATTCGAGCTCTTGGCGGAGTTGTCAAGGAGAGAA
This sequence comes from Citrus glauca, assembly GCA_029633175.1. Taxonomy (NCBI): domain Eukaryota; kingdom Viridiplantae; phylum Streptophyta; class Magnoliopsida; order Sapindales; family Rutaceae; genus Citrus; species Citrus glauca. Next base: position 7,563,570 of record JAQOOD010000004.1, on the reverse strand, counting down.
AAGGATGCAGGCATCAAACCAGATCCTCAGATTGATGCATTCATGAAAGCCACATCAATGTCAGGATTAAAGACCAGTCTAGGAACTGATTACGTGCTCAAGGTTTGTATCCATCACTTCCATTTCCAACTGTAATCTAACATTTTAAGGAATTGCCCCAAAGTTTCAATGCTTGAAGAAATTAAACATATTGCGACAGATTCTTGGATTGGATATCTGTGCTGATATTATGGTGGGTAATGAGATGAGAAGAGGCATATCCGGTGGACAAAAGAAGCGCGTTACTACAGGTGTGTATGTTACATCAAGCTTTAGTTGATAAATTTAACCATAAATTTTCAGTTTTTAGTGACCTCAAGTCGTTGGCTTTTGCTAAATGCAGGAGAAATGTTGGTTGGACCTGCCAAAGCTCTTTTCATGGATGAAATATCAACTGGTCTAGACAGCTCCACCACTTTTCAGATTGTGAGGTTTATGAGGCAGATGGTTCACATTACGGATATGACAATGATAATCTCTCTTCTGCAGCCTGCCCCCGAAACTTATGATCTTTTCGATGACATTATCTTACTTTCAGAGGGAGAGATTGTGTATCAAGGTCCAAGAGAGTATGTGCTTGATTTCTTTGAGAGCGTAGGCTTTAGATGCCCGGAAAGGAAAGGGGCTGCTGATTTCTTGCAAGAGGTAACTTCCAGAAAGGATCAACAGCAGTATTGGTGCAAAAAGAATGAGCCTTACAGATATGTCTCAGTGCCTGAATTTGTTGAACACTTCAAGACATTCCACGTTGGTCAAAAACTGACTGATGAACTCAGAGTGCCTTACGATAAATCTAAAACTCATCCTGCTGGTTTGGTGAAAAAAAGGTATGGCATCTCAAATTGGGAACTCTTCAAGACATGCTTTGCTAGAGAGTGGCTATTGATGAAGCGCAATTCTTTTGTGTATGTATTCAAGACATTTCAGATCACCATCATGTCAATCATTGCCTTTACAGTCTATTTAAGAACACAGATGATGTACGGTCAATTAAAAGATGGGGGGAAATTTTATGGTGCATTGTTCTTCAGTCTTGTGAATGTTATGTTCAATGGAATGGCAGAGCTTGCATTGACAATAGTAAGGCTTCCTGTATTTTACAAGCAAAGGGATTTCCTGTTCTTCCCAGCTTGGGCATTTGCCTTGCCAATTTGGGTTCTCAGGATTCCGCTCTCCTTGATGGAATCATCGATATGGATTCTCCTTACATACTACACAATTGGGTTTGCTCCTAGTGCCACCAGGTCTGTACTTGCTTCCATACTTCCTGATTAATAGTAATGTTCGTGTAAGTTTTGCAGCACGTGTAACTTAAGTACATCTTAAAACTGCTTACAGATTTTTCCGCCAGCTATTGGCCTTCTTCAGTGTGCATCAGATGGGTCTATCTCTGTTCCGATTCATTGCAGCAGTAAGTAGAACACAAGTCGTGGCAAACACACTCGGAACCTTTACATTGCTGTTGGTTTTTGTACTTGGTGGATTTATTGTTGCCAAAGGTTAGTAGTAGTTCATTTCCTTATGCTAGCTAGTACAGTGCTTCTTTTGTTGAAGTATCTAAATAAGCAGTTTCCCCTCCTTTCGCAGATGACATCAAACCATGGATGATATGGGGTTACTACATTTCTCCTATGTCGTATGGTCAGAATGCCATTGTCCTCAATGAATTTCTTGATGAAAGATGGAGTGCAGTAAGATCATCACTTAGGATTCTGCAAGCAATTAATTTGTTGTAATGCACACATGTTCATAAATGCCTTGTTTGTTCGTTGTTGTAGCCCAATCCTGAACGTTTTCTTGTCGATGAACCAACTGTTGGCAAGGCTCTTCTGAAAGCCAGAGGCATGTACACAGAAGACCACATGTTTTGGATATGCATCGTAGCACTGCTTGGGTTTTCTCTGTTCTTCAATCTCTGCTTTATAGCAGCACTAACTTACCTTGATCGTAAGTGTTATTTCTTACAGTCTTTACCGTAATCCAAATTGCTAGTATATAATAATTTTGAAACTAAAATGCAGCTTTCAAAGAGACTAAATCTGTTATGATGGAACACAATAACGGAGGCAAGAGTAAGAAGCAGTCAAATTCTCATGCCCAACAAAACATGAGGGCAGCAGACATGAGTCCCCCATCCACTGCTCCTTTGTTTGAAGGTTCATGATCTTACAACTTAGATCTTTCTAAAGCATTTCAGAGATTCTATATGAGCCAGGTTTCACATATTCTATCCAAATGAATGCAGGCATTGATATGGCAGTCATGAACACTCCAGACAACTCAATAATTGGTGCCACATCTACTAGAAAAGGAATGGTGTTGCCCTTTCAACCATTGTCACTTGCATTTGATCATGTCAATTACTTTGTCGACATGCCAGCTGTAATTCCCTTTCTCCAATGTCTATCCTCTTTTAAGTACTATACGTGTCATTTTATAGTAAGGGAGATTTAAGATGTCATTTTATAGTAAGGGAGATTTAAGATCACTGAATGATGAAATTTCTTCAGGAAATGAAGAGCCAAGGAATTGAAGAAAATCGGCTCCAACTGTTGCAAGACGTTAGTGGTGCTTTTAGGCCTGGTGTTCTAACAGCATTGGTTGGGGTAAGTGGTGCTGGGAAGACCACTTTGATGGATGTTCTAGCAGGCAGAAAAACTGGGGGTTACATCGAAGGAAGTATCAGCATTTCTGGTTACCCAAAGAAGCAAGAAACTTTTGCTCGCGTCAGCGGTTACTGTGAACAGAATGATATTCATTCTCCGAATGTTACAATATATGAGTCCTTGCTGTACTCCGCCTGGCTGCGTCTACCAAAGGATGTCAATACTGAAACGCGAAAGGCGTGTTACAAAATTTTAATCTTTGCATTTTTATATCAATCTACAAGTCCACGATATGGCCATCTCTGTTTCACACCTATGATCTTGTCACATTTTATTAATAGCAGTTCTTTGATAATTTTTTTCTACAGATGTTTGTTGAGGAAGTCATGGAGTTGGTCGAGATGAAGGCATTGAGGAATTCTCTGGTTGGCCTTCCAGGGGTTGACGGTTTGTCTACTGAGCAGCGAAAGAGACTCACTATAGCCGTAGAATTGGTTGCAAATCCGTCCATCATTTTCATGGATGAACCAACCTCAGGCCTTGATGCTCGAGCTGCTGCCATTGTAATGCGAACTGTAAGAAATACAGTAGATACAGGAAGGACAGTTGTCTGTACAATTCACCAACCCAGCATAGATATTTTTGAAGCGTTTGATGAGGTACACAAAACTCTCAATAACCTCGGTAACTGTTGTTTTTTTTTTCCTCCCTTTCTGTCTTGTTGACATGCACCGACTTTGCTTCTTATTGATACAATTTCAATTTGCCTATAGCTGTTTTTGATGAAAAGAGGAGGACAAGTTATTTATGCTGGACCCCTTGGTCAACAATCTCACAAACTCGTAGAGTACTTTGAAGTAAGTGTTTTTTCCATGAAAACGTCATATTACTGCTCAAAGTCGTGGCCACAAGTGACACATAAAATGTCTGGCAGGCTGTTCCCGGGGTTCCGAAAATCAGAGATGGTTACAATCCTGCTACATGGGTGCTAGAAGTCAGTTCTAATGCTGTTGAAACTCGACTTAATGTAGATTTTGCTGCAATTTATGCCGACTCTGACCTGTATAGGTAAATTCAAAAACTGATCCTTTGTGCATTTTCCTTCTACCCCAGAAATTATTCTTTCATTATACTGGCCTTTTTCTTCTAATTTTCTTCTTTCTTTTTCCCCAGGAGGAATCAACAACTCATAAAAGAGCTAAGCAGTCCAGCACCAGGATCTAAGGACCTTTACTTCACTACCAAATACTCTCAAGACTTCATTACTCAATGCAAGGCTTGCTTCTGGAAACAGCACTGGTCCTACTGGAGGAATCCGAAATACAATGCCATTCGATTCTTCCTGACAACAGTTATTGGAGCTCTATTTGGAATGATTTTCTGGGATAAAGGAGAAAAGACGTGAGTCTGCAAATATCTTATTTCCCCATCAATGAGTAGTCTGAATAGATTATCCATCTGGAACATTGTTTGCATGTTCGTTTAGTAAATTAATTCTAAGGTGATTACAACCAATGATTTAAACAGAAGCAAAGAACAAGACCTGATAAATCTGCTTGGAGCTACGTATTCTGCTGTCCTCTTCCTTGGAGCCTCCAACGCTTCCTCTGTGACATCTGTTGTGGCAATCGAAAGAACAGTCTTCTACCGCGAAAGAGCAGCAGGGATGTACTCATCTTTGACTTATGCATTCGCTCAGGTATCAAAATCAACAGGCAACTTCAATACTAACAAATGATTTGAAAGGAAAAAAATTCGAAAGAAGAAAAAATAGAGAGCATAAACATGATCTATCTTATGCCTTGCAGGTTTCCATAGAGGCAATTTATGTTTCAATCCAGACCATAGTGTACTCTCTGTTGCTTTACTCGATGATCGGGTTCCACTGGGAAGTGACCAAGTTCTTGTGGTTCTATTTTTTCATGTTGATGTGCTTTATGTACTTCACCCTCTATGGAATGATGCTTGTAGCTCTCACTCCAAACCAACAAATCGCTACCATTCTCATGTCTTTCTTCCTTAGCTTCTGGAACTTGTTCTCCGGATTCATGGTTCCCAGAACGGTAAGTATCCTTAACCAAAGAGATTAAAAACTGTGAATGCATATACCCACTATCATATGCTTGTCATTCTACTAAGATCACCTTATAATTGAAGTCAATATTTTCTTGTATACTGCTTTTGGTACTTATGTAACTGTGCATTCTCTTAACATGTTCTTGTTTCCGAAAGAAGGTTGAATTGTACTATTTTACATTTTACAGCAAATTCCAATATGGTGGAGATGGTACTACTGGGCATCACCAGTGGCTTGGACAATCTACGGTCTTGTGACATCTCAGATAGGCGACAAGGTTTCTGAAGTTGAAGTAGCTGGAGAAAGCGGGATTACAGTAAAAGAGTACCTTTACAAGCACTACGGATATGATTATGACTTCCTTGGAGCTGTTGCTGCTGCCCATATCGGTTTTGTTGTACTGTTCTTCTTTGTTTTCGTCTATGGAATCAAGTTCCTCAACTTCCAAAGAAGATAAGAAAAATCTTGAAAGTTTTTGCTTACAAGATTGTGGATGAACGACTGAAAGGAAAAAGAAAACTTTGCGCGGCTTTGTCACATATATTAATAGATTTTGGGTATCTTCAGTGCTTGTGTACTCAGTCCTATACCGTACATAATTCATTGTTCTTTGATTACACTTTTATCACGAACGTAATTTATCTTTGATTGTTGACGCTGTTGCTCTCTGCTCCCTTCTCTTATGAAAAAGCTAATCAACAACACCTGAAGTGGAAGATCAAGCAAATTTAGGGCATTATGACATAACATTCCCGTATGCCACATTCATAATTTCGAGTACGCCACATTCACAATTTGGACTTCAATCAGATCCATCGAGTGCCATGATTGATTGATTGCCATGTGCCAAAACACGTATATGATTAGAATTTTGCAGGAAAAAGTTTTATCAGTAGATTATGCACCGAAAATGTCCATGCAGTCGTGTGCAGATGAGATCTCTGCGAGGCAGACACAATGAAGTTTGCCTCGCTATGTAGGTCACTTGTTTTCACAACCAATAAGCAGAACCATCAGAGATCAGTAAGAATTCTCCATAAACATTTCCTCATCTAATGCTACTTCGATCAAATCCTACGTTAACTTTATCTGAAAATACGAGAAAATAAATTCTTTCAGAAAATCTACAGAAGCATAAGCAGATAATTCAGAAGACCCAGGCATGGGACTGTCAACAGCAAACCGGGCGTTAATTAAAAAGTAGAAATTTAGGTTCACATCTTTGTACTAATTACAGTAGCATTTATGATAGAAGGTAGGAACATACGCAGTACATATTTTTGGTTTCTTAGTGTTATATTCTTACTGGGGAACACAGAATTCAGGCACCAGCTTTAAGTGAAAGCCCCTTTGATAAGCTACCTCTAGTCAGGCTTAACAGGAGCATTTGCCAAGTCCAAAATCTCTTTCTTGCTCTTTATGAAACAATATTTCTTGGTGTTAAAATCAACACTATCCAAGTCCTCCGAAACGCCCATATACCCATATAGAAGTTGCTCCTCTAGTTTATCTCCATGCATTTGCGCTTCCACATTGATGCTGCTTCTGTTGTTGCTCAATGTCAACTGCACAAACTCTGCTCTCCCATGTTTATGCTCAACAAAATACTTATGAAGCTTCTCTGCATTTCCGAGTCCAGTGAATGTTCCTAAGAACTTCACCACCATGACACTTTGGTCAGCAGGTCTCCCTAGGCACACAGTGATTTTCCCTCCAATGAAACCTTCACCTGTAATTACTCCAACAAAATAAAAAAGAAAAAGAGAAAAAAAGAAAAAAGCAATGTACAAGAAACCAGTTGTCAGTATGCCCTTCCAAGTGAATCAACCCCAATTAGTTATTAATTGTTGTAAAATGCATTATGAATCCACAATGGTAACACTAATTATAGAGCATAAGCATTCTTCTAATAGTGTTTTAATTTTGCCTTTTTCCATCATCAATGTCAAGAATACTTTAACATGTACTGCACAATCCCACTCACCTCTAAGAAAAGCCTCAACCCCTTCGATGGGTACAACTTTCTGCTCTTTAGGATTGTTGTTTGACATGGATATGTTCCGGATGATAACAACGGGAGGCCAGAGAATCAAATCCTCCTTCTGAGCCATAGCTTCTTCATCATGCAAGACATCAGGAACCCATGTTATCATGTCATGAGGCACAACACTATTCCACCCCATCAAAACACATATTGCTTTCTGAAGACCCAGATGCATTGCCCTCAACCCAACCTTGTGAGACATAAAAGCGTGCCTCACCAAGCTTTGTGTATTCATGAACTCCTTTGACATACTGGAAGAGCACAGAGACATAAGCAATTGCTAGTAATATATAATAAAAATGCAATACAACAATGCAAGCTCTACAATTCCTGTCTATAAATAAAGAAGAGAAGGGTAGAAACATGAATAATAAAGTATCTTAAAAGAAAATAATAGTTTGGAGACCAACTAACAATGAAATCATTAGCCATATAAAGATGACCTAAAACTATACAATCATGTTCATAAAGAAACTCAATGTCTATTGGCAGGATTAAGAGGAAGATTCAGAAGAAGCAAATATCTACAAACACCATCTGCTGAAAGGGAAAATTGTGTGCAGAGCAAAATCAGTGTTAAACAATAGCATTTGAATGGTTTCAAGGCCCTGATATTTCCTCAACTCAACCACACCCTTCAAAAGGGTCAGCCACAAACTTTGTGACATCAATTGGGTGAGGTATCTGAAAGAAAACTCCACCATAGAATGTTTTCTCCCAAAAAGTAGGAAGCATGGATGACTACCTTTTTTCAACATTAACAAGCTCTTCAACAAACCAGTAGATGCCGGCAAAAGCTCAAGTAACAAAACAAATGCTTTGTATGTCCATCGATGATATTTGAATGAATGGCAAATAAGGTCTGAAAGCTTAGCAGATCAATGATGCCAGCATCAGATTCCCTCAATTAAACAACTTAATAACAGCAGTACTAACGGCATGTATGACTTTGTCATTCTTCCGAATCATCACAAACCAATTATGAAGAATGACTTCAATCTCCAGATCAATAAATTAAGTTTCAGAGCTGGAAGGTGATTAAAGTCCAAACAATTGACCAGCCCGATTAAACTTGCTAACCACCAAGAAAAGTACGCTTGAAATTGACTTCACTGACGTAATTTCAAATATGCAAGCTGACAACTCTCTATCTAACTAATAACAATCTAATTTCTACACACTTTCAATTTCGTTAGCAGATTGAAAGGTAGTATTAGTTGCACTTGAGGCTTCCAACAGGCTGCACTAATTCAAGCCAATATCCTGAAATCTCCAAACACCCTTACTTGAAGCTCATTATTGTTCTCCATGAACCTACAGGTTGATAAGAAACTGTCCAGTTGTAATACATGGCTTTTGATCCCTATCTTAGTAGAAAAGCATCTATTTCCTATCAGTATCAACAGTCTGATAATTGTTGATATCTATATAGTCTACTTGAACTGGAAACTTCAAGAAAGTAGGTTTCCCCATAAACAAATTTGAAAGTAGTCCCCACATATATAGAGACCCAAAACCGTCCTAAATCAGATTTTGCATCAATATTATTATTACATGCCTAGGCAAGTCTAGAACAAATTAACCATTCAAATATAAAATTGTTTCATTCAATCATTCCCAAGTGTAGCAATAATGTCAGATACGCAAAATTACATGCACCCTGTTCTGTTTAGAAAGCAATGGGCAATATCAGTAGATTTTTTAGCAACATCTCTCAATGCTAAAATTAGTACGCTACAGTATATTCAAATTTTTGTTGTCTCCAAAGTCTCAGATAGATATCTAACATTTGAATTGCCCATTTGGCATTTTTTTTTGGCTATCATGTCCACAAAACAAGAGTTACAACCGTGATTGGTTTTTGTTAATTGAGATAAAGTTTTGTACCACATAAATGGAGTCAACCCTGCTAACTTATTCACCTAACCTCAAAATATTTAATCTACAATTGATCAACAAAACAACACTGGAAAGGCCATAATCTTGTTTGCTTAAAAAGACCAAACTGTCCAAAAAAAATTGTTATCCAAGCAACGATTCAAAAAGAGCCCATCACCCTAGCCTCAAGAAGTCATAGTTATTAACAAGGTTCACTAATCCTCACCACATAGACTACATGAAGCTAAATTATTAGAATTTACAAAATCACTTAGTCATAAAACCTAGCATCTAAAAGTTTGCAGCGATCCATAATAAAAAAAAATTCCATGAGGCCAAAAGAAAAAACTTTCTATGACTATGCTTCAAAGGGACTATAAGGGTAACGCTAGGAAACTTTGGAGTCGGACTGAAGTAAACGTGCTCCCCATTTAAAATGTTTACAATAGGAAAAGAAAACTGACCTTCTGCCACATGCAATGCAGAACAAACTACCAGCTTTCCCTTGCTCCTTGTATCTTCTTCGAACAGATGGATTCACATTCAACTTTTTAGCATACAGTAAAAAGGCTTTTTGTACCAGTTCTTTAAATTCCTCTGTGTCCTCAGATGGCTCAGACTCTGCAAGATTTGACCACTCTTCGGATGTGTCACCATCATTTTCATGCACATCCTCATCGTAATCCTCAATTCGTTTCCAAACTTTGTGTTGTTTATTAAGACCAGTTCTTCTATCACCATGATGTGAGCTATGCCTACTTAAAGAACCAAGTCTTGGGTTAGCCTTTACATATTTACCACTATTTTTGTAATATCTGATCGAAGACCCTTGTGAATGCACCAAAGAATCTCGGGTGGAGAACCGGTCACCATATGCAAAGTTTCCATATTGTTCTTGTCCATCATATGCTCGTCCACCCTTTCTGCGTTCATTGTTATTAAATCTCCTAGTCTTTGACAAGTGGGCACCACTCATTCCTTCATCAAAACACTCATCACCATCATACAGATCTTCAAACTCTTCAGGGGCATACCATTTTCTTGACATAATAGTTCTAGAGTCATGCCTATTCATGTCATCCTCCAGGTTTTTTCTTTTAAACAATTTGCCATATGGTTCATGTATGCCAAGCTCTTCCTCAATTCCATGTGTTCTAACAGCAATTTTGTGCGCTTCTGAATCATATAATGGGTCAGAAGAACTCAAATATCTTTCTTCACGAACAACTTGGCCTGCATCCCTTCCATAGGCATAATCTGATCTCAAATATGAGATTTGATGACCTTGTGATACATCCATATGCGATACTCCATAATCTCGGGGTACTTGCCTCTCAAACTCTGCATGATTAGATGCAGAATACGCATAAGATTTTCTGCTTGTATTAAGGTAGTCTGAAGCTGTATGCTTTTGTAAAGTAGGATGGTCTAACACATTACTCTTTCTCAAATCTCCTCTAGAATGCTCAGAATTATCAATACTGTCTACAACTGGGATCATATTACTTGGTCTAGCCAAATCCATATGATCATAATCCATAGGAGCATGATTGTAGTCATGTTGAATGCGTGGAGATGTCATTCTACGTACATCATCAGATAGATATCCTCGATCATCACTCACTATCACCGATGTTTTAGGGTAAACAAAATCCTCACACTCAGTCCTGGAGGAGTCGTATGCCCCTCGCTGGTTATATATAAAATTTCTTGCTTCTGGTTCAGCAACACTAGTGGAATCCACTTGTGACCGTTGCCCATATGAACTAAAACCAATAGGTTCATTTAGCTTTATGCTACTTTTTGAAAATCCATCTGAAGCAGGAAAGGTCAAATCATCCACGTAAGAAACTGAATACTCATTCATTGGTGCTACTGAAGAGGTGCTAACAAAGTCTTTATAAGGAGAAGTGCTCAAGATGTCCTTAGAATGAGAATCTGGCACTGTTGTGTACAGAATATCTCTCGAATGAAAGATAGGTTTCTCTCCTTCCCTGTAGGATTCCATTACAGGTAACTTATCCCTTGAATGGTATACAGGTTTCTCTCCTTCTCTGTAGGATTCCATTATTGGTAACTTGTCCCTCGAATGGAACACATGCTTCTCTTGTTTGTAGGATTCCATAGCTGCCAACTTATCAGAAGGAATTGGCTGATGGTTCCTTGAATGGTACGCATGTTTCTCTTCTTTGTAAGATTCCATAGCTGCCAACTTATCAGAAGGAATTGGCTGATGGTTCCTTGAATGGTACGCATGTTTCTCTTCTTTGTAAGATTCCATAGCTGCCAACTTATCAGATGGAATTGGCTGACGCTCCCTTAAATGGAACGCATGTTTCTCTCCTTTGTAAGATTCCATAGCTGCCAACTTATCAGAAGGAATTGGCTGACGGTCCCTTGAATGGTACGCATGTTTCCCTTCTTGGTAAGATTCCATAGCTGCCAACTTATCAGAAGGAATTGGCTGACGATCCCTTGAATGGTACACAGGTTTCCCTTCTTGGTAAGATTCCATAGCTGCCAACTTATCAGAAGGAATTGGCTGATGGTCCCTCGAATGGTACGCATGTTTCCCTTCTTGGTAAGATTCCATAGCTGCCAACTTATCAGAAGGAATTGGCTGACGGTCCCTTGAATGGTACACATGTTTCTCTTCTTTGTAAGATTCCAAAGCTGCCAATTTATCAGAAGGAATTGGCTGACGGTACTGAAGTCTTTCTCCCTCAGCACTGCCTACATCCATGCTCCGACAGGATAACGGTAAACTTCCACCAGGTTCACCATAATTTTTTGCGGGACCAATATCTGGAGGCAACTGATATAAGCCCCTTATTGCCTCTTCTTCCAGTGGAATCGATTTCTGACTCAACATTCCACGACTGCCAATATCCACAACCCTTTTATCGCCATAATCCCTCTCTTTACTAGCTCTTGAAGTACTGTGATCATAACCATATACGTCCTTCAATCTAGAGTTTGCACCATGATCGAAATCTTCATCTTCAGGATGCCCATATTTTCTATGGGCAACACCATCTTCAAACTGATCCTTTTTATGCGACAGCCTGTATTGGGGCGACTTTGCATGAACTCCTTCAGACCTTCCTCCACCCAAATGAAATCCATAATCCCTCCTATCAGTTGAATCACTTGCTCTATGACCATCCGAAAATCTCCGAGACCCATCTACTTTACGTGGGCTCAAGCTCCTAGGAGCCCTATCCGGTGCATCACGGTATGAAATCTGATATGGGTGATTGCCTAATTCACTTCTTCCAGTTTGATTATTCCACGATTTAGATGACGATGCAGGCATCGTCGTGTAATCTTGATGTCTTCTAGACTGCATCGTTCTAATTTAGTTATCAAAACCTCAAAGAGGTAACCCTCTCACTACTCAATCAGTGCTCGATGATCTAAAATTTGCAGAACCCCTTTAGGTTTTAGACCACAGTCACACAGTTGATCGCTAGAATTGGACTAGTTTGAATAAAAATCAAACTTAAAGAGTAAGCTGAATAATCACCAACTACCCAGCGAAGTGTTCTCAAGTAACCTGTAATTTTCTTAACCCTAAAGCAGCGATTGAAGATTGCAAATACAAATCCAAGAGGGGGAAAAAAATCCAGAAAGGGTTTTGATTATTGAATTGGTTCAACAGCAGCAACAGAGAGACAAATCGAATCAAACCAAATCAAATCAAACCTTGTGTTGCAATAATCTGAGACGACGACCCATCATTGATTTTTTCGATTTGACGATCGAATTTGCGCAGATTTGAAAGTGGGCAAAGTTAGTTTACTGAGAGATCATTTTTTTTTTTTTTTTCTCTCCAAGCTGTGAAATCAGTAAGGGAGATTGTGAAGTTGTGTGCTTGCTTCGTCCAAATAAAGCGGCTATTTTATTGGGGCGAGAATATTATTGCGGTCGATATTGGACACATGGCTATACACGATGCTATCAAGTGGTGCAAACGAAGTTGGAAAATAATGGAAATTATTGTTCTAAGATGAATTTATGTGATAATTTTCTAAAATTAAAAAAAAAAAGTTTTTGCTGACAATTTTATTAAATTGTTTATTTATTTTCCCCTTTCTATATATATATATATATTGCTCTTATAGTTTTCGCATGAGACGAGGAAATATTATAACTTGAAAGTCGAATTTGGTTGGATAATTTTTTTATTTAAATAAGTGAAATATGTTCCAAAAAAGAAAAATACAGGGAGTGATTGTCAATGGGCCAGACTGTGGGCTAAAGCCCGGTCATGTTTTAGGCCGACAATGAACAGAAGTATACAGTGTAGCCCATCTTGACCCACAGCTTGAGTCACTTTAGACGTTCTTAAGCCAGCTAGAGGGCCCACAGCCCCATTTTTTGGGCCAGCTAATCATCGTCTGTTAATTTATGAATTTTACTTCTACTGATGCTATTTAGTATTTAAACCATAGTATGCTATGTAATCTTATTTTCTTAAAAAAATATAATAATTTGAAAAAGAAAGATTATTACACTACTAAAATGCTTTTAGTGAACTTTAATAGGACGGCAAGCTTGAGTGTCCATTAGCTAATCTTTGTTGTCTAGTTGTTGATTTTTATTTTCATAAATTATTGATGATCTAAATAATAATATGAGGCGTTCGTTTTTATCCGGTGGCAATATATCGTTTTTCAAAATAAAATACTCAAGATTCTTTGTGTCACCTACAAAGAGTAGCACACAGTAAACAAATAATTTTTGTTTTCTTTTTCTTCTTTGTATCTTTTTTCACTAACCCTCAAAATAAAGTCTAACTACATCAGTACCATTAACAATTTAACATGGGCGGCACCCGTGGGGAAGGGATTATGCTACCAGAAGGTTAAAAAATAATAATAATATATTTAAAAAAAAACCCTTTCATTATATGTGAAAAATGTGGAAGTGTATAAGAACTATGTGTCCACGTTCCAAAAAAAAAAAAAAAAAAAGCCAAAGTTTTAAGATTTACCAACAGCAACAAACCAAAATGATAAAATTCTTCTGTTTCAAGAAAAGGATTGGAAGTCACCCATAGAAGAAGATTACGTACGTAAAGAATAACTACTCGTTCTGAAAAGTGCCTTGCTTGCTACTTGGGAACTTGACAATGTAACAACCTGAAATGGAGAAAAGAAAAATAATTTTTTTGAGGGAACCATAGAATTTATAAGCCAATTTTCAATAGCAATCTACCCCATGGAGCAAACTGAAGTTCTTTGAACTATTTCTGCTGTTGAAATGTTGGCAAATGGGAAGAAAGTGCTTTGAGGGCACGCTTGGGGGATCTTTGCTTTCTTAGAAATGTTGTTTCCTGATTAAGCAAAGTTGCGCGTGTACAGAGAACTGTAAAGCAGAAGCAAAAGAAGGGTACACATAAAAGTGGAGAACGTGTAGAAACTTGGAGAGTGAGTTTCCATTTTGACAGAAAAGAAAGGGGCCAAGAAAAATGAGGAACTTGGGGAGCGGCAATGGCAGCGGGCTGTCAACAGATGAGATTGAAGAAGAGGAGATGGCAAGAATGGCAATTGCTACATTTCAAGCTAGAGAAGAAGAGATTGAGAGGAAAAAAATGGAGGTCAAGGAGAGAGTTGAACTCCAACTTGGTCGAGCTGAAGAAGAATCAAGGCGCTTGGCTCAAATTTGGGAGGTAAGTTGAAGCACAAGTCTTATTAATATCGAGTCCTTATCAAACAGCTTAAGCTACCAAATAGGATATCAAAGCCAAACTTTCGTGTATTTGTCTCCCAAGGGGAGTCTTGTCCTACAGCAGTAAAAGAAGGACCAATACCATTACTATGATGATTTGTGTTCTTGTAACTGTCATTAGGAATTGGAAGTGCTGACAGATCCAATGAGAAAAGAAGTTGCAGTTGTGCGTAAAAAGATTGATATGGCTAACAGAGAGCTTAAGCCGCTGGGACAGAGCATTCAGAAAAAGGTCTAGTGTTTTTCTTCCTCAAGAGTGAAAATATAATTATGCCATTAGCTCTCACAGAATTTGATTTAGTGTTTTGGCTGGTGACAGGAGAGAGAATACAAAGAAGCCCTGGAAGCTTTCAATGAAAAGAGTAAAGAAAAAGCTCAGCTTGTTACAGCATTAATGGAGGTAAATTGAAAAATCTTAATTGATGTCAAAATGGAAAAGTCTCAGCTTTCCTTTTCTGTTCGTGTTTCACTTTCCATCCTATTTTCTGAACAAAAATGCACTGTTTTCTTTGCGGTCACGTTACTAGCTGCTGACAGAAAGTGAGAGAGTGAGGATGAAGAAACTGGAAGAGCTCAGCAAGAACATAGAATCCATACAATAAGATCACCTGATCTTCAGCGATTGATATTTTGTGCTTGTATTTAGTATAAATTTTCTCATTATGAATGTTCAAGAAGGGACGGCTACACCATAGCATGCATATTAAGATACCTTTTTTTTTTTTTTCGTAGTCATAGTGTGGGTCTTTGAGAGTGAGTGAAACCATCCAAAATAATGGAAAATCAAATGTCATTATCAATCATCAAAGTAAACTTACATGTATTTTGTGTTCAAGGTAAAGAACTTCATTAAGCATGACGTAAACAAAAGATATTGTATACAAAGTATATCCAAACTCCTAAGATGCCTGCAAAGCCTGGCAAAAATCTAGACCTAATAAGAGGATGCCATGCTATGAGATGTTTTACATAATGAGGAAATCCCAAAAGCAAATAGCCAAATATGTAAAAAAATATATAGTAATGATACAAGCAAGATTTCTCAAGGACTTCGCAGCTGTAATGTGAATGGTCTGCATCTGTTCACCCATGAATCCAGCAGCAGAATTGATTATCAGTTATGTGAGTTACATGGAGAACAAAATGCTTGCATATTTCTATCTATACTCTTTCTCATACAAAGATTGAGAAAACATTCAAAGCTGTGTAGTGATTTTCTCTTTCGTTTTTATACGAAGACAGCTCCTCAGATTATACTTCAGTCAGCTAAAAGCTTTTTGTATTCTTCCAGGAGCTTTGGGATATCAACCATATGCAACTGGAAATGAACAGTGCAGGTATTAAAAAGAGAGAACAAAAGAACAGAGAAATTCAAAATATCACATCCGGCAATTGAGGAGTAATCAAATAAATCCACACACAATAAAAAGCTAGCATAAGTTTCAAATCCATCATTTCCGAACTACAGATAGCTCTACCTCTACAAGCAAAACAGACAACTACCACTAGCTTCTCGTCAGAAAAAGAAAATGGTTTTCTGATGACCTACAGGAACTTTTTATGAAAAAGAAGGGGAAAAAAATCGCACTACCAGGAACCCCCATAGTTATCAGGATTCCAGAACAAAAGAATATTCAAGTTTCCTCACAAAGTGATAAGAGGTTTTACTTGTATATGGACGATTAGAGGCATTATACAATTCTTTCAGCCTACAGCCAAAATTTTCATTTGAAATTCAATGTCATCCATAACAGTAATACCAATGGAAAAGCCATCGAGTAGGTTGGGCTACATCCTATGATTGGTTTTTTTACCCCAAAAAGAAGAAGAAAAAAGAAAATGAAACTCAAAATTTTTTTAAATTTTTTTGGGGTCTGAAAATGAAGTTAAATACAGATTTTCAATAGCTGTTTTTCACCAGCAATAGCCAAGTACACCATGCCTGATTTAAGAAGATGATAATCATTTTGCATTCACGGTAAATCAAATGCAAGATAAAGCAGACGCCAAAACGATCAAATGGCTAAAGCTAAAGTAAATAATACTTTATAGGCATATTGCAAGAATATCTAGTAGAAAAAAAGTGCTTCTTCATCATTTCAACAAAACTTTCTTTTGGTATATAATCAACCAAAAGTTGCAATATACTCCGCATTTCATAAGGATATCAGCCAAAAAAGAAAACTAAAGCCTATTCAACTTACTCTTCATGAATCATACCTGAGAAGAATTTTTCAGATGATAAAACGTATATGCCTCCTTTCCAGGAAGGCCCAACTCAGTGGACTGCAAATTTGCTCTGCAATATGTAAAAATACATAACACGAACAAGAAACTAATTATTTGGAAGAAGTTAAGAAATGAGATAATAACTCATTTGTGCAAGACAACCAAACAAACACACATATTATGCGAAGCATGTTTTATATGGGCAACACAGTAATTCTATAGAGAGATCTTACTAAAATAAAAGGACCTATTCCAAGCTTTACCACATATGTTATGAAGCACAACAAATCATCAACTTCGGTTCATGTGCAACTATGGTTTTCACTAGCATGAAGCCATAATTGTTAAATCCTTTGGATAGCAAAGCAGGGAATTTATCCAATGTTACAATGAAGAACTGTTTTCATCCAAAGAAAAACTCTGGAATATGTAAACAGATACTAACAAATGTCTTGGTCATCTCATCCAAACCAAAACCGAACCGTTCAGACAGAAGTTGACTCAATTTGTCTATGTCGCGTAACAGATTGTTCACCTCAACAATCAATCAATGAGCTAGATAACAGATACGGCTAAATGGCAACCAATATCCAAATTTACTAATTATTTCTTATAGAAGAAGTGTTATGATATCCAAATGACTCTTCAGTCCACTAATATTACTAACAGGCATCTGCAACTTTTCCTCAGCTAATAGACCAAGAAATCATTTAAAAAGAAAAAAAAGAAAACGCAATTTTTATGAGAACAGAGTTTCAAACTTGTATAACCCACAAGATAACCACACTTAGATATTGACACAATTATTTCAACCTTTACAGCATTTATTATAAAACATGTGATGATTTGTCCATAGGTGATGCTTACAGATGACGGGCAATCAATCGTTGATAATCACGAAGCAAGGGACCAAGCTCCTTGATTGGTATTGACCTCGGTGTAGACTTCTTCCAGTGATCACGAAGCACCTGAGTTGCCTTTTTCCCACGTACAAAAGTTAGTAGTTGCAAATACCAACAGATACATCATAAACAATATCAAGCTTACCTGAATATGAGAAACCTGTCCATTACTGAAAACTCCTGCTCCCATTAACCTTGAAGCTAGTTCAAGGAATTCTTCGTCTTCCAACTCATCCATAATTTGAAGCCCAGGACGAGAAAGTGAAACTGAAATATCTAACTTTTTCTGCAACTCTACAATAGCAGAACTTTCCCTTTGGCTTTCCTGCAGAAGATATGAGGATAATTAACAATTCTAAAAATTCAAAAGGCAACTAGCATAGGCAGTGCATAATCATGAGACAGTCAAAGGAAAATTAGATGCTCATAAAAAGCGGTCCCAGATTCAAATATTTTAAAACTTCTGTCAACTTGAAAAAGAAGGTGGGCGTAGGTGGGGGAGAACAAAAGTTCATAACAAGCATCACAAGTCCACTGATATGATGTTGCAAGTTTTAACAACTTGCTCTGAAAGTCAAATAAACTAAAATACTTTTACACCTTGCAAATTGCAATGACGCATTAAAGGATGCATAAGATATCCTAGCAATGGATTCCAAAGAACATTCAAATGTTGTTGATAGTTTCATGTGACAATTTTCCATTTGAGTATACATAAATTAGCCAACAGTCATAGATTATGCTCAAACTTACAAAGTTCATCAAGCGCAAGACAGCGTTATTTTACTCTTAACTGAAAGCACTAATGCCAAGGACAAAGTTGAAACCCTTGGTCAACCAGCTTCAAAGACAAAAATAAAATGGAACAAAATGAACCGGGTGTAACTGGATTACTACCTTGACTGCAAATTGGGAATTATTATTTTCCATTGCCACATCCTTATTTTCAGGAAGAACGTTTGGTGGAGATAGATTACTACCTTGACTGAAAATTGGGAATTATAATTTTCCATTGCCACATGCTTATTTTCAGGAAGAACTTTTGGTGGAGATTCAGTATACCGCTTTGCAATTGGGTCCTCTGCAAAACAAGTTAAAAGTGGCAAGATTTAAACGTTAAGTTTCAAATCTCAAGTTACAGTCAAAGGGCGATCGATTCCATAAAAGATATCAGTAAATGGAATGGAAATTCACTGAATTTGAATCTTTGTGAGATTGTCAATATAGTACCGAGGGTATTTTTAGAATATACCGAATCAGTATAGCTATCCTTCTTCTGAAACAGCAACACAATTTCAATTGGTATCCAAAGGCAGTGTAAGAAAATTTCTTTCTTCTTTTCTTTTCGTACCATTCAATAGAAAATTCCTAAAATTTCTATAGCATGTGGGTTCTTTTGTCTCCATTTCCATGCTCGTCTTTGGACTCGAAATTCAAAATCAAGTAAAATGCGAATCCTACGGATTGTTTTCGAACAATTCATGATGAAGATTATCATATTTCCCCATTTCAATTCGATATGAGATTTACAAATCTCTTTTTCTTATATGTAAATTTTTTTTGTTGTAATTCTCCTCCCCCCCCCCCCCCCCCAAGGAATTGGTTAGTTGTCGAAAAACAAGTAACGGCGGGCGATAGGATTCGATAAAAATAACAGAATGCGAAAAATGCCTAAAGTAATTCTAATAATCTAGATTTGTCATGCCGGGTTGTTGTATTAGACCCAAGGCTTCTTTCTTGACCTACCTAAAACGTGTGGGCTTTATCCTTTATATATAATATGGAAAGACAAAATAGAAAATCTATAAACTATAAAGGATAAGATAATAGGAGTTTGACACAGCAAGAAATCAGAAAATTTTCCAGTACCATCTTGCAATTGCAAGTTTTTCAACTTGTTTATTTCTTTCTCGTATATTCATTTCCTCCTGTGGTTATATTGTAACCAAAACATGGTTTTAATAATTACTATTGATAAAAATGGCTCTCAAGTTTCATTCTCCATCTTGACAAGGCAGAAGTGCATTCTGAATCACTATAATCAACTTGAGAAGAAACAAACTAATGTCAAAATTTAAGACTAATCAAAATTATATATGGTCATCATCATATCTTATGCCACTAAATCAGAAAAATCTCCCAGTCTGCTAACATCACATTTAAACTCAAAACATGCTAACCCACGGTAAATAAGTAAAATCTTTTGAGTCTACATGCAAAATCCTTTTTAATGTTAAAAAAAAATGTTAACGTCCACCATTTCATGAAGTCATCTCATTGAAGCTTCTTGACAGGAAAGGAACACTCTAACAATAAGCAAAAAGATAGAAGTTTGCTATTTTGAAGCAAATTTATTACCTTCTGGAACCAACCACCATATATCCCCAAATGTTGACTTCCCATCAAAGCCACCAAATAAGAGATAGAGTGAGCCCAAACATGTCATAGAATGGTATGCTCGAGCAGGAGGAGGTTCATTGCCAATAGGTAAGCGCTTCCATTGTGCAGACACTAAATGGGCCAAAACAATAAAGCCAAAGGTGAGGATGCGAATAAAATAGTGAAAGGTAAAGTAAGCAGCAACTATAAATGTGAGACTAGACTGTGCAAAAAACAAATATAAATAACCAAAGCATCAGCATTTATGGGTCACTAGGGTTACAGATTATACTGACTATATGATTTCTTTTTCCCTTTCCCCCCCTTTTTGACAGTAACAATGACTTCAGGTAAACAGTCTTAAACAGATATAGCAGAATGGTTACAGCAAAAATATCATTGATGATTCACTAAAATCATAATGGCATATCTTTATAAATATACTTATTAAGAGTGCAACATGAGAAGACTGAAAGCTCACATCTGTCTAAAACAATAGTGTCATTATAATAAATGTCGTAACGGCTCAACCAACCGCCTGTTCCGTGCCCTCCAAATAGCAAGAGCTGCAAAACAAAACACCTTCCTAATAAGGTAAGGTAGGAAAAAAAAAAAGTTTGAGCTTTTTCCCACACTTTGATAAAAATTCTTGGCCTTCAGAAGAAACTCAGTGTCTTATGTCAATCCACCCTACTTCAAGACCTAAGACTAAATTCTAAAATTTCCTTCTTCCTCTCTTATCGGGTGACATGGTATTGCTTGTTGGAAGTGCCATAACTGCCCTAAAGGATAAAAATAAGAGACTTAAGTACTACAACAAGATTTGTGTAACCATCTTAAAAGAAGGAAAACATCCAGTGTAGATAGCGTGGATTAGATCCTAAATCTAGACATTGTGCTAAAAATCTCATATATCCTACAAATGTAAGATATATGAATCAAACTGAAAGGAATGAAAAGATAAATTATGCCCCATGCCTTTGTAATCAAACTGTAGAAACCGTGGTTTTGTCTTAAAGTAGTTCATTTACTCACTGTAGAAACCTTGGTCATGACACTTAAGTAAATGAACTACTTTAAATGTTGATAAGACAAGCTTCCAATAGGAAAATTAAACATAGTAAACACTGGGATACAAAATGGTTATGCCAATATTGTTTGCTACCACTTGCAAAAGAAAATCGCAACAGTCTTGTAAAGAGGTTACCTAGGTCAATACCAAATATTTAATAGACTTAAGCATGAAACATCTTACTTTAAAATGTCCGTGAAATGGGAATTAACATAGCCATTAGTGTCAAAATTGACAATGATATTACCATGGATTAATGTGGACATTTACGTCCAAGCAATGGTATGACCAGATCAGGGAGCAGAAAGCAAAAAAGTTTTTGCCTAAATGTGTCGTAGTTCAATGCAAATTTTAGTATATGACATTTCTATTTTCAAATCTCTTTGCTAAGTATGATAGGTACTTCAAAGATAAATTGTTCAAATCCACAAGAATAAACAGTCTGGAAGCCCCGCAAGAAGACACGTGTTTGAAGCATTACCACCCTTAAAACTTCAAAGCCTTCCACCTGGCATCTTCATGATTAATACTTATCATATAAGTCTCTAAAAGCTAATTCCATAATCAAACAACATCTATTCTATCACATGTTAATTGCCCTTACAGATATTTTGCATTGCATCAACACAGAAACAAATACTATGGGTTTTAGATGTGTCATTACGTAGTGCCCTCCAGATGTAATAGTATGCCCACAACGAGAAGAAGGTGCTTGACCAGGAAGCTTCAATTGGGTCCATCCAGGTGTTTCATTCTCTTCCTTCCACAACAAAGACAAAATTTAAACACAATTTAGAACATAGAAAATTTTAAGACATTTGAGTACATAAATAAATTAAGAAAACATGAAGCTAATAGTCATCAATCTTATTAGAAAGAAGCCAGGACTAACTCAAGTTATTGAAAGGCATCCAGTGAAATAGATCTGTCAAGAAAGAGAGAGAGAAAAAAGGGTGGGATAAATTGACCTGATAGGAAATTCAATCCAAATTCCATTCATGCTGCAAGAAGATTTCCCTTTTCCACTATGGTTTTTCTTATTCAAACTTACCCAAAAGTTATTAATCTGAGGTCTTTTATAATTGCTATAAAAATCCTAACCCAAAAAATAAAAGAAACAATCTAAGATAGGGAAACTTAATTTTCAGTATCTAAACGTTAAAAATGGGTGTGATGCTCATATGGGAAATATGTTATAATTCTCTAATGAGGAACTTGCTGCTTAGGTTATCAAGAGATTCCAGAAGATGCCACAGTATAAGAAAGAGTTACCAGAAACAAGAGAAAATCTGCCACCCAATATGTCAAAAGTTAAGGTGGAGTAGAAAATTGAACTACAAACCTTCTTCAATGAGTCCCTTTAAAGCCCATAAATCACCCATGATTGGCCCACCACCACCTATCAAGTTAAGAAAAGCACTCCTATCAGAGAAGAGGCACTTATTGCTTGGTGGCAAATTTTGCATGTCCATAAATGAACTATCCAAAGCCTGAAAGCCATTTTAGGACTGAAACTTGTCCGAGTGACTTCAAGGCATTATGACCATTATATGGGTGGTATGCAATTGTTTGCATAAAAGATCTATTGTTAAATAAGGACAAAGTCATAAACACTACTCAGGAATCAGTAGCAATCCTCAAAGAAACACATTACACAATATACAGAAGGCAGAAACTGTTGACGGAATGTGAGGATAATGATGCAACTTCACCTCTGCCACCATAGATAAGCAATCGCTTTTCGACCATTGTAGCTGTATGGCCACATCTAGGTGGTGGCACTGATCCAGTAACTGGGAGCTGCATCCACTCCAGCGATACTGTTTGAAGAAGCAGATGGCATATAAAACATATTTGACATTGGTTGTGTTACCCAAAACTTAAAAAAAAAAATAATTAAAAAATGATATATAAACATAATAACATCCCCAGGCTTGAGCAAAGAAGTTACTTGTGTCCAAGACATACACATCTGACAACCACTTTTTACCATCCCAGCCACCATACCTGTACTCAATTAGATTCACCAAAAGTCATACATAAAATAATAATCTATACTGGCTATTTGATAAAGAAAGCAAGGTAGCACCACTGACATAACAATTTTACGGTTTCCAATGGCTGAAGCAGCAGCGAAGTCCCTTGGAGAAGGCAAATCGCCGAAACTGGTCAGCTCTGACCACTGCCATATGTCTGGAATAAACACAGAATTAATAATTGTGAACAGCTGAAGTCAATGTCAGACAATCAGAAATTCCAAGGTTGCACTTAGTTGTTATCACAATTCTTAAAAAGATTTGGACGAATACATTCTTACCTGTGTCTAGGACCCAGAAGTCACCCAACCTGAAATATCAAGGTGTTAATAGCAGAATTAGATTCCCCACAGATGAAATCAAGCAAAAGTTCTAGACAGAGGCACACCTTCTACTACCAAAGCGTCCACCAAAGATGAACATATGACAGTCGATTGCAACAGCAATGTGAAAAGCTCGTGGGCCAGGACCCACTTGCCCATTGGAACCATTTCCAGTGCACTCTGGCTGAAACCATAATTTGTTGTCTGAAACAATGAAAATGCACAACTTGAAAAACACTACTTTAAAAGCAATGTTAGTGCCCTGAGTGGGGAGATGTCTCTCAAATTCAGCATGTGTATGCAGGAGGAAAATATATTAAAGAGAATAAAAAAAATGTTTATATCTGTATACGCTTAAGATTTAACAGCCCATACAACAATGGGACAAGAGAAAGTGAATCAATATATAAAAAGAGAACTAAAAGTGTGTATACACTAAGCATGAGATTTAAAAAGCCCATACAACAGTAGGAAACATGAAAATAGAACATGCTAGATCTGAAGCATGGCAAAACAAGATCACACAAGGAAATCTATTTTCAGTTCATCCATTGGCTTCTCAACCCTCAATGGAAACCATTCAACTCCTTAAACAAGCACTCACCAACGAAAGAATTCCAGTTTTCAATGCTACATTCTGATTTTGTCACGAAACTTCCCCTACAATCAACAAACAAATAAAACTGCATACCCAGTGTAACCTAAGAATTCCAAACTAAGCAAACAAGACCAAAGCTCCATAATGTGAAAACACGCAATTCATGAGAGGTGATCACCCACTTCTAGCACATTTTTTATATATGATTCTGAAATACTTCCCTTATCCACTATATCCTGATAAGAATAAAATAGAGCACAGCTGAAAAAACAAAAAATGAACATCAGCCAGCCTTTCATTGGCCAAACCTGCCGCACAAGACCCTTCAACTTACATGATGATACTTCTAAGTCCTAACCCCTCAACTAACACAAAAAAGAGTTCTCCTGTACTGCTCACCTCAACACAAAAGAGAGATCAGATCAGATAAAACAACTACCAATCTGCTCATAATTTGGAACTTCCTAACAAACTTAGGATAAATATCATGAAAACCCACGAACAAACACAGATAACTCACCTTCATAATCTTCTATAAGGAAGTCTCAGAAGCAAGTTGACACAAGGCAACTCGAAGGTAGTTTCAAATCTAGTTATGGAAACATTCAAGAATGAAATCTAGCTATATACACATTGATCACACACACAAAATGAGGTGGTTTTAGTTTTGTCACCTCAGTGAGTTTCCAGTCCAGTTTTTGTATGGCTTGATCTATTAACTCACTTTCAGTTTTCTGACTTTTTCCCAACCAAACAAAGGATGAGGCACTATTTTATTTCAGCTGTCATCAATAGAAGGGAAAATTCTGAACCCAATAAGGATTTGCTTGTAACTGTTTTACTTCTGCTTCATTTTAAAAGCACGTTAGTTTAAGTGTTTGGTAAACACCCGCTTCTACTTGGCAGCTAATTCACAAAACAGTATCGCCCAATGTAGAGTAAGCTATATAAAAGCACTAGAACTGAAAACTATATGCATACAAAAGCTGATCATATAACGCGCGTATATTACCCTACTTCTCATAGAAGACAGCATGTCCAACGTATCAACAAAATG
The DNA here is from genome assembly GCA_029633175.1 of Citrus glauca. Taxonomy (NCBI): domain Eukaryota; kingdom Viridiplantae; phylum Streptophyta; class Magnoliopsida; order Sapindales; family Rutaceae; genus Citrus; species Citrus glauca. The sequence goes on along the minus strand of JAQOOD010000004.1, from coordinate 7,538,597 downwards.
AAAATTAGTTAGCTAAGCAGTGACATTAGTTGAAAAAATAATACACAGAAATCTCATGGAGAAAAACATCAAACTTGTTCGACGAAATACATACCAATATCATAAACAACGACATCGCTGAGAAATCTTTTATCTACAAGGCCACCGAAGACAACCACCTTGGATTTGCCGATATTAACGGCGGAATGACCACTAAGAATCGAAACAAGAACTATCAACAAAGTGTCCATCATATGAATAAACTTTTAAAATTTCACATAATTCTTATGCAGAGAAAAGTGGGGATGATTTGCCTGCGTGATTGAGGAACAGTGCCACCGAAGTCGGAGGAAGAAGCTCGAACCCAGTAATGCATTTTGGTTCAATTTTTTGTTCTCTGATGAGGGAGAATGCAATTTGTAATGAGAATAAGAATACGAGATCGCCCTCTCTGTCCCTGTTGTTTCTTCAGCTGACTTTGCTTTGCTCGTCACTCCCAACAAATCAAACAATGCGTGCTTAGTTGTCTCTTAAATGGCTACAGCCCAGAGACAGAGTTTGTGTTCGATGGGGTCCATTGGGCCTAAGGATTGTGACAAATTCTAAAATCCCGTCCCAGCATGATATGTTTGCCCATTTATGCATTTCTTTTTTTTTAAAAAAAATTAAAAAGTATCTTAATTACATTAAAATATAGATTTTAATCGAAATAAAATGTCAATTTTAGTTATTTTGAAACCTATGACTACAATAATAAAATTAATTTAATACCATAGCTGTATAAAACTACGATTACAATACACAATTTGAAATTTTTATTTTTTTAGATTGTTATTACTTTGTTATAGAAATAGTGCCTCGATTTAATATTTGTGCCGGTTATTTGTATAAAGATATCTTATAATAATTAGAATTACTTAACTATTATTTGTAATAGTGAAAGCAATAAAAATGTTAGCATGTAATGGATTTTAGAAAATGTATGTAGTCAAAATAAAGTTGCTATGCAATTGATTTACCTTGCATTTATTCAAGATTTTCTATTAGAAAGAATTATGATGATTTTAAAAGAAAAAAGATACCCAAAATTATTTTATATTTTATATTGTTCGGGAAAATGATATGGGATGAGATATTTTGCTAGATTGTAGTATGATAGTTTTTTTAGTAAAAGATTAAAAAAAAGATGAGATTGGGATTTCTTTTTATTTCCAATTGTATATCTAGGATAATGAGATTGAGAATGGCAAATTCTACAAACCCTAGCACATTGCGGACTTAATGTTAACCAAAAAATCATGACAATCTCATCATCAACAAGAAATATAATGATCCAAAGATAGAGACTAGAGTATGAGCATTCAAGGATCATGAGGTACTCATGAGTGATTTCATTGATAAGATGTTAAATATTCCATTGGAATCAATTGTTCCAGCCATAAAATATCATCACAACTTTCTCTGGTACAATGTAATGACTTAGAAGAAATGATAGAGAAAACTTAACTACTTTTATTGATTTACAAGTACCAATATATATAGCGAAGAGTACATCAGACTTCATATATTATTGGTTTGTTACAACTGAACATATCTTTACATTCAAAATACTTTGAACATGTAAACTCCTATAATCATGGAAGAGAATCCTCTATCACATTAATCTAGTATTGAAATCAAATAAGAGGCCTTAGAAAGTAAGAGAAAAATTCATTCCTTCCTCTCTTTGCATTCATTTTGTTAGTATTTATAGGTTTATTTTGAAACTTCCCTTGCATATGGTGTATGTGGTCACAAAATTAACAATTTCACTACCCTCAACAAATAAATAACCTTAACAAATATCAATCTTGACATTTTCTTACAAAAACTTTCCACTTCCGCTGCAGCTAATAGAGCCAGTGTCTCTCTAAAATTTTGTTCCTTCTCATTCTTCTCATTGAAGTAAGTGATTTTCTCTCTAAAATTAGGTTTTTTTTTCTTTTATTTAATTAAAATATATTATATATGTGTATATCTAATTTCAAAATTAGTTAATAACCTTCTAATAAAATTTTTTTAGTTAAACTTCATTTACTTCTCCAAGTAGAAAGAGAAGGGTCATTGACAATTATAATGCTAAACTAAAAAGACTTGATAGATTTGGAGGAGATGGATAGCAAGGTTGAAGATGTCTAAATTTTTTTCCAAATTGTAGCTACTACTTCTCCTCTTAGACTAGCTAATCAAGGATATATTTTGTTGCCAAAAGGATGTGAGAAGCTGTGGTAGTTACATCCGAACTCTGGCAGTTATACTAGGGTCTTACCACAACTATTAGAATAGGTAGCCTATGCATAGATGCTGATACTCAAGAAGCCATGGCTAGATTTATGTTATAGATACTTATGGTATAATGATTATATTAGTTACACATTTGAATTTAATGCTTACTTGTTACTTGATTGTAGGTGAATCATAAATGTCAGTTGATTATGGTTGAAATATGTTGTAATGAAAACTTGAGATAAAAGGAATAGTTGACAATTTGAAGGCATATTAGTAGAAACAACAGCTAAAACAGATAAGCAGAGTGGTGGAACTCTGATGTAGGCTAGTTGGATGGGATGAGCAGGGTACATTCCAAGAATCATAACTCGAGCTACACGTGTCTATTTTAAGCATATTGTATACTGATTCGAAGCTTGCGATGAGATGTACCAAACTTAGAACGCTAAATTTGTTGTAACCCTAGGCAAGACACAAATTTCATTTCTTCATTGTCTTTTGCAGTTTTCAGTTATTTTGCCATCTTTCTTATTGCTCTCAAGATTTTTATATTTTTTTAAAATCATATTTATATATCATTTGTTCTCACTTATTTAGATTATAAGAATCTTATTATAAAATAATATTTTTGGTTTGCTTATTTTAGTAAATTAACGATATTTACTGTTAGTAAAAAAAGTTCACAATTGTTTTTTTGGACTTATCAATAATATTCAGTTAGTCAAAAACTTTGTTTCCACATCGTCAAACTCCATGCCCAAACCCAAACTTATATAAATAAATCGTTAAGTAAATAAGAGCATCAGCTCAACCATGCCATCATCCCCATCCCAGGGTGGATCACCTCAGCCAAATGTTACGAGCAGAACACTGATAATGAGCCTTCTACAAACATGGGCCAACTAGAGATGAGTACCAACCAGAGGAATATATCGACCAGAGACATATACCAAGCAGATACCCGTCCCCTAAGGAGCGAGAACACGATCTCACGCAATCACAACAGTTGCGCAATGCCTAGAACCGTTGAGGGAAACACGGTGTCCCACATTTACCCACAATGTAGCAGTTGGAGTCCCATGAGGGGCTGCTACTACCCGAGAAATGGGGGCATGAAGGGTGAACGAAAACGTGGGACAACGACTATAAAAGAGGAAGAAACCAATGAAGAAAAAGGGAGAAAAAACTAAGAGAGGGAAACCTCTGCCAAATTTAAACCAGATTACTTTTTATACAAACTGTAAGCAAATTAAAGCAATTATCGAGTCTAAATTGCACCATTTTCTCATAAACACCTTGTTGTCACGGGATGAGTATTTTGCGCAGCAAACCCGTGCGGCACTTAGACAACTTGCCGAATGTTGCTAAGTAAGCCTAGAGCTTCTCGAACTAGAGAAGAGAGCAATTGAGCCAATAAGAGAACTTGTATTGCACAAAGAGAGAATACAATGCTTGTTGTTGTGATTGTTGGATACAAATTCCAAATGCCATCCCATATTTATAGGGGAGGCTTGCCAAGCTCTAGAGAATCTAGAGAATTCTACCACTTCCTAGCTATGTACATGTGCTGGAATTCTATGGAGAATTCTAGAGTATTTACAAGCTCAAATGTGCTAGAGTTGCCTAGAATATTCCGGAATTGGGCCAAGCTAGCACTCTTGGCCTTGTGTTTGGCTCTCTAGCCCAAAATTGTGAGCAATTGGGTTAGCGAATTGGGCGGTCCGCGACATCCTCCCCCACCTAAGCTCGCGGCGTCCTCGTCGCGCTCTCATGCTTGAAATTCTGGATGTGTTCAGCAAATTACCACAAATCTTCTTCACGTTCCCATGTGGCTTCGCTCTCGGGGAGGTTTTTCCACTTCACCAAGTACTCGCTATATGCTGGCACGCCCCTCCTCGAAACCACTCGGTCCGCAATGATGTAGTCCACATCTTTGTCGAATGCGGTGACAACGGCGGTTGGCGCGCGCCTCGATTCTCCGCGACTAGGGTCTCCCATGTCTTCGTGATATGGCTTGAGGAGGCTCACATGGAAGACCGGGTGGATCTTGAGTCTTGGCGGAAGTTGGAGTTGATACGAGACGTTGCCCACACGTCGAACAACTCGGAAGGGTCCCTCGTAGCGCCTCACTAACCCCTTGTGGACTTTCCGCAATGTCTTGAATTGTTGGGGTAGGAGCTTGATCATGACTTGATCTCCTTCCTTGTACTCAACATGCCGTCTCCGTGTATCCGCCCATTTCTTCATTTTCCTCGCGGCTTTGTCGAGGTACGCTCGCGTGATGTCCGCTTCCTCATGCCATTCGCGGGCGAGCTTGTGTGCCGCGGGGCTTTTCCCTCCGTAAGTAGAGGCTATGGCATTGGGGGTCATGGGTTGGAATCCCATGACGATCTCGAATGGACTCTTGCCCGTAGCCTCACTTCGCTGCAAGTTATAAGAAAATTGGGCGATGTCAAGTAGCTTCGCCCAATCCCGCTGGTGAGCGCTCACATAATGCCTCAAGTACATCTCGAGAAGGCTATTGATGCGCTCGGTCTGCCCATCCGTTTGTGGGTGGAAACTCGTCGAGAACTTGAGATCAGTTCCCAACATCTTGAAGAGCTCCGTCCAAAAGCGTCCAGTGAACCGGGGGTCTCGGTCGCTCACAATGCTCCTTGAAACTCCCCAAAGCTTCACAATATGCTTGACGAATAAGCGGGCTGCCTCGTCCGCTTTGCAATCGGCGGGTGCGGCAATAAATGTGGCATACTTGCTGTATCGGTCTACAACGACCATGATGCTTCCGCAACCCTCAGACTTGGGCAACGACGTGATGAAGTCCATGGAGATACTTTCCCATGGCCTTGTTGCTAGTGGTAGCGGCTCCAATAATCCTGCTGGAAGTTGATGATCCACCTTGTCTTGTTGGCACACAAGACAAGTGCGCACATATGCCTCAATGTCGTCCCTCATGTGCGGCCAAAAATACGAGGCTTGGACTAGTGCGGTGGTGCGCTCAGTTCCTGGGTGACCAGCCCACTTGGAGTCGTGGCACTCCTTGATAACTTCCTTCCGTAAGTTTCCCCACCTTGGCACGAACAGCCGATCTCCCTTGGTGAGGAGGATGCCTTCCTCTTGCCAAAAGCGCCTTGTCTTTCCCTCGAGCACCTTCTCCAGCAAATCCTTTGCTAGCGGATCTTGTTGGAGGGCTTCCTTGATGCGTGAGACAAGGTCGGACTTCGGTTGGCTCATACTAAGTGTTGCCAATTCTGCCTTGCGGCTTAGAGCGTCCGCAACGACATTGGCTTTCCCCGGTTTGTACTCGAGCCGATAGTCGAATTCCGCTAGAAAATCTTGCCACCGTGCTTGCTTCGGACTCAACTTCTTTTGAGTTTGGAAGTAGCTTGTCGCCACGTTGTCCGTCATAATTGTGAAGTGTGAGCCAAGTAAGTAATGTCGCCACACTCTTAGGCAATGGATGATGGCTGTCATCTCCTTTTCTTGTACCGTGTAGCGGCGTTCCGTATCATTTAGCTTGCGACTTTCGAATGCTATAGGGTGGCCTTCTTGCATGAGGACTCCTCCTATGGCGAAATCCGAGGCATCTGTTTGGACTTCAAAGGGCTTTGTGTGGTCCGGAAGTGCAAGGACGGGTTCTTCCGAAATTGCCTTCTTCAATCCTTCAAATGCACGTTGGCACTTTTCGGACCAATGCCACGTTCTGTTTTTCTTGAGCATATCCGTCAAGGGTGCCGCCTTGGCCGAATAGCCCTTGATGAAGCGGCGGTAGTAATTCACCATTCCAAGGAATGAGCGAAGCTCGGGCACTTTCGAGGGAGGTTCCCATTCGAGGATGGCCTTCACTTTGTCATTTTCCATCATAATCTTCCCACCCGCAATCTTGTGGCCAAGGAACTCCACCTCTTGTTGTGCAAACGAGCATTTCTCTAACTTGAGGAAGAGCTCGTTGTCTCGGAGTACTTGGAGGACTTGTCGTAAATGTTGGGCATGCTCCTCAAGCGTGGTGCTATACACCACTATGTCATCCAAGTACACGACCACGAAGCGGTCGAGGAATGGTTGGAGTACCTTGTTCATGAGTGTGCAAAATGTGGCGGGTGCATTAGTAAGGCCAAAAGGCATCACAAGGAATTCGAAAGACCCGTACCTTGTTGTGCATGCTGTCTTCGGTTCATCTCCCTTGGCGATGCGCACTTGATAGTACCCGGAGCGCAAGTCGAGTTTGGTGAAGTACCGCGCTTTGCCAAGCTGGTCGAACAAGTCCGCAATCAAGGGAATCGGATACTTGTTCTTGATGGTGATCTTGTTGAGCGCTCTATAGTCGATGCACATCCGCAATGATCCATCCTTTTTCTTTTGGAAGAGGACCGGTGCACCGAATGGGGCTTTTGAGGGACGGATGTAGCCTGCGTCCAGCAAGTCTTTGAGTTGTCTCCGCAACTCCTCAAGTTCGGGTGGCGCCATGCGGTAGGGCGCCAAGGCTGGTGGCTTCGCGCCTTGTTCCAGCTCGATTGCGTGGTCTACCTCTCGTCGAGGTGGGAGCTTCTTCGGAAGTTCTGGAGGCATCACATCCTTGTACTCATTAAGGACTGCTCGGATTTGTGGAGGGACGGGGCTTGGCGGCGTTCCGCTATTTCCTTCCTCATTTAGTTCCCGAATGGAGACCAAGAAGCTTGGGTCCTTCTTGAACGCCCTCTTGAATTGCATGGCGGAGAGTGTCTTCTCCTCGGACTTGCCTCGCTCCGTGGGTACCATGCATGCTTTGCTCCCGTCGAGGATGCTTAGGGAGTTTGTAGCGGGCAGCGGGAAGGCATGGACTTGGTCGAAGAATTCCATGCCGAGGACCATCTTGAAGTCATCCATGGGCACAATGGAGAAATCAATCTTTCCACTCCACGTCCCGAGTGTTAAGTGCACGCCTTGTGCAATTCCCGCAATTGGCTTGGCGGGTGAGTTTACTGCCTTCATTGTGCCTCCTTCCTTAGTGGCCTTGAGGCCTAAGCGCTTGGCCTCGTCTACGGACACAAAGTTGTGCGTCGCTCCCGTGTCTAGCAGCGCGCGGATGGACTGGCCATTTACCTTTGCGCTTACATACATGAGTCCTTTCTTGACGAGTGTGGGCTGTTGGCGATTAAGTGCACCGAGGCGTTGGAGAGAACCCATGCTGAGTTGGGGTTCCTCCGAGGACATTGTGGGGTTGCTCTTTAGTTGGGCAGCAAGAGCATTAAGCGACTTCTTCTCCGGACAGTCGCGTACCCAATGAGGACCGTTGCATATAAAGCATGGGCTTCGCGGCTTTGGCGCCTCCTTCTTGCCCTCCGATTTTCCTTGTCCGCTCTTGTTGCTAGGCGGCTTTTTCTGCCCCCAATCTTTGCGGTTGTAGCCCTTGTCCTTGCGACTCTCTCCCCCACCTTTGCCTTGGTTGGCCTTTTTGTCCTTGGATTGGGTAGAGTATTCAGCGAGCGATTCCGCAACGGCGATGGCGTCGTCGAGTGTTTGAACGCCACGCCTATCAAGCTCGGTCTTGGCCCAATCCTTGAGGCCATCTTGGAAATAGAAGAGAGAATCCTTGTCGGACATGTCGCTTATCTCCAACATGAGGGTAGTGAACTCATTGATGTAGTCCCGCATGCTACCCGATTGCTTGAGGCGACGTAAGCGCGCTCGCGCTTCCTTTTCCGCATTGCTTGGGGCGAATTGCTTTCGGAGTTCTTGCTTGAAGTCGGCCCAAGTGTCGATGGTGCAAATACCCTTGCCCATCTCGCCATGCTTGCGACGCCACCATAGTTGTGCAGCGCCTCGAAGATAAGTGGGTGCAGTGCCCACCTTCGATGCCTCATCTCGGACACCCATGGCATCGAAGTATTGATCAAGCCCAAACAGAAAGTTGTCGACGATGGTGGCATTTCGTGTGCCATCGTATGTGTCGGGCTTTGGCACGTCAATGCGGCGCGCATCACTCGAGTTTGCGGAAGCTGGACTTGTGGAGAGTGTGCGCTTGTGCCATGCCCAATCCGAGCGGACTTCATCCACTTCCGCACGGACAGCACGTAGTTCTTCCTGAACAAAACTACGAAGTTTAAGCAACTCATCATGGAAAGAACGAAACTCACCTCGGAGAGTGTTCGCTTGCTCTTGGATGAGAGCTTTGGTTGCCACCGTGAACTCCGCATATTCTCCCTCGAGACCGTCCACTCGTTCCTCCAAACCCTCAAGGCTTTCTTGAGTGGCGGACAACACATTTTCGAGAGTAGACACACGAGGCTCCAACGCATCCACGGAAGGGGCCTTGGACTTGCCGCGAGTCTTGCCTTGGCCACGTTCTCCCTCACGGCCACGGATTGGTTTCGGTGGAGCATCCACACCAACAACACCCTCTTGTGCTACATTCGAAGGGTTGGCCATTGCTTTGTGAGCTATTTTGCGTGCGTGCAAACCTTAGCTCTGATACCACTTGTCACGGGATGAGTATTTTGCGCAGCAAACCCGTGCGGCACTTAGACAACTTGCCGAATGTTGCTAAGTAAGCCTAGAGCTTCTCGAACTAGAGAAGAGAGCAATTGAGCCAATAAGAGAACTTGTATTGCACAAAGAGAGAATACAATGCTTGTTGTTGTGATTGTTGGATACAAATTCCAAATGCCATCCCATATTTATAGGGGAGGCTTGCCAAGCTCTAGAGAATCTAGAGAATTCTACCACTTCCTAGCTATGTACATGTGCTGGAATTCTATGGAGAATTCTAGAGTATTTACAAGCTCAAATGTGCTAGAGTTGCCTAGAATATTCCGGAATTGGGCCAAGCTAGCACTCTTGGCCTTGTGTTTGGCTCTCTAGCCCAAAATTGTGAGCAATTGGGCTAGCGAATTGGGCGGTCCGCGACATTGTGCTAACTTAAGCATTAGAGGGCTTACGCCGATAAAACCACCGGCGTCTCTGATCCACTTTTATGAATGCAGGTTTAGTAAGAGAAGGAAGGGTGATTCCAACTTCAGTGACTTAAGCAATCGTTGAATAAAAAAGAAATGGACATCTTCTCTACCGACCACATAAGCGTTGGTGTAAAGATTTGGTCGGGCAAAGGGCGAGTAGATTCAGCATCAACATTTTGGCATCGTCTATGGGGAGCTAAATAAAACGGTACCACCAAACTAATAGTCATCAGAGGAAGCACGCGAACAATTGATTATGGATGTTTTAAGGAAGGGTGCCTTAGGGGATGAGAGTAAAACTGTTGAGACAATCACGCTCCGGGAGATTGTGAATGAAGCTCAAGAAAGGATGATGTCAGATCGGCTAGAGCGGATGGAAAAGCAAATGGAGACTCTCACGGCCATATTACATAAGCTGAGGGATGAACAGAGAAGGGACTGTGAAACCCCCTTAGGGAGAGATAAGTTGTGGCAGAACCCAAAGTCCGGAGGTGTAGAGTCGGGGAAATCCCTCACCGGTAAAGCAATCCTATGGGGCACATCCCCATAGAAGTACTTGTCAGATTCCAGGGGAATGCGTAGACGAAAGGAGAGACCAACCTCGCTCTGGATGGGTACTGAAAATTGATGGCCGAGAAGCCAATATTGATGAAGGAGAGATCTGACAACGGTTGTAGAACGTCGAGCAGGAGCGAGATCAGATAGCTACGCGCAATCCTGACCGTGTTGTACAATTAGAATGTGAGGTGCGCAGATTAGTGCAGGTGATGGATGAGATTCAAGGCAAGAGAAAACCTTTGAGTTGGAGGATAATGTTAGATGAAGAATCTTTGTCATCGGTCGAGATCATGGGTACCGTGATCCTAAGAGATTTCCGCTTCCCTAACCTCAAATACTTTGGGCGAAGTGACCCGCTGGTACATATTGAATGTTTCAACGACATGACGGGTATACAGGGGCTAACACCAACTCAAAGATGTAGGGTATTCCCATTGACACTAGAAGGACAAGCCTGAGAATGGTACCGCAAGCTGCCACGAGGAAGTATAAAAGGATATGAGCAGATGTACCAAGAGTTGGCCGAGCAATTCCAAGGAGCAGTGGCCCTAGAGAACGATATGATGGAACTAATGAGGATGAAGCAGGAGGAACATGAATCCCTCTGGGATTTTGTAAAACGATATCATTAGCTCGTGCTTGATTTGGGAGTTTTTAATTACTCGCAGGCGTTGAGAGGATTAAAAGAGGGCGTAGGGATATTCCCATTGACACTAGAGGGACAAGCCCGAGAATGGTACCGCAAGCTGCCACGAGGAAGTATAAAAGGATATGAGCAGATGTACCAAGAGTTGGCCGAGTAATTCCAAGGAGCAGTGGCCCTAAAGAACGATATGATGAAACTAATGAGGATGAAGTAGGAGGAACATGAATCCCTCTGGGATTTTGTAAAACGATATCATTAGCTCGTGCTTGATTTGGGAGTTTTTAATTACTGGCAGGCGTTGAGAGGATTAAAAGAGGGCGTAGGGATAGGCCGACTGTGGTATAACTTGAGAAGTCCCCTGGTGCAGAATTATTTGGTGGGGTATGAGTAAGCAAGGAGAGATATAGAAATCGAAGAGAGCGATCGGCGAGAATAAAGAGTGAACAGCTAGAGGAGCTAAGACCAAAGGAAAGGTGAACCTTGAGCGGGAGCGGGTCGGAAAAGTGAGCTGGGGAATCCTTAGTGATGGGCGCAATATTAGCTCAGTCTTGCCCTTACCCCATGGCTCAAAGACCGCAACAGTTCCAACACAGCAGAGCTCATCCTCTGTGCCCCCCATTCTTAGAGCAGCAATGAGAATTTCGGCAGTTGGCCGCCCATCCTTATCACAACGCCCCGAGGGCACTACATACAACCAACTCCAGAGTTGGGCGACCAGGTTAGCTACCTATAATATCAATTCGAGATGATATCCATGATAGCCAAGCAGTCCAGCTAATCAACCAGAGTCTGGCGTATAGACAATACACCCCATTAAAAGTCCTTATGGAGGAGTTGTACGAGAGGATCAAGGGACGAGGCCCGCTGTACCCTCTAGCCCCTATAACAAAACCTGCTCACCGACGTGATAAGAGTAGATTCTGCAAATTCCACGACACTCATGGTCACACTATCAGCTAATGTCGTGACCTAAAGATTAAGTGGAGAATTTGGTGAGGAACCAGTACCTGAATGAATACGTAGATGGAGTGTCCCCCGTCATTGAATTGCAGCACACGCGAGATGAAGGAATTGAGAGGAGCATGGAACGTGAACAGCCAACTATCCATGTGATAGCAGGAGGGCCAACATTTGCTGGGAATTCGAACAGGGCACGAATGAATTATGGGATATGCGCCATGACTGACCAGCAAAAATGTGCTTTTCAATTGGACAAATGATGACAAATAGGGTATTTTATATCCTCGTGAGGATGCACTGGTGATTAAGGCAATGGTGGCTGGTACATAATTACAGCGAATACTGGTGGACACGGGCATCTCGGTTGACATACTGTTTAAGTCGACCATAAATAATATGAGAATTTCAGACTTATAATTGGAACGAACGAATACATCCTTGAAGGGATTTAAATGAGGACGGTTAACCCCATGGGGATCATCTAACTCTCGATTACTGTAGGGTCAAAGTTGTTTGAAAGAACAATGATGCTAGACTTTGTCGTGGTAAAAAAAAAAAAGCCTTTACAAGATGATACTGGGATGATATTTCATACGAATAAGTTAATGCGTTATATCCACGCATTACTTGGCATTGAAGTACAGAGTAAACGAAGTTGTTGGCATGGTAAAAGGTGACCAGAGAATGGCGAGGAGCTGTTATGGTACAGCGGCCAAGGAGACAGTACATGTTATCATCTTGGATAGCTGAGGAAATTCTAAAAAGGGCCGCCAGGAGCCAGTAGAGGAACTAGAGGAAGTTTTGGTGAGCAAGAATAACCTGAGCAGAGTGGTGAGGATCAGGTCAGATTGGGCGAGACAATAAAAGGCGAGCTGATAAAATGCCTATAGTCCAACGCGGACATATTTGCCTAGTCGCATGAAAACATGCCTGGAATTGATCGCGCGATCGCTTGTCACAAGTTGGCAATCAGGAAAGGGGTAAGGCCGGTGAGGCAGAAAATGAGGAGTTTTAACCAAGAAAGGTACGAGGCCATAAACGCTGAGGTGGATAAACTGTTGAAATCACAATTCATAAAGAAGGCTAAATACCCTTAATGGATTTCCAATGTAATGCTAGTAAAGAAGGCCAACGGGAAATAGAGAATGTGTGTGGATTTCACAGACCTCAATAAAGCCTGCCCAAAGGATAGCTTTCCCCTACTTAAAATAAATCAATTGGTAAACTCAACAGCGGGTCACAGTCTGCTTAGCTTCATGAATGCCTTTTCAGGATACAACCAGATACCCATAGACGAGCAGGATGAGGAGAGCACCACCTTTATAACTAACATGGGTTTATTTTGCTACAGGGTAATGCCTTTGGCCTGAAAAATGCAGGAGCTACCCATCAAAAGTTAGTGAATAAGATCTTCAAGCCATTGATCGGTCATACCATGGAGTAATACGTAGACGATATAATCACGAAATCTAAAGAATCGAGGGATCATATGAAGCACTTGGAAGAGACCTTTGAATTGCTGAGGAAATATGAAATGAAGCTGAACCCGAGGAAATATGCATTTGGAGTTAGCTAGGGCAAATTTTTGGGATTCTTGGTAAGCCACCGAGGGATCGAGGTCAACTCGAAAAAATACGGGTAATAACAAAAATGAAGTCCCTCCGAACAGTTAAGGAGGTGCAGAGCCTTACAGGGAAATTAGCAGCATTGAACCGGTTCATCTTGCGAGCCACAGACAAATGTCACAATTTCTTCCAAACCATAAAGAAAGGGAGGAAGATAGAATGGACGTCAGAATGCGAAGAAGTGTTCGGGCAGCTGAATGAATATCTAGCCCGCGGCCCGTTATTATCAACTCCAAGGGAAGGTGACCAGCTGTATTTGTACTTAGCAATCTCTAAATAGGCTACCAGCTTAGTATTAGTTAGAGAAGATGAAAGAAAGCAACACCCAGTATACTACACTAGTAAGGTTCTGGTAGACGCAGAAACCGTATATCCATTGATAGAGAAATGGCACTAGCTTTAATAACGGCAGCACGCAAGCTCAGACTATATTTACAGGCTCACCCGATAATTGTGATAACTAACCAGCCCCTTCGACAAATGCTCTAAAAATCACATGCATTTGGTCGGTTGGTAATATGGTCCGTGGAGCTAAGCGAATTCGACCTATCCTATAGACCTCGAGGAGTAATCAAGGCCCAAGCCTTAGCCGATTTTATGGTTGATCGTGTTGAACCAGAGGAAGAAGTTCATAAGGAGCAACCAGTGAAATAGGAGAATCCAAAGGGGGTGTGGTTGGTAATGGTTGATGGGTCATGTAGTGAACATGGATCCGGAGTAGAAGTTGTAATACGAAGCCCAGAAGGGGTCGAAGTATCCTATGTAGTGAAATTCAAGTTCCAACTCACAAATAACCAAGTTGAATATAGGTCTTCATTACTGGGCTCGGGCTTGCATACGCACTACGAGCAGAAAGGGTAGAAATTCGAGCAGATTCCCAGCTAGTCTATAACCAGCTCAGTGACCAATTCCAAATAAGGGAGGAGAAGTTGGAGCCTTATTTGAAAAAGGCGAAGTAAATGGTTGAGCTCTTCCGAGAGGTAGAAATAAAATAGATATCCCAAAATGAAAATTACCAAGCAGATATGTTAGCCAGAATAGCCACAATTGCATATATAAAATTACCCAAGTCAGTTCCACTGGAAGTGAGAACCTCGACAAATATAGGGGAGGAAGCAGAAGTAATGCAGGTGAGCACCAGAAAATCCTGGATGGACTCCACTCTCTCATACATCTGCGAGGGCATTTTACCAGAGGACAAGAAGCAAGTAAGGAAGTTGAAATGTCGAGCAGTAATGTATACGCTACTCGATGGGATACTCTACCGCTGAGGATTCACCTTGCCTCTATTGAAATGCTTGGGTAATGAGGAAGTAGATTATGTGTTAAAGGAAATTCATGAAGGAATATGCAACAACCATTCAAGGGCAAGAACTTTGGCTTTCAAGGCACTTCGACAAGGATACTTCTGGCTAATTATGAGCCATGATGCAAATGGAATGGCAAAAAACTGTAAGGTTTGCCAGAACTTTTCAGAGGTTCCTGCTCAGCCCCTAGAAAGGCTAACCACTATGTCATCCCCATGGCCTTTTGCTCAGTGGGGAATTGACCTGATTGGCCCGTTACTTAAGGGCCGAGGATCAGTAACACATTCAATTGTAGCTATAGATTACTTCACAAAATGGGTAGAAGTGAGAGTCCTCAGTCAAATCACGGAGAGAAATATGATGGATTTTATTTGGAAGAATATCATCTGCAGATACAGGATCCCCTATGCCATCATTATAGACAATGGAATGCAGTTTGACAACAACAACTTCAGAGAATTTTGCCAAAACTTGGGGATGGACCTGAAGTTCTGCACCCCAGCACACCCTGAAGCAAACGAACAGGTGGAAGCAGCTAACAAAGTAATAAAGAAACTCTTGAAAATCAAGCTAGGAGAGAAGAAGAGAGCTTGGGTAGACGAGCTACCAGGAGTGTTATGGGCTTATTGGACAACCTACAAAACTGCTACGGGGGAAACCCCGTTTGCTTTAGCTTTTGGTCATGAGATGATAATCCCAGCAGAAATTAGAGTGGGGACACATCGGACAGAATATTTCAATGAGGAACAAAATGACAAGCAAGTCTTCTTAAACCTGGACTTGCTGGAGGAGAAAAGGGAAGGAGCCTCGCAGAGAGTGCCCTAATGTCAGCAAAGAAACATGCGTTATTACAACAAGAATGTACACGTGAGGCAGTTCCGAGCAGGAGATTGGGTACTTAGAAAGGTAAACCAAAACACTAGGGATCCTAACCATGGCGCTCTTGGCCCGAAATGGGAAGGCTCGCATAGGGTAATACGAGTGACTGGACCAGGAGCTTACAAGCTGACTTACCCAGATGGACGAGACGTGAAGATGTCGTGGAACGCTGCACACTTGAAGAAGGACTTCCAATAAGCAAAGTGCTTTACCAAGTCTTTATTTCGATAAGTTATTTATGTTAAATGCATGATGACTTGTGGCACATGCATATATTTCGCATTTCTGTAACCCATGCAAGTTTCAATAAAGATGAATTCAGTATAAATTCCTCTGATAGCAGAATCCATTAAATTCACTAAGGCAATCAAGTGCCTATTCCTGCTCAGTCACCTTAGGACCAACATGCAATTTTACAAAATTTTACTAAGGCAAACAAGTACATATTCCTGTTCGGTCGCTTAAGGATCATCAGATAATTTTATGAAATTTTACTAAGGCAAGCAAGTGCTTATTCCTGCTTGATTGCTTAAGGACCAGCAGACAATTTTACGAAATTTTACTAAGGCAAGCAAGTGCCTATTCCTGCTCGGTCCCCTAAGGACTACCAGGCAATTTTACGAAATCCTACTAAGGCAAGCAAGTGCCTATTCCTTAGGGATGGTAAAAATCCCCACGGAGACGGGTACCCTCTGGGATTTTCCCCATTCGAGGAGGGTATGGGGATAATTTCATACCCAATTTCTTATTCGGGGAAGGGACGAGAAATTTGTTTTTACCCAATTTCTTATTCGGGGAGGGGATGGGGATGAGGTGGAATCCCCATCCCCTACCCATTTCCCCATTTTAATTTTTAATTTAATTTTTTAAAATTACTAGTAAATAAATAATAAAATTTGAATTATAAAATTATAAGTACTGTTAAAATAAAAAATATCAAAATATTTATATTATTAAACTTTTAGGCCTAATTAACTAATTAAAGTCCTAAATTTTTATTTAGGATATTAAAAAGACCGAACATATTCTATTACCCCAAAACTTTTGTTTTAATTTTAATATTCATTAAATATTTTTAACTTAAATCTATTTTTTATTTATTTTTAGATGTTATAATTGCCCTCAACAAATCAAAATTTTAATATCTAATCTAATCTAATATTTGCTCTTGATTTGCTTCGACTTAATTATTGTGTTGTAAAAGGAATAGTCCACATTTATAAAGTGCCCACGCCACCATTGAAAATTTAATTTTGAATCTAAATTTGATTTTATTTGTAATAATTTTGTATTAGGCTATTAATTTGTTCATGATAGTTTGTATTCCTTGCATGCTGCGTTACTTACTAATTTAATGTATGTGACTTTTGTAATGAATATTAATATAAGATATATTTCGAACTTTACTTTTATTTGAATTTTTTATTTTAATATGATTAACTCAAAATCGAAAAAAAATGCATTAGTTATTTGAGGATTGAAGACTCTCGGGGATCCCCTGTTATTATTCGGGGAAGGGATGAAAATTCTCTTAACTAATTTTAACGGGGATGGGGAGGGGACGAAGACATACGCAAAATATCAAGGATGGATACGGGAAGATTGGTCCCCTCCTCTCCCCTCCCCATTGCCATCCCTATTATTCATGCTCGGTCGCTTAAAAAACCAGCGGGCAATTTTACGAAATTTTACTAAGGCAAGCAAGTGCCTATTCCTGCACGGTTGCCTAAGGACCAGCAGACAATTCTACGAAATCTTATTAAGTCAAGCAAGTGTCTATTCCCCCTCGGTCGCCTGAAGGGCCAGCAGGAGAATCTACTAAGTTTACCAAGGCAAGCAAGTGCCAGTTCGTTTGGTCCACTAAAGAACCAGCAGGTAAAGTCAAATGAAATTGCTAAGATAATTTGCCTAAACAATCCGTGAACAAAAGCAAGACAACAAGGCCAACAGAAAGCATCCAAAAATTTATAAACATCCAAACGTTTGCAAACAAATGAAACTTTAGAATTTATACAAAAATAAGCCTAAAGATTATGGGGTTTAGCAACCTCAGTAATTGAAGGACCAGCAATCTCAAGAAGAGGAGGATCGGCGGCATCAGGGGGAAGAGGCACTGACCATTGACCTACGTCAGCAACACGATCCCCTGCTTCCTCCTTCTGCACCCCACCTAAGAGAGCCTCCATCTGATCCTGGTTACCCTGCTCCTATCCCCCTGGTCGGCCTCGGCCATATATTTATGCGCTTCAGCTTCAAGCTTGCTCATGTTAAGCTCTGAATATTCTTCCTTAAGCACAAACATAATACACTTATAGAAAAAAGCGAGCCCAAAGTCATACTATGCATCCAGCCGATCATCTACATTAGCAGATTTACCTTTTAGCTCGGCCAATGGATCATTCAGTAACTTGATTTCCCCCTCGAGGGTCGTCTTCGAGGTATCTCGCTCGCTTTGAGTAGCCTGTAGGTCATATTTCAAATTACCCAACTCGCCCTCAAGCTTGGTAGAGTTGGATTCAGCCATGGTCACCTTTTTTTCCAGATCCATGATCTGCTTGTGCAGATCAAGCAATTTTTCTTTGGAGCGGTCGGCAGACTCAACTTTTTTCTTCATGTCTTGGTTATCAGCTTGAAGCCTCCTCTCATGGCGTGTGGCCCTGTTCTTGTAACAAGACACCAGAGTAGCCAGCTTGAAGGAGACCCTGTGGACAGAACCAGCCAATTCACTGAGATTCATGCTCTCAATGTCCTTGACCATTTTCGGCCCCACTGACTTCTCATAGTCCCTCTAATACGGGGTCAGATAGTCACCCTGGTCCCGAGGCGGAAGAGGAGAAGATCGGTCTCCAGAATGAATGCTGGCCTTAGGACTCTTGTCATTCACCTTCTCTCTACCATTTTTCCGAAGTGGAGAAGAGGACAGAGCAGGAGCAGAAGCCTTGGGCAGACTAGCATTGGTTTCTTCAAAAGAGGAAGGGGATTGTTGGAGCTGCTTGGAGCCCGACCACATTTCCTGGTCATAGCACTGAGGATCTTGTTGTCCATTCCAGCAGCTACGTCCACTAAACGCGATCCGACCAAGTTTGTTGATGACAGGAGGTCTTGGCAGGTAGATGCGTTCACTAGAGTAGTTTCCACCTAGAGTAAGGGTCTGTTGTCAAGCTCCTTAATCAAACCCCACGATTCTGAAAGAGTAAACAAGTTTAAAGAACCTAATAAGTAATGATTGGAGAAAGAAAATAAGCAAAAAACAAACAACCTGGGGTGACAAAGTGCGTTGGAAGGTGAATATCACCACCAAGCGAGTGGGCTGCTGGACACTAATTTCCTCCAACGAAGAAGAATTTGTTCTTTTAATTTTTACACGAGGAAGGAAAGCCGGTGATTGGCTTCCTCTTTATAGAGCTCGACATGAAGTAGTACCAGCCTACTTTCTTTGGGCTACTCTTTAGTTGGTACAAATGCTTTACTTCAACAAGGGAGTGTTCCTCTGATCCATACCTCTCCCATAACACATACATAGCCGAGAGGACCCTCCATCCATTTAGGTGTAGCTAACCTGGAACCAGATGCATACCACCCAATATCTTGCAAAATAACAATGAAGGGGCAACCGAGCTCCTAGTTTGAAACTCTCTAGATGCATCGTCATATATCCCCTCGGAGGCTGGCTAGGAACATTATCTTTCCTGTGGATTACAAGGAGAACCTTTTCAGGTATGTTATAAAGGGTTCTAAGCTTGAGCAAGTCAGTTAGGGTGATGGCACAAGCTATATAGTCAATAGGGTAAGAATTTGCCTCTATTATATGGCTAATGTTTCTCTTCTTAGGGGGTTTGCTCGACTCAAAACTGCTCCCCTCACTATCACCCACTTCTTCAAGGACTCCAGCCCCACCAGAACTATGATTCAAAATTTTGTAGTATTTTTTATCAAGATAAACTAAGGGTATATGGCTAATAATGTCCCTATGTCTTTTAACATTAAATAAAGTTTCAAGGGCTTAATGGTCAATTTATTACAATTCTCTTAATTTTTTAATAGAAACTAACAATTTGGTAGATGATTATACATTTTTTAAATTTGGGATGGATAGATGATATAAGAAGTGTTGTAATATTTTTAATAATAGGACGATGTTACGGTATATGTTAATAATTTTCCCTTAATAATAATAATAATAAGTTATTTATCATTATTAAAAGTAACAATATTAAAAATAAGCTTTTAAATAAAAAATGGTATGAACCTTGAAAAAAACCCAACCTCACCAATGAAGAACGACCACTCAATAAAGAAAGCCAAGCTTAGGACTTAGGGTGAGGACGGTGATAATCCTAAGAAACTTTCCTTCAGAGATAAACTAATGGAGTCACAAAAACCTATTGAAAATGAATTGGTTGGTAGTGAGGATGACCTGATTTTTGACCCGAAAGACATCGTCATTGATAGTGTTGATAATCTTCCCTCCATTTCCTTCTCACAAAAAGTCCATGTTAATTAATTAAGCGTTGGCGAAATACTACAGTTGTCAAATTATTGGCAAAAGTTTAGCTAGGCAACCCAAGAGAGGGTGAATTGGGTTTTAAAAAATTCTTCAAAAAATAATTCCACAATTCAATACCAACAGTTACCACAACCAACAATAATAGTTTTAACAAGTAAATTTAAACCGTTAATGGTTGAGAGAATGAACATGATAATTTTATGTGGTTTGGCAACCCACTTACGACCACACCTCCAAGCAAACAAGCTTAAGCATTTTAGTAACAAAGCCTACAATCCAAGGTTTAAAGATATTTATAATTGACTTCCAAAGTGTTAGTAAACCTTTAAATTTTGAGATGATCCCATATCTCTTATCCCAAGTGCTTTTCACATTTACAATCACTTGATTGTTTATGTTGAAATGAAGATTACAAAGATCACACTTAACATAAGAGTGTATAAGCAAAAAATAGCTCAATAATGAATCAATGTATATGAATAAGCAAGTGAAAACGTAAGATGATTTGTATGAACAAGTTTAAGCTTGACAAATGAGTTTGATTTGATTTTTTATATTTTAGCCAAAAAAAACTAGTTGTTATTCACTTTCTGAGCATTACCAGATTGATGCCAATTTTGAAATCGCTCACCATTGGCTTATATGGCAAGTTATAATAATGAAACAATTTGAAAATTTGGTGTAATCGAATCGCCGCTTGAGAGTTGTCAGTTTACCATTTAATTCTAGAGAGTCCATTGATTGGAGTCGGCTTGCCGCTTGTGATTTAATTCGTTTGTCGTATAATTCCAGAGACTCCTGTGTTCGAAGTTGGCTTGCCATTTGTGAGTTAAAGGTTTGCTGTTTGATTCCAAAGAACTCTTAGAAAATTATCAGTTAGCCGCTACAGTGAAATCATTACTCGCTAATTTTTCAAAACTATAGTCCTAAAATTTTATAAAATTATATTATGGCCCAAGAACGTTATAAAACCTTTCAAATGGGTCAATTTCTAGAATTTCAAACAATAATTGTTGATTTCAAAGTTTTTAAAACTTTTTCAATTTAGTTCATAATCTTGAAAACATCCTATTTTATAAAATCATTTTTCTTTAAATATAGAACCTTCATATTATGAAAATAATGATTTATTTAAAAAGTCATGCAAAATAATTTGAACTTTTAAATACTTAATCATACATACATTTAATCATACTAGCTTTACAAGCAATGTAATGAGAAATTACCTAAGCTAGTATCTTTCATGCTTGTCCTTGACTTGATTGCTTTTTGTCATTGTCCGCTGAATGCCTTAAGCTCAATCTCACATGCATGATTTTTGTCCTTCAAGACTCAGTAAGATTTAAAACATAGACATATATATGCCTTGACACATTATTTGTTATTATCAAAATCAAAGACCATATAACCATTTAGGTCAACAATTGGGATGATTAATTGAATATAGAGCTCTAAGTAATTGGTTGAATGCTCTTTGTAACTCAACTTTAGGCTTCTTTATCATTGATCTAGAAAACGATTACTTTCTAGTATGACTTAAAACAGAGGGTGATGCAGAGTTTGTTTTGACTTAGTGTGTTCATGGACAATTATGGGTCATTATCTTGTTGTTCTTAGTGTGTCCATGGACAATTATAGGTCATTATCTCGTTGTTCACCATGGACTCCACATTTTGATAGTTCCAAGGAAGAGATCAATTCGATCATAGCATGGATTCAATTACCTGTCATAGCTCTAAATTATTATCACAAAAGAATTCTGTGAATGGTTGGTCAGATCATTGGAACCGGAGTGAGAATTGATTAAAACACGTAGTCAACTGCAAGAAGTAAATTTGCATGCGTTGTTGTTGAAGTTCCCTTAACAAACCTCTTGTATCCTAGTTCTTCTTCGATGGTAAAATTCAGAAGATGGAGTATGAAAGTCTTCCTCACATTTGTTTCAATATGGCAAATATGTTCATACGGAGAAATTTTCCCTAACCATGCTAAATACAAACTTTTCAGATGGGTTAGACCTTGCGGCTAACGCAAACAGTTCCGCATGAGGACGCAAATTCTTTCGGTGAGAATTCTGAAACTAATCCTAACTTTGGGCCATGGATAGTGGTATCCAGAAAAGGAAAATATCGGTTTGACAAGGGCAAAGTGAGATTCTACCGGCAGTCAATATAATAATTTTGGCGATGAATCTAGATTTGGAGTTTTAGCAAGCGAGAATGAAGGAATGGAAGAAGAAGACAGTAATAAGGAGTCAACTCCTTTTTTAAATATTTATGTGACCACCAGCCAAAATTATAACTTTTCCAAATTCCCAAAAAAAACTATCCTTAAAAAAAAAAGGAATAACACTAGTACCCTAAACCTAAGGTTATTGACACGTACAAGTCTGCCACCACTCTCCCAATTGCTACCTCAACAATAGAAAACCTTAGACCCACACCCATGTATACCCAACTTACCCTATGTATTAACCATGCAAACCAAATAAAATTTCCAAATTCAACCATAGTCACCACTAGCCTTAATTCACAATATCACTTTGCAGTTTCTTTTGCTCCACCAAAAACACTAAATTTACAACATCCTTACCCGTTGACCTTCCTTAGGAAGACGATGCTTTGAATAATCATAATCACTTAAAAAACCTGAAGGTGACCTACCTGATCATGACATATTGGCAATAATTGAGAGTATGAAAGATGATAGAGAAGATAGTGATTACATGAGTGAGAGTGATGATAAAGACGAATTATCTGTGAGGTTACTTCCTTAGAGGAAAAGAATGCCATAGATGTGGTTCATGAGGCCGAAGGGTAGTTTATGCAAGGATTCTATTTCATTTTTAAATTTTTAATGTCAGTTTTAATTATGTTCTGGAATGTTCGGGGAGTAACCTTGAAATTTTTTTTATCAATCTTTTGATTCTTTAGTAAAAAATTATAAGCTAGCTATGGTTATCATTTTAGAGCTAAAAATTAGTGAGATTAGAGCAAATGAATTCATTAAAAAGGTTGGTTTTCTGAATTCACATAGAATGGAAGCTAGCAGTTTCTTTGGTGGAATTTGATTGTTATGAACAGGGGCGGATTCCCCTTGGGTCCAGTGGGGACTTAAGTACCCACTGAAAAAAAAATTTCTTTTAATAGTTAATTTAATTATCCTAAATTTTCTAATAAATTTTTCTTAAACCCTCAATAATTTATATTCAAGTCCCTAACACATATTTACACTCAAATTCTCACACTCTAAATTTTTAAAACAAATCAAAAGAGATGGACTTTACAAACTAAAATCAAGCCCAAAAACATCAATATTAATTAAATTTTTAAACATAAATATTAGTATTAGTGTAGAGAGAGCATTTTCAGCTATGAACATTTTGAAGAATCGCTTACGAAGCCAAATGAGAGAGTAATTGATGAATGATAGTTTGATTGTTACATAGAAAAAAACTTATTTAATAATATTGATTATGATGTTGTAATGCAGCGTTATCAATGTATGAAAACTCGTAAAGGACAATTGTAAACATATTTTGAGGTATGAAAAATCTTTTTAATTTATATATTTATTACTTTTTAAATTTTTTTATATTATCGTTGAATAAGCCCCCAGTCAATCAATCTACTAACTCCGCCCCATGTTATGAAATGATTTTCTACAAGTTGAAATTGTCTTAAATCACAAGCAATTCATCCACTGCAAGATTGTTAACAATGATATCCTCTTTTCTTGGAATACTGCAGTGTATGTTAGCCCGATCTCTATTATCAAGAATTATCTTTGGGAACATCTTGGGAGGATGTCTAACATTATTCAAGGATCTTGGCTTATGGGAAGTGATTTTAATTTTATTCTTTTTACATCAGATAAGAGAGGAGGCTCTTTAAATAATAGTAAAAGGTTGTAGTCTTTTTAATAATTAGTATCATTCATGCAAAAAAATTTGATCTCCAGTTTATAGGGCCAAAGTTTACATGGTCTTATGACTCTTTTTTTAAATGGTTAGATAGAACTATTTGTAATGAGGAATTGCTGAATGATTTTGCTGCTGTTTTGATTTTGACGGCTTAGCTTATTCAAAAAGATTTTGGTGATTTTGTTGCTTCTAATTGGCATTATACTAAGCCTTATCTTCATTCACCTCTAATGTCTCTCTTTGGAATACGAACTCCTTTGGTAATATTTTTTGCAGGAAGGGGAGGCTTCTAGCTCGTATTGAGGGAATTAAAAAAACTTAGATACCATGCTACAAGGAGTCTTTTATGGCTTGAAATAAAATTGAAAACTAAGCTTAAAGAAGTGTTTTCTCAAGAAGAAATATTATGGAGAAGAAATATTATGGCACAAGAAGTGTAGAAAGAATTGGCTTATGCATGGGGATCAAAATGCAACTTTTTTTTCCGTAATAAAAACTCTCACTAGAAGAAGACAGAATCAGATTAATACAATTAAAAACGATTTAGATCAGTGGCTCTATGATGCAAATGCCACTAAGAAGCATGCAATCAATTTCTTCTTCACTTTATGCCCCGCTGACAACATTGAATTTTAGCTTTACCTTCTCAAGGGTTACTATCCCGCTTTAGATGCTAACGAGTTGTCCCTTCTAAATCAGCCTATTGATGATGTTGAAATCTAGAACACTGTTTTTGGCATGAAACCTCTTAAAATGTCGGTAGTGGATGGCCTATATGTGATTTTTTTACCAATCTCTATAGAGTGTTATTGGTCTCTCTTTTTCTCAATTTGTTAAAGATACTTTCAGGAGTAGTTATATTCCTAAAGAGATAAATAAGACTTCATTGGTTTTTATCCCAAAGAATGATAATCCTACTACATTGAAAATGTATCAATCCATTAGCTTATGTAAAGTGGCCACAAGGTTATTACCAAGATAATTGCAAACAAGCTTTTATCTTTTCTCTTTCAACTCATTGGAATGCAACAAACAAGCTTTATTCTAAGAGGTTGACATATTATTGAAAACATCATAGTTGCCCAAGAGGTTATTCACTCCATGAAGTAGAATTCTAAAATGAAGAGATATATGCCTCTTAAGGTGGTTTTAGAGAAGGCTTATGATAGGCTCAACTGAAACTTTGTCCATGAAACTCTTACTGAAACCCAAATTTCTTCTGATCTAATTTATCTAATAATGCAATTTATCACTACAGTTCGCATGAATGTGCTTTAGGAGGGTGAGATAAAAATGATCTTGTTCCTACTAGGCGTATAAGATAAAGGGACCCTATCTCTGTATATTTTTGTTCTTTGTACTGAGTAAATGAGCCATGGTCTTTGTCATTTCGCTGAATAGAGGAAGGTGGAATCCGTTGTGGCTTTCTCGTCATGGGATTCCTTTTACTCATTTTTTCTTTGTAGATGATCTTCTTTTGTTAGCTGAGGCATCATGTGATCAGGCTAAAGTTCTCAATTATGTTCTCGAGACTTTCTGTTGTAGCTTAAAAGCTAAGGTAAATAAGGCTAAAACTCAGGTTTTATTCTCAAAGAATGTGACTCTGACTAAGGCTAATAACACTAGTAATGTACTCAGCTTCTCTATTATAAAGGATCTTGGTAAATACCTTGGTATTCCCTTTCTTCATTCTCTAGTGTCTAAATATAATTAACAAAGTTGACAGGCGGCTTTCGGGTTGGAATGCATCTCATTTATTTCTTGTGGTAGAGTGACACTTGCTCAATTTGTCGCACAAGCTATTCCCATTTATGCCATGCAAACAATACTCCTGTCTTTGAGTGTCAAATCCAAAATCAATCATGCTTGTAAAATTTTATTTGAAGCAGTGCGAATACTTGGCAAAAAATGAATCTTGTTACTTGGGCTAGAGTGTGCCAGCCTAAGAGTTGCGATGCCTTGGGTTTTAAAAACCTAGAGTTGATGAATAAAGCTTTGTTTATGAAAGTGTGTTGGAGTCTCATCTCATCGTCTTCTAGTCTCTGGTCTCAAGTTCTGCTCACCAAGAATGGGATTTATCATGACAAGTTGCCTCATGTTTTGCCAATAAGGTATGGCTCTTACTTGTAAAAATCTATGGGGAAAGTCTAGAATGATACAATGATGAGAGATTGGTGAAATATATGAAATGGAAAATTGTTAGATTCTGATGGGACTATTGAGTAACAAAGATGCAGTCTTGTTTTTCATGCAACTACTAAAGCTCCTGAAAATATTATAAATTAGAAGGTTGTTGATTTGGTAGATGATAATGGTAACTGGAATTTTATGAGTTTCAGTCATTTGCTGCCTCACAATATTATTCTTAGGATAGCCTCTTATATGTCACCAATAGAAACAAAGGGTGATAATAGAGTGTACTAAGCAGAATCTAATGCTTGTTCATAGTGAAATCAACTTATTACGCTATTTCCAAGGATAAGCATAGTAAAGATGATAAGATATAGAACTTAGCGTGGGACTTCAAAGTATTCGTATCTTTGTTTAGTTAGTTATTCATGATCGTTTGAAAACAAGAACGAAAATCAAGCGAAGACATGTTCAGATTAGTAATGGGTGTGATCCTTGTGGCTGTTCTTTCAAAGGTACTTTACATGTAATTCGTGATTGCGTGGTGGCTAAAAGAGTGTAGAATCAAAGTCATTCCTGTTATTCAATGATTGTTGTTTTATTCTTTAAATTTGAGCTATTGGATGAGCATAAATTTGAAGAACAAGTGAAGCTTGAGATCAAGTTTACATTGGAGCATGTTCTTTGGAGTAGCTATTTAAATCAGGGAACAAAATATGAAAAATAAGGTATATATTATTATGTTTCTGCACATAAGAATTTATATCTCTCTCTAGGATACAAATCAAGTAACTAATTTCCCTAGTTAAAGGAAAAATAAAAACGGATTCTGTATAGGTCACAAATCTCTCAACTATAATACATAATCAAATAGAATACATAATTATAAAAATTCTTAGGAAATATTTCAACACTTCTCTTCAAGACATGTTCTTTGGAGTAGCTATTTAAAGCAGGGAACAAAATATGAAAACTAAGGTATATATTATTATGTTTTTGTACATAAGAATTTATAGATCTCTCTAAGATACAAATCAAGTAACTAATTTCCCTAGTTAAAGGAAAAATAAAAACGGATTCTGTATAGGTCACAAATCTCTCAACTATAATACATAATCAAATATAATACATAATTATAAAAAATCTAAGGAAATATTTCAACACTCCTCTTCAAGTTGGCATGAATATATCACTCATGGTAAGCTTGTTAACTAAGTTTTGATATTGCAGCCTAGGAAGTCCTTTAGTGAGTATATCTGCTACTTGGCTTATGGTAGGTATGTAGGTCATGCATATCACACCGCTGTCTGTCTTTTCCTCGATGATTTTTTTATCCACTTCTACTTGCTTTATTTTGTCGTGTAGAACTGGGTTGTGAGATATGGAAATAGCTGCTTGGTTATCACAATAGACTTTAATAGGTGTTGGTGTAGGAACGTTCAACTCTTCTAGGAGTCTTTTGATCTATAACACTTCACAAAAGCCATGTGCAACAGAGCGGAATTTTGCTTCTACACTACTCCTAGCAATAACGCTCTACTTTTTGTTCCTCCAAGTGACCAAATTCCCCCCTACCAAAATGCGATAACTTGAGGTAGATCTTTTAACAATTTCATCACCTGCACAATCTGCATCTGCTTCGACTTGGAGGTGACTCTTATTTTTTAACAAGAGTCTTTTCCCTGGAGTAGGTCCAGGTATCTCAAAATCCTAAATATAGCTTCAAAGTGAGTAGATCCAGGTAAATGCATAAACTGACTTACTACACTTATTGCAAAGGCTATGTCAAGCCTTGTGTGCGACAAATAGATTAGTCTTCCAACTAATCTTTGATAACGTTCTTGATCCACTGCCTTATTTGTTGCTGCTGCTTTTAGCTTTACATTTGGGTTCGTCGGAGTTTTTGTGGCTTTACAACTTGTCATGCCTGTTTCCTTGAGCAAAGCAAGAATGCATTTGCATTGGTTGATAAAGATTCCCTCCTTGAACCTTGAAAATTCCATCTCGAGGAAATACTTAGATTTCCCAAGTCCTTAATGTCAAACTCGGCCTCAAGCTTATTCTTCCGCTTGTTGATCTCAAATAAATCATCCCTAGTCATGATAATATCATCTACATGCACTATCAGAATAACTATTTTACTTTCGTGGAATGCTTGATAAACAAAGTATGATTAGCTTGACTTTGTGAGAAGTCGTGCCTCCTTATAACATTCCCAAATCGTTCAAACTATGCTCTTTGTAATTACTTTAGCCTCGGTGGGGATTTTCTTGACCTACACACTTTGCCTCTTCCAAGACTTTTTTCAAATTCAAATGGCAATTCTATATATACTTTTTCTTGTAGATCTCCATTCAAGAAGGTATTTTTGACATCGAACTGATGTAGTGGCCAGTTAAAATTAATTATAAGAGAAAGAAATATTCTGATAGAGTTAATCTTAGCCACAGAAGCAAATATCTCTTGGTAGTCTATACCATGAGTTCGGATAAATTTTTTTGCTATGAGTCTCACATTGTATCTCTTTACACTTCTGTCAGCTTTGTACTTTACTGTAAACACCCACACTACTAGAAAAATTGTCTTTACTAACTTTAGAATAGTGTCAGAAATTACTTTCACTGACACTTGTTAACTGTGTCAGTAATCTGGGAGTTAGAAAAATAGTGACACTTGTAAGTGGTGTGCAGTGATTACTATTACAATAATATCACCAATAGTATGACACCATAGTGTTAGTAGTTATTGATATTTTATTAGTGTCTATGATTGCTGTTACCATGGTATCACTAGTTAATTTATTTTAAAAAATAAAAAATAAAATTGGATCATTGCCTATTGATTTATTGGTAAAATTAAAAAGTGCCACAAATAACAAAAAGAAATTGATTTATATCACAAAATCTTTCATTTCACATTTAAATATTATTAGTATATATTACAAATTTCAAAACCTCAATAACAAAAATATGAGATATCCTACTCTCATAACTAAATGTTCCAAATTCAATACATAAAAATTTCTACCATCCAATCAAATGCCTACTACTTGTGGCTAAATTTAATAAATCTAGAAGCTAAATTGAGAAGGATGACTGCCTTTTACTCTTTGAATATGAGTAGTATAATTGTGTTATCACACCAGCAGCTTCTCCATTCAATAGACTGTATGGGTTAGGATATAAGTGAAGTTGAGGAATAAGCACTTCAAACACATTGATCAAATTTGCATATGAATACATGGAAAAGAAAAAAAATTAGCTGCCAATATCCAGCAATTAGAGAAACAACAATTAACAAAAATAAAATTATTTTGTTCGAAAGAAAAAAATACTCACAAGCTATTTATACATAAACTCAATTATTCTCTTTTGGTAAAGGCTATATATATAGTAAACTATAGCAGACATGAAGTTTTCAATGTAATATCTACTTTCAGCACAAGCATGTTACTCTATCTACATATACCAAATGATTTTTGTGCATAGTTAAAAGCTATCACAAATGCTCTATTATAAATAAATCACCACTTATTTCCTCAATTTATTCATTCTAAAAGCTTACTTAACAAGACAAAAAATAAGTCCTCAAACTGCAGTTTCCTTAAACTGGGCATAAAATAACTATAAATCTCTTGGATGTCAAACTCAAACCAACACAAAACAAGAATGTCAAACTCAAATCAATCACAAACCATAGAAATCAATAATCGGGCTAATATTTAAGTTAAATTAGTTCAATTAAAAAGAATAGCTAAAAAGCTCCTAGCTTTTTGGACTCACCTGGCTAGTCCTAAAACCATTCATTTGGGGCTCCAACTACAGTAGTAATTGGTACTTAAATACATATTTATAAAATTTAAGATACGTAATACATTGGACCATTTTTTAACTACACATACGAATTAACAACATATTAAAATTTGAGGTTATTATGATATTATTATACTGGTGTTTTGTAAGATCAAAAGTTAATAAATAGTTATGTCAAAAGAACTTGCTACAGAGCAGCAGAGTTCAAAAAATCATTAAAAATGACCTGCAAGTTCAATCAACATAAACTTTTTCAAATTTAAAGTATGCATATAGAACTTTAGTTTCTCCGAATTTAAGCTTATTCAGACATGTTTAGACTATTGTTTTGCACCACCAAACATGATACATGAGTAATTTATGAAAGATTGGACAACAACCAACCATTTTGAAAAATCGATTAAAAATCAGTTATAAACCCAATTCATTCCAAAATTTCCAGAATTGAAACATACACATTTAACTTTAATTATTTCAAACATATGGTAAAGTTTGGACAAAATATTTCAATGCTTTGAGAGTTCATTCCAACATCATTACTTATAAACAAGTCTTATGATTTTGGCCATGAATCTTATAAAATTTAAGATACTTAATACATTGGAATGATATTTTCCACTTTTTAACAACACATCTGAATGAACAACATAGTAAAATTTGAGGTTATTCTGATATTATTATGCTAGTGTTTTGTAAGATCAAAAGTTAATAAATAATTATATAAAAAGAACTTGCTGCAGCGCAGCAAAGTTTAAAAAATCATTAAAAATAACCTGCAAGTTCAATCAACATAAAAATTTTCAGATTTGAAGTATGCATATAGAACTTTAGTTTCTCCGAATTTCAGCTCATTCAGATATATTTAGACTATTGTTTTGCACCACCAAACATGATACATGAGTAATTTATGAAAGATTGGACAGCAACCAACCATTTTGAAAAATCGATTAAAAATCATTTATAGACCCAATTCATTCCAAAATTTCTAGAACTGAAACATACACATTTAACTTTAATTATTTCAAACATATGGTAAACAAAATATTTTCCAAAGTAGATATAATGAAGGTTATTTGGTGCAAATAAAAGAAAAGAAAGTAGCTGAGAAAAAAACACAATAAAAGCTAAATCTTTACCTTCTTGTTTCTTCCAAGTAGCCAAAGAAACAATACCTTCTAGTTTCTTCCAAGTAGCCAAAGAAACATAGAAGCTCTTCTCCAAATCACTTATTTAAACCTAAAAGAACAATTAAAACAAAAAAAAACTCAAGATCTAATGACAATAACAGAGACCCGAAATCATAAAATAATAAAAGAAATAAATAGTTAGGATTTTGAAGGCAAATGGTGAACCTGTGCCACCAGTTTGACAGGATCATGGATGAGCACTTTTTGACAATTTTTTTTTAACCCAAAAACGCCAAGCTGATGTTTTCTCATATTAATCAATTCATTAATAGAATCAAATTGAAGCTGTAAGAACTAAAAACCAGAAAGGGGAACACAAAAGAGAAATTCTATACTGCATTCTCCTTCTTGAGTTTTGCAAGCTCCTGCCAAATAAGTCCACCCTTCTTGATCTTTGCCAACATGAGTTTGAACCTATCAAAATCATTCAGTGCCGCTCTCCTTTTTTAGACAATCAGCTTCCTACCCCAAGAGCTGTTTTCCTATTTTGTTCTTCACATCAGCCTTCTCCATGGATTCAATCAAAGACTTTTTCCTAGGAACTCGATTGATGTCAATCTTAATATCCGTGAGAGAAAGCCTCTTGAAGTTCATTTGGCTCCTCACCATATCAGGGCATCAACAAGAGCCTATAGAGCATCACAAAAATAATAACAATTGTATACAACTAAAAAATAAACGAAACAGTTCAAAATTCAAAGAAATCCAAGCTAAAATCACTCTGTTTACAAAAGCACATCAACTTTCTAATTTGCTATTTTTGTACAAAAAAAAAGAAGGGGTACCCAATTATCATCAGCTAAACCAAAATATTTAGAATTCTTGTGACAAGTTTGTAAGATTCAACTCAAATAAAGCATAAGCGTAAAGTGAATAAAGGTACCCTATTTTGATCAAGGACATCGACGATGACCACAAGCTTCCTATAGTCCTTGCTGTAATTAATGAGAGCAACTCTTCCTATCTCCACGTACCTCTTGAACGGCTACACTCAAGGTCATAAACTTTCAATTATCACCTACTTGGTGAAAAAAAACTATGAGAGATTCAAGTTAATTAATCACTGTGTTGGTTAATTTGTGATCTGAGAAGGACCAATTAGTGGCGAAGTGGTTACCATTTTCGAAGATATTCAAGGCTCTATCAGAGGAGTCAGGAGATGAATAAATGAGGCAAGAGGCCACTTATTGACAATTTGAATGTTAGGGATTTTTCAGATTTGGGGAGCTTAGGAGGGAACAAATACTTTGGTAGAGGGAGTTAAAAAAGTTATATTTTGGATAAGATGCATTTGCTTTGTTTTTATCCACTCAAAAAGCACAACTCTAAAAAAATTAAAAATAATTGGTAGCTTAGTGGTATTTTGATTCGATGTAGAAGCTTTAGGTTTAAGAGGTCTTGGGTTCGAATTAGGACTAAAACAAAATTAAAATGATAATTTTTAATTGTTGATACCAAAGCGTCATTGATTGCCATTACTAAAGCTATTGATACTTCAGTATTAGTAATTAGTGATACATATCTGTTAAACGCGAAAACTGATCCAAATATATGTATATACTGATACTTTTAAATAAAGTGTTAGAAGACAAATATCAGTAAAGACCATTTTTCTAGTAGTGCCATTTACACCCGATTAGGGTAGATTAATAATAATCCACATGTTAGTTTTACTAAGAGCATTCATTTCTTCTATTATAGCTACAATTCAAATCATCGAATGCTTCCTGAATAGTTCTTGGCACATATAGATTAGAAATCCTAGACATAAATGCTTTATGAGTATGCAATAATTTTTCATATGTCAAATATTTTGCGATAAAGTGTTTTGTGCAAGCTCGGGTACTTTTTCTTAATGCAATTGGAAGGTCAAGATCTAAAGAGGACATATTAGGCAAACATTAAATAGAGAAGAACTAGGAGTAGAAAAAGGATTACTGTGAGTTGTAGGACCTTCACTCGGTGAATTGGATTATGATTTTACTAGAGGAACAACTGGAACAGTAGTATATTTGTGAAACATCTTCTTAGTAAAAACCTGAAGTTTAAGATGAGGATTGTGATATATTTAAAGTACTTCTCCCCCTGTCTCTAATATAGTAGTATCTAGCAAATTTAGATTAAGAGTACTATCACTAGGTTCCACTCTTTCAACAATGGTTTCTGAAACTTGTTTATAAGAATTAATCAAATGTATAAATTCCTCTGGAATAGGCAACGTATCCCAAAAATTATCTTCCTCACTTATGTTCTCTCCCTTAAGAGATTTTTTTTGAAAGAAAGGTTGGTCCTCAATAAAATGTACATCTATACTCTCAAACAATTTCTTTGTAACAAGATTTAAGCATTTGTACCCTTTTCTAATAGAAGTATAACCAATAAACACACATTTTTCAGTTTTTGGATCCAATTTTGATCCAAAAACATTTGGTATATATACATAACAAATGCGACTAAACACTTTGAAAGAAAGATATGTAGTTATTCAAGATGTGGGAAAATAATTTTTCAAAAACCATGAAGGTGTTTCATATTTTGAAACTCAAGATGGCATTCTATTTATCAGGTAACAAGCAATTAGGAGAGCATTTCCCTAGAGATACTTAGGTACATTCATGGAAAACATGATGGCTCTGGTTACCCTAAGAAGATGTTTATTTTTTCTTTAGGCAATTCCATTCTGTTGTGGTGTGTCACGACAAGTTGATTGATGGATCACATATTTTTGGGAAAAAATGTTTCTAAATATTTGTTAAAGTATTCAATCCCATTATCCGATCTTAGAATGCCAATTTTGATTTGAAATTGATTCTCAATCATCAAGAAAAAAAATCTTTAAATCTTTGTTTATCCTTTAGTTTCTTTTCCAACAAACAAACTGAACACACATTTGTGTAATCATCAATAAAAGTCATAAACTGTTTTTTGTTAGAAATTGTCTGAACCTTAGATGGGCCCCAAACTTCACTATAAAACAAAAAGATGGTTTCAAAGAAAAATAGTGTTTTATTATGAATGAAAATGATGACCTTTAGCTAAGTGACACACCTCACAATGAAGTTTTGAACAATCAATTCCTTTAAATAATTTAGGAAATATCTATGGAAAACTAGAATGCCTTAATCTTCTATGTCATAACATAGCTTGATCATAGACAACGCTTGAATTAGTGCTACTTAAACCATGAGCTTTTTAATTACCAAAAGCAGTTTCATCAAAGTAGTAAAGCTCATTTCCATTCCAATAGTCTTCCCCGAATTCTAGTCATGATAAACACAAGTTAAAGGTAGAAAAAGAATAGAGCAGTTAGTATCTTTAGACAATCTCTGACAGAAAGATGATTGAAGGCAAGTTTTGAAACATGTAAAATAGATTTTAGAGTTATTTTTTAAAAAACATTTTCTTTGTCTGCAATAGATGAAAAACTACTATCAACTGTTCTAAATTTTTCAATACCAAAACAAGGATAATAGGAACTAAACAAATGAGAGCAACCTAGCACTAAACCTAACACCACATTTTACACTATTTTTGGTGTAAAATGCTTTTTTAATGTAACACCAAAATGGTGTAATTAATAGTATTGCATCAAATGTGGTTCAACACTATTCATTATACCATATTTGGTGCTAGGAAAAAAAAGTCTCAAATATCCTTACTACTTTATCTTATTTACATATATGTTCTATTTTATATAATGTTTTAAGTTATTATTATTTTTTCTATTTTTTAATTTAATTTTTTAATTTTTGAATATTATACTAATATTTTAAATAAAAAATATTCAACAAAAAAATTAATAATAAAAATAAAATGCCAATAACATTAATTACTAGATTATTCGAATAACTAGAGTATTATTGTTATTGTATTGTATTTTTCTATATTAATGTAATGTTTAATTTTCATAATGTACTAATTTAGTTAATTAAATGCAAATTTAATAATTTTCTACATTTTTTTGTCAATCGATGTAAAATTACTTATTACTTAATCATCTATATTAATAATAATATTTATGGTGTTAATTGAATTAATTCTTGAGAATTAAAGGAATAAAAAGAAGAATATTCTTTTTGGTGTAAAATTTGCTATAAATGGGTTGGAGATGAAATGGTAATTTGGTATGGAAAATGTATATTTTTTATGTTGTTGTTACACCAAAATGGTGTTATGCATGGGAGATGGCCTTAAATATATGATCCAAGGATTGACTTTCCTTAGAATTGAGAGTGCCAAAGAATTTTCGAAGTTTAAGAAGATGATCTAATTGCTCTTTCTTGAATGAAGATGATTTAGCCTCTTTTTTTGCAAGCATATTCTATCCACCAAGTTTGTTTCCCCCCCATTAGGTCATCTACCGTTTAGCTTATAGCAATTCTCTCGGGTATGGCGAGGTTTCCTATAGTAATCATAGCACAAGTTATTCTTTTCTCTAACCTATTGATTTTTGGATGATCTTTGGCTGGCTTGAGCCTCGGGAATTGTAACATATGCACTTTGATTTTTCTTAATTAAGTGTATGATTTAATTTTTCATCTTCGAATCGAGATAAATTGAGCGCGATTAAAAGCTCGAATAGTCAGATTTTTTTTTCGTTATGGGTCCAGTATTAGCTTAATTTGTATTAAGCTTAAGTGAAAAAAGAAGAAGAAGAAGTCGGGTTTTATATATGCAGGGGGGTAACTGTTTTTGTTTTTGAAAAAAGAGAGAGAGAGGCACATGAGAGAGAGAGAGAGTTGACCCGGTTTGACCCGAACCCGATCCAATCTGCGACTTTGACCCAGACGGATCTCGCGATTCTGGCCACCTCACCGGCCGAGCTTGGTACCGATCTGAAGCTTGGAAGTCGACCATCATAACCCAGCCGTCCTCGTTGCTGAAAAACGACTGGAACACCGCTGTTTGAAGCTCGAAAACCAGCGGCCAAAAATCCATTTTCATCGCCGCCGATTCCGCCGGAGTTTGGGCACGCGTCCAGCTGGGTTCTACTCCTCACGTCACCAGCATCATTTTCCAACCAGTCTCATCACCTGAAACCATCAGATTGTCGCCGATTAGCACTTGGAAAGCTTACAGCTTAGGAAGTTCGATCCGCCGGCGGCACCGCGCGTGGGGACTCACGGCCACCACCATTGGACTCACGGTGGTCTGAACTATTAGACCTAAGCTTCCCGTCGTCGTTGACTAAAGTCCAGTCACTGTTGACCAATAGGGGCAATTCGGTAAATTTATAAACCTTTAGCGCGCATTTTTAATTTGTGGAATCAGTGGATAATTTGGTAATTTTAGGTTAGGACAGTGAGGTAATTTGAGATTTCGAGGGTAATTCAGTAATTTAAGTTTTTAAGGATATTTCGGTAATTTTACGCTCCGAGTGTAATTTTGTAATTTTTAACATTGTGGTTATTCTCGTGATCTGAATTTAGAACAATTTGGTAATTGAAGATTCTGAGGATATTGTGGTAAAATAATGATGTTGAGGACATTTTGGTAATTTTGGCATGTAGGGGTATTTTGGTAATTTTGTACATGCAGAATAGTTATTGTTGATAGATATTCGTTTCGAGAATTATTATGTAAGATTAGTTGTATTTCAAATTTACAGTGAATGATTATGTCGTTTCCTTGATTAGGAGGATCCGCGAAAGAGAACCCGCGGACATTGTTGATACCGAGTCTGGACATCGTCACTGTGAGTAGAATATACAAAACTTATTTTCATAGTATATAATGATTTTATAATACAGTGCAGTATGTTTTGATAAATAAGTATTTGATGCTTCGATTTAGTGATTTTCTAGAAAATTGATTTTTATCTAGGTGTTGAAAGTTATTATTATTAAGAATGAGTTTGATTAATGATTATTGTCGTTTTTGAGTAAATGCATGATATTAGAATTGAGTGGATTTGAGATATGTTGAAGAAAAAGAAAATGAGATTTCAGATGTGTATGTACATGTGTATAAAATATTATTTGAGAAATTATTGGACAGTACCATTTTCCTCAGGATACAGAGAAACAGATAATATGAGATGAAGACAGAGATACAGATGAGATGAGATAGAGGCCTTTGGGGCCTGTCTGAACACATATAGAGGTTTTGGGCCGTGTGTTTGGGCGTTTTTGCCTTTTGGGGGCTTATGCATGCAGTATAATGATTACAGTGACACAAATGTTGAGATATATGAGATATGAGATGAGATTTTCTCCATCTATCCGTTGTAGCTCCAGGGCATGATGGTTCCCTAATTGCCCGTCTGTCGAGGTCCGAATATGACGAGATCATTCTCCTAGGTACTTGTTTGATGATAGTTTTTGGTATTTAGTATTTGATATGATAAGTGTTCCGATTCCATCGATTTTATGCAGATTTATGTAATATAGTATTTCAGTGACTGATTTGAATTAAATATGTTTATATAAGTTCTTATGATATTTTGATGGAATTGATTTGAGAAAGATTAAATCATTTTAAATAAATTTATTTTTCAAAAACTACCATCCACTCACTGAGCTCACTGAGTTTTATACTTACCTGGTTTTTCGTATATTTTTCGGCCCACAGGAGATTTGCAGGTACATCAGTCGACCCAGTATTGATAGGTAGATTTGAAATTGTGGCCACGTGATGGTGCTAGGAGTCGTATATTTAATATTTTGATATTTAGGATATTGTGAATTGTATTTATTTGTTATATTTTGTGATTAAAGATAACCATTGTATTTTAATATTAGAATGATTTGGGTGATATTTGATATGTTGACTTGCGAAGTTGGTTATGAAGGTTGGATGGATTTTGAGTTATTTTTGGGAGTATTGTTTTGTAAATTGTAGGTTTGGGAATATTGTATTTATAGGGGAGATTCTACCGAATTTATGACAGAATTTTTAGATATCATTAATATTATCGATTCGATTATACGAGTTTAGATAGACTCGCCCTCAGGGTGCGGGGCGGGTCGTTTTAGGAATAGCTAAGGCTGATCTTTCTACAGGTTCGATTCTAACTGTAGACTTTTTTCAAAGTATTATTTGTCTTCGGCTTTCTTCTCTATGGACTTCTGTAAATACCTCACCGATTGGGGGCAAAGGGTTTCTTTTAATAATCTAGTCACGAAACCCATCGAATTCAATATTTAAACCTAAAAGAAACCTGAAGACTCAGCTAACGTCAACTGTCTTCTTGTAATAATTGCAGTCCTCGGGTGACTCTCACTCGTAGTCATTGAATAAGTCTAGGTCCTACCAAATTCTCTTATGAGAATTATAATATTTTGTCATAGAGTCCTCACATTGGCGAATACCTCCAAGTTGATGAGTTTCATGCAATTGGAATTGATTCCCTAATCAGCGTACATTTGTGAGACACTGTCCTATAATTCCTTAGCTGTACAACTGACATAGATAATTTGTACCTATCTCTTCTTCCATGGAGTTAGCCAACCATATTATTATCATAGAGTTTTCAGTATCCCAAATGGCATAGATTGAATCCTTCATGTCGAGTTTCTTTATGTCTATTGTGATGTAGCTGATTTTCTATCTCCCTCTGAGATACATGCAAACATATTGCGACCGCTGGAGGAAGTTATCGCCATTAATTTGATTATAGTGATCTGAATATGTGATTTTCAGGTAGGTTTCGGGCAATTTGAGGCTCAGGATGAGAAGGCTGAAGAGGTTGAGAACTGGATGTGATTTCGAACATTTTTTGGGATAAGAAAGCAAAAAAAAAAATCCTAGGTTTTTTCCTACTTGATAACATAAAAGCAGGGAAAAAATATGAAAAATAGGGTATAGATTATTATGTTTCTTTACATAAGAATTTATAGATCCCTTTAGGATACAAATCAAGTAACTAATCTCCTTAATAAAAGGAAAAATGAAAATTAATTCTATGCAAATCACAAATCTCACAACT
This sequence comes from Citrus glauca, assembly GCA_029633175.1. Taxonomy (NCBI): domain Eukaryota; kingdom Viridiplantae; phylum Streptophyta; class Magnoliopsida; order Sapindales; family Rutaceae; genus Citrus; species Citrus glauca. The sequence goes on along the minus strand of JAQOOD010000004.1, from coordinate 7,499,958 downwards.
ACTTAAAATAACACGTAATCAAATATAATACATAATTTCAAAAACTCCAAAGAAATCTTTCAACACTATTTGGCATCTTTGGTTCTGGAAGAATCAATTTCAATTCAGCCACTTTTCTTAGGATAGTGCTTTCATGGTGAATGATATCATAAACGAAGCTAAGGAGATTAATTGTACGAACACTACACCTTTACTTACGAAAATCAAGAAAAAAGAGAAATGTACTGGTTGGACCATGCCAATTTGGCTGATGTGTAAGCTAAATACTGATGAAGCTAGATAGACATCAGGTGAAGTGGGAGTTGATAATGTTATTGGAATCCACAATGGGAATTGGCTTATTGGTATGAGTATTGGATTTTGTTCAGTTACTATAGCTGAACTTTGGGGATTGTATCAAGGTCTTGAATTAGCTGGTCAGAATGGTATTCGCTAGTTGGAGTTTGAAGTTGATAGTCTCTGTGTTACCCAAGTGGTTGCTAATCTTATGGAATTGATTAATAAGAGTATACCCCTTTGCTTGAAGCCATCAAGGATCTCATCAAGAGAGATTGACACATCACTATTAATCATGTCTATCGAGAAGCAAATTATACTGCTAACTTTCTTGCCAACGTCCTCTATCTGATCCTCTTAGCCTTCACATTTTTCCAATTCCTCCCTGAGTGTGGTTACTTCTATTTCTCTTGATATGTATGGGGTAGCTTACCCCTATTTTATTTTTTTTTATCTCTTTTTAAGAGCCCTTTGAATTAAAAAAAAAGTTACAACATTAATAGAACAATAATAATTATTATTTTTATAATGGTAATAATTATAAAATATTAGTAGTAGTAGTAGTGATAATGATGACTATAATAACAACAATAATTAGTTTATATATATATATCTTTTGGCTTCATTCCGTCTATGTTCTAGAATATTTTTCCTGTTGTTGAGTGCCCAAGTTGGACTCTCGTTTCCCATTCTTCTTCTTGGGTCATCTCATCTCCTTATTTTGTTGAAAGAGCATTTTTGGGTGGTCTCCCAGCTGGGTTGGAAGATTCTACTCTAGATGCTATTGGTTCTGCGTAAATGACTGCCTTGTTCTTTCCATTTCTTTAATGAATGTTGCTCTGATATTTCATCTGTGGGAAAAAAAGACACTATGCACGACATTGCAAGTCAAGGAAAAAGCTCCCAACGAAGCTGCTTCAAATGATCCAGCAAGAAGAGTTTGATGACAATGAGTACTGCTGAACAACCAACATTATAGGAGTAGTACTTGCTCTTGAAGAATCGAATGATAGCATTGGAGAAGCTGAGGAGACTACCAATAGCAGCTCTAAAGAAGAAGAACAAGTTCTAATGGTGAGACAACCATTACCAGTTGACCTCACTATAGAACCAACATCCTTTTTTAGACCCTACATCAAAATAGTTCTCAATCCAACAGAAGAAAGCCAAGTGGCAATCACTAGTCTAATTGACACAGGAGTAGTATATTTGATAATAATATGGGTAGGCATCGGATTGGATTCGAATTTGAAGGTAAATTTGATTGGATGAAATTTGTGCGATCCCATCAGATTTAGTTCGGAACGGATCGGTTTCCGATCAATCCGAATCATCCGATCGGATCTGCACTATAAAAAAATTGAAAATTAAAAAAATAAGCTAAAGCTAAACGACTGAGTCTGACTAAGCCTAATTCACCACTTACTAGTTCACTTACCCTTAGATCTCAGTTACAACCAAGTACCAAGTACCAAGTACTAACTCAAACTGTCAAACATTAATAAAAGACACAACGACTCAGCGAGCAACCAAGCAAAAGCAAAACGCCAAAACCACCTTCATCCCGTCATACGTCTTGAACCCATTAACCCACCAGAGACCCATGAGTCTAATGACCACGCTAAAAATTAGCTGCCGCCAGCTCGTTGACATTAATCGACTAGAAGCTAGTCGATTTCAAGCAAAACCCAAGTGAACGGAACCTAGTTAATCGACCCAAACCCAACTGGCAGCTGCCTCTTCAAGACTTCAACGACTGATCACGTCTAGCCAACCAGTTGCCACGCCAAACGCCGATAGTCCACTTCCACTATTCCCGAGCAGCTAGAACCTTATTCATGGTAAGCCATTAAACTCGACCCATGACAATTGAAAGTTGAAACTTAGAATTTCATGCTTCTTTTAGTTGCGGGTAGCCACTTAGAAAATGCCCCCAAACCCGAGAGCAAGCGGTTAGCCACTTGGAAACTGCCCCCAAAATCGAGAGCAAGCGGCTAGCCGTTTGGTCACAAGTTTAAGGGTTTTTCTTCCCTTTTCTCTTGCTTTTTCAACCTCTCTCTATTCTCTCTCAAGGCCTAACACGTCTGTGTCTACGCGATTTGTTTGAGACTTGGAAATTAAAAAAATTATTGTTCTTGAATTGTTTTATTTTTTCCTTTTATTTTTTCTAGTGTATGATTATTCATTTGTAACATTAATTGAGAAAGACATGAATATGTATTGATGTATATTTATAAAATATAAATTGCACTGGGAAAGACAACAAAAGATGAATTTATTTGTTCATGTATTGAAATTTTAAAATATACGATTTGTTCATATTTTCACTATCTCCAATCTCTACAGTTGAAATTTTTTCTTTTAATTTTTTCATTATTTCATTTTCATTGGCTAATAATTCATTATTTAAGGAGCTTAACTGAATTTTATTAATTATTAATAAACTAAAAAACAATATCATTTCATCAAAATTAAAAATTCAAATTTATTAATTATTAAATAATCATCATTATTTAATGTATGATTATTCATTTGTAACATTAGGTATAAACTAAGGAACAATATCAATTCTTTAAAACTAAAAATTCAACTTTATACTATACGTTGTGGTAGTACAATTATTTTATGATAAGTTAATGTCATTAATTACTTTATTTCCAAATAATAATTTGATGAATGAATTTGTATAGCCAGTAAACTAAGCTGAAGAGATTATATATAGTCAAAATTCATATTTATTTTTTAGTTGAAATTCATAAACGAAAGTTATAGAACAATGATGATTGATATGGTTTTTGTATTTTCAGATGACTGAACATTCAAAATCAAATTGCAATGATGATGATGAAGTTAAAAGTGTACAAGTACCCACAGAAAAGACAAATACAAAGCTGAAGAAGCCAACTCAGAGATGACCAATGAAGAAAAGATCTGAGACATGGAATCATTACACTGTGCTTGAGAACAATCAATATAAAGCAAAGTGAAACCATTGTGGCAAGATATATCAGTGCCATCCCAGGTTTGATGGGATTAGCAATATAGGAACTTATTTAAAAGTATGTGAAGCATACTTGAACGTGAAGTGAGAGCAAGATAAAAGACAATAAAAGTTGGCAGCTGAGAGTGGTGAAGGAAATATAAGTAATATAGTTTTGGCCAAAGGATGAAGTCAAGAAGCTTGTAGAAGGGCAGTCAGTAAAATCATTATCTTGGGCGAGTTGCCGCTTAATTTTGTTAACAACAAAGGGTTTAGGCATTTTTTCAATGTATCTGTTCCTCAGTTTATTATGCCATCTCAAAAAACTATTAGTAAAGATGTTATGGATATGTTCTTGGAAGAAAAGGGAATTTTGAAGAGTTTGATATGTAAGAATAAGCAGAGAGTGTCTCTTACAACTGACGTATGGACTTCAGTTCAGAACATGAGTTATATGGTAATCAAAACTCACTTTTATTGATAGTGATTGGTATTTACATAGGAAGATTATTAGTTGTAGTGTGATTGAAGACCATGAAGGGAAGTTGATTGGTAAAAAGATTGAGGCTTGTTTGCTTGTATGAGGAATAAAGAGGGTGTGTGTGCAATAACTGTTGATAATGCATTGGGCAATGGTGTTGCTATTGATTATGTGAAGAACCAAATGCTTATGTGGAACAATGTTGATGCATTTCTGTTGCAGGGTGATTACATACATGTGCGTTGTTGTGCACATATCTTAAATTTGATTTTCACTAGGGGGTTAAAAGAATTGCATGCCTTAGTTGCCAGTATTTGGAATGCTGTGAAGTATGTGAGATCATCCACTTCGAGATTGAAAGCATTTAAATAATGTATAATGTTGAGTGTTAGAAAATGCATATTTTTAAAAGAGAAAATCGTCATTTTACATTTCAACCCTTACTTTTATGTGTTTAAGCTTCTTGTAATTTAATTATGTGTCTTTTATTTTAATTAAGTATTTTATGTATTTTAGGGGCATCATAGTCATTTCATAATAAACGAGAGATCAAACAACAAGATGGACATTACTTTTGAACTCAGGACGGTTGAAAACCTTAGGAGGAGCATAAAAGGAAAAATAACGTTGTTCACAGGTACGATACTGTCTATGTTACTATTCACGACATTGTTTACATAGACGGATCGATGACGTGGCATTGACCGATAATGTAGCATTGAATGATGAGGTGTCAAGATCCTGTTTCACTAAAATTCTTATGCACTGTTAATAGATGACATGGCAGCATATCAGTAGACCAAAAATCTCACGTACGGTACATGCAACACACATGATTATTTTCAACCAAACCGCATCACTGTCCACCCGAGTCAAACCGTGTTACTGTTCATCTACGTGGTCAAACTATGTACTATTTACACGTACTGTTGACTGATGACTTAGTGCAATCTTGAGAGTCCAAACTGTTTTTAATTCGATGACCATGATTTACTCGATGTATCTATAAAAAGAGGGTCTTCCCCCCTAATTTGATATCTTTGAATCCATTTTTGGGATTCATTTTCTGTAATTCCTTCTCTATCTTGTATTTTCTACGTATATTAACAAATTCCCATTTTACCCTTTGTTCAATTATGAGTAACTAATTTTCTTTCAAGCTTGGGTTGAAGGTGAAATCTCAACATGTGTCATGGGCTTTGTTTGGTAAATTCATTTTCTCGTCCCCTCTAGTTTTTGTGGATGTTTTGACTCTTGTTGATAGATAATAATAATCTTGTCTAGTACCGCCCTGGTTTCACCGGCTCCCTAGTATAAGGTTATTATTATTTGGCACGATAAGCCCTTAGCACCATATTTATTAGAGCGTGGTTCATGAGGTGTGGATTCCCCACTAATGATTTAATTGGTATTAATAAGAAATATGTAGCCTATGATGCATGTTGATACGGATCCAGATACTCAAGTATGCCAATTTAATAGATTTACACTTTAATTTCTTCTCGCCATTTCAATTCTAATTTTTAGGATAATTTGAATCACTTCCACCACAAATCCAACCACCTCATACAAAATTAATTCTATATATAACTAAAATCCATCTCCTTATGGGATCGACACTCGTCACCATTAATCTATACTACAATAGATTCGTGTGCTTGCGAGTTCAATAAAATTTGCACAACAAGTTATGTGTAGATCATGTGAAATGCCCTAATAGAACTGTGCTTTTGGATTGTATCACTAGGTGGAATTCCACCTATTTGATGTTGATACTACTTTCAAATTTCGGGAGGCATTTGAGAGGATGGCAAAAGTGGATAAACAGTATGAAACATACTTTAGAGAGGAAGAAAACAGGAAAAAATGGTGGGGCCAAGATGTTTAATCAAGAATTCATTTAGTGTATTAGAAAAAAGCCAAGATGTTTATGTGCATTTTATGGCTTCTAATATGAGGGAAAAATATGACAAATATTGGGAGTGTATGAAGAAAATCAACAAAATCTTGATAATTGCCTCAATACTTGATCTACGCTACAAAATGGATTTTACTAAACATATTTTTAGTATGATTTTTTTCCGATGATAGTGCGAAGATTGAAGAAATGGTCGCGGTGATGAAAGGCTTGTTGAATTCACTTTTTGATGCATATAGTGGATGGAACTCCTCACCACCATTGTTTAGTAAGAGTTTTCCTAATGGCAGTGCCAGTGGTGGCAGTGGCGGTTCAAGTTCTTCTCCACACCTTGTAGATGACACGGATCAACAATAAAGGTACATAATGGAACATGGTGATGATACTTTACGAGTTGCTTGCCCTTTTCTTGGGTATGCTAAGAAAGTTTTAATTCAAAACGAGGGCAAGCTTGTGACAACCAAGGCGGAAAAATACTTACTTGACCCAATTGAAGATCCTAGTAATGATAAACTAAATGTTTTATTATGGTGGAAGGTGAACGGGTCGAAGTATCCGATATTGCAGAAAATAGCAAGGGATATCCTTGCAATTCTGGTATACACTGTGGCTTCGGAGTCTGTCTTTAGCATTGGGGGTCGTATCATTGACGAATATAGGAGTTCTTTAACTCCCACTATGATTGAAGCATTGGTTAGCACTGAAAATTAATTGCAGTCTAAACTTTTTGCCACTCCCATCTACTACCTTAATCAAGAGTTGAAAGATCATATATATCAAATGGAGTTACAACACATTTTTTATATTACATTTTATAAAGGTAACTTTTTGATATTACATTTTATATATAATACCTTTTAAATTTATTATAACACATTTTTTATATTACTCATGCACTGATTATAAGTTATTATTATTTTTTTTCATTTTAAAGAGTATGTACAATCATAAGCTTCAACAATTACAACGATGGGTGCTAGTACTCGTCATGATATTTGAATAGGCAACTCATAAATTTAATAGATCGTTTGGTTTCAAGGTATTATATTTATAATTGTTTTACTTTTGGTTTTAGGTCAATTGTAACATGATAATTGTTTGTGATCTTACGTTAGGAAAGTTGAAGTTGGTAGTTGGAAAGCAAAAGTTAAGGACTCATCAAAGTGTGTTGTGAGTTTAATTTAGTGTTATTGTACTTTTGGTTTGAAGGACTTGTTGTCTATCTTAATGTTTTTGGATGATAATTTTTATTTTGGCTTATTTTATTGTTGGATGATATAATGATAATAGATTATTGATTTGATTATTGAGCCGTTCATTATAGATTATTGATTTGATTACTTAAATATTTTCATTTTAATGGTTTATATTTTTTTTTTTTGTCAATGGAAACTTTTTATCAACTTGTTTTCTTAGTATATGTCAATGCCATATTGTCAAGGAAACAATACATTGCCATTTGTCAACTTGTTTTCATTTTCTTTTTTTTAGTGGTTAGTAACTTTTCATTAATTATAGATTTCATAAATGTTTTGTGACAATTGTGAAAAAAGGTCCAAATCTAATTTCAATCCAAATTAATCCGAATCCAAAATATAATTTGAAATCCAAACTCATCTAATCTGATCCGAATCTAAGTGATCCAAAATTTTCATCCGATCCGAATTATTTGGATCGGATTCGGATCAGATTTAAAGTCGGATTGAATTCGGATGAATTTTTTTTCAATCCGAATTATTCGAAATCCGATCGGATTATCCGAATCCAAAATTTCCCACCCCTAGATAATAAGAGAAGCATTTGTACCCAAAGATTGTTATATCCCTACGCAAGTTTCTTTCGGCTTTGCAAGTGGAGAAGGATTCTACAGCCGAAAGTACACAAGACTGATTGAAGTCAAACCATTTAAAATAAGGCATTGGTTCTTTGCCTTTGATCATACTAGCGAAGACATACTATTAGGTATAGATTTTCTCAGTCCCATTGCCCTTTTTGCCTTTTCTCTAGAAAGGTTCTCGTATACTATTCATAATCCTATGGATGGTAAGACCCATTTATTCTAAGTTCCTTGGGTTGAAAAACACTCCATTTTTTGAGAGGCTGAAAATAGAAAATAGAAATAACACCCAATCCATAAATTTAAAACATAAATCAAGTAGCTTTTGGAATGTTGTGTAGAGATACTGATAACTCTATGAAATAAGAGTTATTACATTAATTCTAGACTTAAATCAAGATTACTTAGAGAGCAAAAGGGTGTTTTTATTACATTTTGGTTATATTTTGCATAAACATTCATTTTAGTTAGGTCTTAATAAGTTTTTCTTGAATTAAAGTAATTTGTGCTCAAAACAGGTGCATAATTGTAAGTTTTCAGAAAGTCTTAATTCATGAAGGAATGCTGAGACATTAGATTTGCAAGAGGAGGAAAGAAGATGGCCGCAAAAGAAGTAAAGCACAATCGGGAATAGTGCAGTGTTGTAGCTGTTGTTAGAGCAACCTGTGTTGTAGCAATCTGGGAGCAATGAGGGAGAAAACTTAAGCGCGGGTCAACTGCAGAATTGCGATCTGTATGTTTCCTAATTTAACTCATGCATGGCCACAAACTTTTGTTTACCCTAATTTGCAGTATAAAAGGGGGGCGTGCACCAGATAGAAAGGTGACAAGGGAATTATCATTAAAATCATTAGAGAGGAAAGGAGAAGAAGATCAAAATAAAAAAGTGCAGTTTCAACAGCATTGAGGAATCTTAAAGAATTATTTGGATTTTTCATTTACCATTCTCAACTTATACTTCTCTTTTTTCTTTGATTGTTTTTATATATCCAGTGAACAATATATTTCTATTTGTTTTTCTCATTCAGAATATGAACTAGATTTGTTTGTAGTTGAGTGACAAACAATCCAATGGGTTCTTGACTGTTCTTATGTGTTGTTATGTCATTGCTGTAGCATTTTACTCTAGTAGTTATTATTAATATAACTGCTATTTCGGTTGACCACCCATTGAATAGTTCAAGTTGAGATAGAGTCGCAAAAGGGCATGTCTTAGTGGATATTATTAGAGTATTACTTGATCTTAATTTAAGTTTCTTGGATTAAATTATGTTGAATCTCATAAGGGCTATACTTAAAGTTAAGATTTGTGACACACTAGACATAGATGCTCACTTTGTAGGGTGGAGAGACTAAAGGGTCATAAAGTTATATCATAAGTAGATTAGCAATTGGTCATTGTTAATAGATTTAAGGGTATGAGAGTTCCAATATGCGACAGCTGAGGATGCAGATTAATTCTGCCCAGTGCTGCAGCATTTGCCGTAACAACTGGTGTTAACTTGATGAAAAGTAGTCAGCCCATAAAAAAAATTTGATCATTCAACTACTATAGTCTCAATTGAATTTTAGACACATTTAATTTAGTTTATTTCATTACCGTATTTTTTAATTTATTCTCTTGCAATCATCAATTACGATAGAACCCACTCTATGTTTGTTAACTTCAGACTTAATTTACACTATTGTGATTGCTATAGCATTTCAAGTGATATCGATCCTTGTGGAGACGAACTTGAATATTCATCATTTTATTACTTGTTATGTATACTTGCACATTGGTATTAGTAGCATTTGATTACAAAATTAACCAACAAATTTTAGGCGCTATTGCCGGGGATTGATTGTTTATGTTTTAAGTGTGAAGTAAATCTTGATAGCTCTAATTTGATTTAATTTATTCTATTTATCGACAGATCAGTATGTGCATGCGCAAAGACGGATTTGTGGTATTCCAATTCGATCATGAGATTGAAAGGACTGTTAGGAGACTGCGAAGAGAACAAAGGAATTCAAAAACTATTTCAGGCATGAATAATTTACAGAATATGGGAAATTTGAACCCTCACAAGCCCTTACAACCAGTCAACATTTAAGAAGAACAGAATAAACATGCTAACGAGAGACAGTCAGGCAATAACAATATTATTTACATGGCTGATGACAGAGACGGAGCTATTAGAGATTATATTATGTCAACTCCTCAAGTTGTACACCCTGGGATAATCAGACCTAAAGTAGAAGTTTCAAACTTTGAGTTAAAGCCAGTGATATTTCAAATGTTGCAAACAGTTGGCAATTCAATGAATTGCCAAATGAAGATTCTCATTTCCATCTTAAGTTGTTCTTGGAAGTGAGTGATGTTTTCAAGATTGCTGGAGTAATACAAGATGCTTTAAGGATGATGCTTTTTCCTTATTTTTTAATAGATTGAGCAAGAGCATGGTTAAATTCGTTACCATTTGATTCCATTACTACATGGAATGAGTTAGCTGATAAATTTCTAATGAAATATTTCCCACCGATAAAAAAAGTAAAATTGTGGAATGAGATTGCTTCTTTCCATCAACTTGAAGATGAGAGTTTGTATGAGGCTTGGGAAAGATTCAAAGAACTATTCAAAAGGTGTCCTCATCATGACATTCCTTGTTGCATTCAATTGGAAACTTTCTATAATGGGTTGAATCCAAGTACTAGATTAATGGTGGATGCTTCAACAAATGAAGCCCTATTATCCAAATCTTACACTGAAGCTTGTGAAATTCTGGAGAAAATTGCCAATATTAATTATCAGTGGCCATCAACTAGGCAACTAGTAGCAAGAAGAACAACATGGGTACATAATATAGATGCAATTATAGCCTTATCAACATAAGTAACCTTGTTAACTAATATGGTAAAGGCCATGACATCTGTTCCAGAAGTAGTAAAGCAAGTTGCTGAACTTTCTTGTGTATACTGTGGTGAAAAATATGACTTTGATAATTGTCCTGGAAATCCAGCTTCAGAAACTATGTGGGTAATTTCAATCGACAGCTTCAGAACAACGCATATTCAAATACCTACAACCCTAACTAGAAGCAACACCCAAATTTTTCATGGAGCAGTCAGAATCGAACTACTCCAGCATTAAATGGACAAAATAGGAACACTCAACCACCTGGTTTTCATCAACAGAGTCAAAGGTAAAAATATATTAGTTAGGATCTGCTCTCCAGTGGCTTTTCTCTAGTTTATTATGCAACAAAATTCAAAAAAAAAATTAAGACAAGTATCTACACTTTAGTAGAGGTAGAATAAAAACACAAATAATTATTCAAGTAACAATTAACATCAAACCACAAATACTAATCTGCAGCTGATAATTTTAAAAGTTAATTTCAGCCCATTATAGGCCATTATCAACAATATCATCTAGAAAAAAAATTGTCTAAAGATTTATCAACTACTCTCAAGCATTAATACATACATAAATCATTCTAGAATTCCATAATAGTAGCCTACTATTATGGTAACATAAATCAGAAACTAAAAAGTGTAAGATCATCCAAATTAGAGTGTAAATACAATCTTTAACTTACTTTTTTTTCACGATGGCCAAGAAATGACAAGCCCATCAATATGCAAGCATAAAATCCTGTTAGAAGATTGCTACAACAATTTAGTGGATCATCAGAGAAGGTTAAACCTTATTATAAAATAAGTGGTGAAAAAGTAAATCATTAAATGGTTGGATGCTAGAATCATATATCCAATGTCAAATAGTTCGTGGGTGAGCTTAGTTCAATGTATTTCAAAGAAGAGAGGGATAACAATGATAGCTAATAAGAGGGATGAACTTATTCCTACAAGGACAGTGACTGTATGGAGAGTATGTATGGATTACAGGAAGCTCAACAAATCCACAAGGAAATATCACTTCCCACTATCATTCATAGATTATATGTTGGACAGACTTGTTGGAAAACAATACTATTGTTTCCTAAATGGGTATTCAGAATATAATCAAATTGCTATAGCTCCAGAGGATCAGGAGAAGACTACATTTACCTATCCTTATGGAACATTTGCCTTCAGAAGAATGCCTTTGGGTTGTGTAATGCTCCAGTAACTTTTCAAAGATGCATGATATCTATTTTTTCTGATATGGTAGAGCAGACTTTAAAGTTTTCATGGATGATTTCTCAGTTTTTGGAGAGACATACAATGATTGTTTGCACAACTTAGAAGAAGTTCTTAAAAGATGTGAGATGACTAACTTAAAACTTAATAAGGAAAATTGTCATTTCATGGTGCAAGAAGGAATATTATTGGGTCATATGGTGTCTAAGAATGACATTGAGGTAGACAAAGTCAAGATAAACTGCCACCTCCCACTTCAATAAAGGACATTAGGAGTTTTTTTGGGTCATGCTGAATTTTATAAAAGATTCATTAAGGATTTTTCCATGGTAGCTAAACGATTATGCTTATTGTTGGAACATGACAAGCCTTTTCACTTTGACAAAGACTGTCTCCAAGCATTTGGGAATTAAAGAAAGCTCCGATCACTGCACCAGTGGTTATATCTCCAGACTGGACTCTGCCATTTGAACTGATGTGTGCTGCTAGTGACCATACTGTGGGAGCAATATTAGGGCAAAGAAAGGATAAAGTTTTTCACTCCATATACTATGCAAGCAAAACTCTTACTCAAACTCAAATCAATTACACTACTATAGAGAAAGAGTTGCTAGCAATAGTATTTGCTTTTGATAAATTCAGAGTTTACACTACTGATAAGAACCTGTTGCTAAAGATGGTACACCTTTGTCACCTAAAGAAATTGTTGAACTTCTTGTTGGCAAGAACTTTAGAGGCTTTGGATTTAGGCCTACACTACCTACTTCTGGATCTAAAACATCATCACAGGTAGAAAATGAAATGTGAGGGATCATTGATAGTCAAGCAAAAGAGTTAGAGAGCACGCGTAATGAATTAGAAAGTACTCGCACTGAGTTGGGTAAGACATGTGATGAGTTGAAAAAATGCCAAACTGAATTAACCGATACACGTGCAATAGTTGATAAGCAGCAGGAGCACGTGAATAAGCAACAAGAGTGCTTGGATCGTATTGAGAAATTCTTGTTCACTGCCCCTTAATTGATTTCCTGACTTGCATGCTTTTGATCCATGACTTTCATTCTAGTTACTTGGTATCTCTTCTTTGTGTTTGAAGTGAAAGTAACTTGTCAATGATAATTGGCTTTTGGTTTCTTTTGCATTTTGGTCATATGTTGTCAAACTACTCTTCTTTTGTATGTCATTTGACAAGAGAAACGTGATCCAACATTATATATGTAATTATCTAGTTATTCAATTAGTCAAACTTTTTTTTCATAATTTCATTAATGTTTTAAATTTGATTATGTAAGATTTAACATATTTGATTACATTTATTCTCTTCATTATGTTGCTTCATTTTGCAAAAAATAAAAAATAAATTAATTTGACAAAATTTTATATTCTACGATCACTGTAGGTGGTCTCAAAAGAAATTAAACAAATATTTAAAGATTTAGCCACAAAGTCAATGGCCACTGAAAATATTCTAAAGTGAATGAATTACCTTACCTTGAAAATAATTAATCTACGACAAAAAATTTGTCATCGTAGAAAACATGATTTTGCGACAGCCAAATTTTATCTCAAAAACATGAAAACCGCGACCAATAGTTATTGGTCGTAGAAAACTTATCAGCGACCAATTAAGTAGCCACAAAATATAACAATTGACAAAAGACAAATTAATCTGTGACGATGTATTTTGGTCGTAGAAAGACAATATCAGTGACGAAATTAATGATTGGTCGCGGAAATGATTCCTTGACAGACATAATATGGTGAGTTTGCGACAACCATTTTTTGGTCGTAGATAAGTTTTAGCAACCAAAATTTTACATTCCGCGAATAGTATTTTGGTCGCAAATGACGGCATTTCTACTAGTGCCTCCCCAATGTCATCCCTATTGTTTGGTTTGTAACAGGTATGACAATGAAGGACCATTGTCCTTTATGCGCGACTTTTGGTTTTTTACAAACATTGTAGTCAATTGTCTCCCTTTTTCTGATAAAATATTCTTGATTTGATGAAATCAAATCAAATATTTTATTGGGACATCACGTGTGATGGTCATTTTTGGATATTTCCTTCAATTTCTTGACTCTGTCTTGGCATACCCTGCGTATCAGTTTATCTAGAAAATATACCTGGTATTGGTCGGCTGATATCCTATCAGGATAACTTTCAGTCACTAAAACCTTCTCGTTGACATGTGGCATTTTTAATTTTCAATATTCTATTTATTCCCCAAACATAGTATATCAATCTTTCACTGGGGAAAGTTGCAAAAAATATGTCCTATGCTTGTTTGGTAGTTGGTGTATGCTAAAAGAGTGCTATAATATGGTTTTCAAATAATGCAAGACCTTGTTCACGAAGATGAAGATGAAGAACAAATTCAAAGCGATGAGCAGAATACTTTATGGAGTATTAAGAAGTAAGAATGTACAATCCATCTTCTTGAAGCATAAAAACAAAGGAAGATGAAGAATCGTTTTGTATATATGAAGTTGAACAACGAATGAACTAACATTTATCTTTATTACATGTATTGTTGAAAGTATTGGATTATTATTCTAATACAATGCACTTAATTATATTTTTTTAGTAATTGTTTTAATTTTTTTACACTTCAGTTATATAATTCGTGTAAAAATTGGTCAACACAATTAAAAAAAAGTTTCATGCTTTCAAGGGACTATTCAGTAATTTTGATGGTTTAAGATATGGTTCAAATCTAATCTTTGCGAATGTTACACATTTTTACCGACGGATATATTTTGTTGGAAATATACTGTTACTAAGGAAATGTGTCCCTGACGGAGTTGTTTTTATTTTTACCCAAGGAAATGTTCCTGGGTAATAATCTATTTTTTCGAGAGACCATCGGAATTATAGAATTGACGGTAAGTGTTTTCACGACGGACTCCAATGGTCATTTTCCATCGTTAATAAGTGTTACCGAGGGATTCGTGAAATTACCGAGGGAATTTGTCCCTTGGTAATTCATGCTTTTGTTGTAGTGACAGCTGGCGAACTGCACGTGGCAAACAAACAAAAGGTCTATTGAATTTGATCTCCTTTGACTCCTGGATCACCCCTATCGTGGGGCATAAACGTAATAGATAAATTATCATCCAGTGAGCTTTGATCTCTGCCGATTCGACTTTAATGAAAAGAGAGTTTGCTTGATAGCAAACAAACACAACCAAACAACAACCGGGAAATTGCACCCGCAGCAAACAAATAAAAGGTCTATTGAACTCCTTTGACTCCAATATATATCACCCATCAAACCAAAGTTGTACTTGTATACGTATATTGTTCTCTCCTCTCGTGCAGATTTTATAAAATAGTAAATTTATTAATAGGGAGTTTACCAAAAAAAACTTACCCAATTTATTTAAATTTGCGCAATAAAATAATAAGATAACTACACAAGTCCACTGATAAGAGATAACTTCCAAACCATAATGCTTAGACATAATTACTTCGAACAGAAGAAGATTAATAAGCTTAACTGTAATAAACAGGAATTAAATTTTCACACACTAATGTGTACATATTAGATTATGTAGACAATCATCCACAAAGATGGATCAATTCATCCGCTACCCATTCTATCTCTTCCTCCCCTTTCTCTTTTATTTTCTCGCCCATTTCTCTTGTTTTTATCTTTATTTTCTCTCCCTCTCTCTCCATTACCACCTCTTTGATAACTCTTGCCATCTCTTCCCTCTGAATCCTCCCACACTTGTTTCTTCTCACCTCTAGTCCAATGCCAACATCTTCAACCAATCTTGCATTCAGTGGCTGATCAACACGCATGGGCATCGCAATAATTGGAACACCAAGTTTCATGCTCTCCATCACTGAACTCCATCCACAGTGACTCACAAAACCTCCGATGCTAGGGTGCCCTAGAATATTCATTTGCGGGGCCCAACCTTCAATAACCATTGCTCTCTCTTTAGTCCTCTCTAGAAAACTCTCTGGCAACTCTTCATCAACCTTAACTTTCGCTCCACAAGGAAACCTAACAACCCAAATGAAATTTACTCCACTTAACTCTAACCCTAGGGCTATATCTTCCATTTCTTCTTTGGATAGAAAATACTCACTACCAAAAGAAACAAACACCGTTGATGATCTCTCCTTCTTGTCAAGCCACTGAATGATTTCCATTACTCCCTTTTCATGATCATCTTCCTCAACAGGGTCTTGAACTAGAGGGCCAACAGGAACCACCTTCTTCTTTATCAAATCAGATAGATAATCAATGTATTTCCCTTCGAGTTCACGGAAACTCTTGATCAAGACGATGTTGCAGGAGCGTTCGAAGCATTGAAGAAGCCTTTTTGTAGTTTGTGACTCCACCATGTTGGAAAAATAGGATTTCATATAATAATCATGCATAAAAATTGATGAAAAAGGAAACTCTTCATCATCATTGTAAGCATCACCTGATGAGTTTTTCTTAATGGCGTGAAATATGAAAGCGCTCGTCGCTGCAGAGCCAACAAGAAAATAAACAGCCGGAATATTAAGTGACGAAGCTAGCGCCGGTGCCCAGGGCTGAATCAAATCATAAATCAAAAGATCAGGGCTTAGATTTTCCAGTATGTTGAAGAAACTAGGGCTAGCCATGTCAAAGGCCTCTTTGAGAGTGGGCATGAGATGAGGCGGCAAACCTTTAGTCGTGTGATACTGAGGAGGAAGCTCCGGCAATGAGGGGAGATGAAGCTCAATAAGTTGTATTGAAAGTGAAAATTTATCCGATTGTTTAATGGAATTGACAATGGATGGTGTTGAACAAAAACATATGTGGAAATTTGATCTCTTAGCAAGCTTCTTGGCTAGCTCTAGAAATGGAAATGCGTGACCATGAGCTAACCATGGGAACATCAACACACTATAGTTTCTCTGTGTGTTACTCATGATGATGATTCGGGTATGCGTTAATTTTTGCTAGTATTGCCCCGTTTGCTTCTAGCATGCTTGAACATTTGGGCAGCTGAGGATTTATGTCATGAGGCTGATGAGGTTGGAAAGACACGTAGCGGAAGAGTGTGGAATCAGTGAAATTAAGAAGATTCGCTTTCTATCTTACGTTTTTCGTTTGAAATCATGAACGTTAATAATTTCCAGTAACCTGCCCGTGCTACACAAGTTCGATTGAGACTTATGTTATGACGAAACGGTTCCACTTAATAATTGACATGGCCCACATAGCTTGGCAATTTGTGTCCACATGTTTTTATTATATATATATATATTACATAATTCTTTACTTATAACCTAATCTAACCTAACGTTACATTATATCAAATTAAAAGATGAGTTTATTTATTAACGTTACATAACTCACTTATTATTTTATTTTATTAATAGGGTGTTGCTATTAACACCCTTCCATTTTCTTTTTCAAATTCTTTTTCTGGTTATATTCTCTTTAATATTTAAAATAGCATTTGTTTGTCCTTTTTCCTCAATAAATCCCCGTCACTTAGTCTCTCCCTTCAATTTCAGCCCCCTTTCAGATCTCTCTCTTCAACCTTCGCTCATTCAAGTTTCTTCTTTCTGCAGCAAAGATATTTTGTGCCTCATGCACTTAATAATTGTTACTAACCTTTTATTAGTCTTAGGTTTATTCCTTTTAGTTCATGCCATTCTATTTCAAAATAAATATGTATAAAGTAAGCATAAGGGTCAATGTCCCCTAACATTCTAATAAAATTAGTCATTTATGAAAATTGCAAAAAAATTATATTTCTTACAAACACAAATTGTTAAGTGAAAAAAAAATTAGTTTAGATCAAATTCTTACTCTTTTGCTGTTGACTTTTCTTTTGCAAAAGAAAATTTATAAGTTTTAAGAGCTTTTAGTGGGGAAAGAGACGGAGGGAAAAAATCTAATGTGGATTTATAAGATTTTAAATTTAATAAAAATTTAAAATATAAAAGATTAAAGTATAAATACACAATAAAAGGAGTTTTATAAGAAAAATAGACGGGTGCTAGAAGCGTCACGCCACACATACATTGATATAACCTCTAGAACCTGTTACTTTGTTGCCTACACGTCGCGTGGGAGGTGGGACCCTGCACAATAATTGACATGGCCCACATAGCTTGGCAATTTGTGTCCACTTGTTTTTACTGGGCGTGGCTACATTATTTCATAATTTAATATTAATTTAAGGAGCAATCGGTTGCTCTCTACTGGTTGCTCTAAGTTTTTTTTTGTTTGGCTGCCATTTGAAATTAATTTTTAATTATTATAAAAATATTTTTTTATTATTATCTTATTTTTATTATTAAAATAATTAGTATTTTATTATTTATTTATTATATTATTTCATAATTTAATATTAATTTAAGGAGCAACCGGTTGCTCTCTACCGATTACTGTAAGTTTTTTTTTTGTTTGGCTGCCACAAACAATGGCCATATGTTTTTAATTTTTTTATTACCTGCGTGTATGTGATACATGCAGGTATCGTAGCGTTGGCCATTTTTATTATTTATATGGGTTGAACTAGCTTGCAACCGTAATTTGGTATCTCATTTTTTATCTTTTTGTGATCTAACCATTATATATAACCGAAGAGTTGCAAAAGCTATTCTAACGGCAAGGATATAATTACTTGGTTATCAACGCTGCTGCAGCCCCTCTTGTTTCATTAAAAAAAAGACTAAATTTTAAGATTTTGACACATAAGTCTATAAAAATAGTTTATGATCTTTATATGGGTCCAGATAATTTAATAAATGAATATATTTAGATATACAAAAATATGGATGGATTATTTTAACAAGCTAAAATACTCCCCACATCCATTTATTTAAAATATCAATTACAAAAAATCTCATTTTTTAATACAATTTTTTAAAATAAAATACCCATTTAATGTTTTACCATTTAAGATAGTGTTGCTTATAAGGATAAATAATTATTTTAATTAAATAAATGAAACTTAACTTTTATTTACTTCTATAAATTTGCTCAATATCAAATAACCTTATAATTGTTAGCATAAGATATAAATTTAGTCTAAAACATTTATTCAAAGGGTCCCCTTAGGGTAAAAAATTAATTATCATATGATAATTTAGTTGGCACAAACTCTATTAAATTTTAGTAAAATAAACATATATCACCATCTTTAACCGCATTCAACAGGCCCTAATTGTTGAGATTTTATTATATAGAGCAAAATATAGTTCTTTTCTTATTATAGTAGTAAAAATAAACACAATAGATTTCTTTTAAGAGAATGCAAGCATATTTTTATGAGATTTTGTGTTCAAGAAATTAATCTAATTATGTGGTTAGAAGACTCTATTTTTTTTTATATTTTAGAAGAATTATATGTTGGATAAATGAATAAATTAAGATCAAACCAAAACAAAATGATTGAGAAGAAAACCAAAAGAGAATATTTTTTAGAATTTTAAAATTTTCATATTTTAATTGGGGTTTATTTTGTAAAATTATTGAAATTTATAGTTTTTAATATTACAGAAAATAGTAGAGATTGCTGAAGAAAATGCCAAATAAATTTTTTAAAATTCTAAAATTATTATATTTTTATTAGGGTTTATTGTGTAAAATTTTTAAAATTTATAGCTTTTATTATTTACCAAAAATAATGGGGACTGTTAAAGCAAATGTCAAAATTGGGTGTTTCGTATAACAGAGGCAAGGTAGTTCCGTCCTCTATATATATATATATATGTGTGTGTGTGTGTGGATGAAATTATGTTGCATATCACCGGATTTTGTCTTTTTCAGGTAATTACAATACACAACCTTATATTTTATGAAAAATTAAAAAAAATTAGAAGTTACAAATATTTATATAAAAGTCTTTTTTAGAATAAAATAAAAAATGACTTTACAAATTTTTTTACTGTTGTTATTATTATTATGATAATAATTATTATTATTTATTTATGTCATTATTATTATATTAATATTATTATTGTTATTATTATTATTAAAATTTATTATTTTAATTATTATTAAAATTTATTATTTTAATTATTATTATTATTATTACTACTATAAATGTCATCATTATTAATATTATTATTATTATCATCATTCAAATTTATTAATAATAAATAATAATTGCAAAGCTATGTGCAACACAAGTTCGATTGAGACTTGTGTTATGACCAAATGGTTCCACTTGATAATTGACATGGCCCACATAGCTTGATAATTTGTGTCCACATGTTTTTATTTTATATATATATATATATATATCCAGCTATGGTACCACAGTTGGATTCAGTTCGGTGACAACTGTGAATTAGATCTAATGGTTTGATTTAATTGTGGTACTATACAACTGTAGTACCATAGCTTTACCCATATATATATGGATAAAATTTTGTTACAACGGTTGTAACATACCACCAGGTTTTATCTTTTTCAATTAATTATAATACACAATCCTATATTTTATAAAAAATTAACTAAACATTAGAAGTTACAAATATTTATATATAAGTCTTTTAGGATAAAATGACTTTTAAAAAAATTTAACTGTTATTATTATTATTATTATAATTATTATTTATTAATGTCATTATTATTATTATATTAATATTATTATTAAATTTTTTTAATTATTGTTATGTATTATTATTACTACTATAAATGTCATCATTATTAATATTATTATTATCATCTTTAAAATTTATTAATTTATTAATAATAAATAATAATTGCAAAGCTATGTGCTAGACAAGTTCGATTGAGACTTGTGTAATGACGAAATGGTTCCACTTAATAATTGACATTGCCCACATAGCTTTGCAATTTGTGTCCACACGTTTTGATTATATATATATATATATATATATATATATATATATAATTCTTTTCTTATACCCTAATCTAACCTAACGTTACATTATATCAAATTAAAAGATGAGTTTATTTATTTAAACATAATTCTTTCCTGCACCCACTTATTATTTTATTTTATTAATAGGGTGTTGCTATTAACACTCTTTTTCAAATCCCTTTTCTGTTTATATTCTCTTTAATATTTATACCCTAATCTAACCTAACGTTACATTATATCAAATTAAAAGATGAGTTTATTTATTTAAACATAATTCTTTCCTGCACCCACTTATTATTTTATTTTATTAATAGGGTGTTGCTATTAACACTCTTTTTCAAATCCCTTTTCTGTTTATATTCTCTTTAATATTTAAAATAGCATTTGTTTATCTTTTTTCCTCAATAAATCCCCGTCAGCTAGTTTCTTCCTTCAATTTCAGCCCTCTTTCAGATCTCTCTAATCAACCTTTGCTCATTCAAATTTCTTCTTTTTGCAGCAAAGATATTTCGTGCCTCATTGTCACGATCTACTCCAATGGCTTGACCTCGACCCCTTCCTCTGCCCCTTCCTCGAGCTATGTTGCTGTAACAAGAGTAACAGTGGGAAATAATGATAGAACAGTTGATAATATAATTTTGTGAATTTTCTCGATGCCTTTATTGAATAAACTCTTTTGAATTTATATACTGCAACGACTCTGCATCTTACTACGAAAGCGTAACAAATAACTAAAAAATAGCAACAGTAGCTAAAAAATGGCAAATAAATCAGACTTGTGCCCATTATTCGGAGTAGTGACCAACTACTTTGACTGACTCAATGGAATATAAATAAAGTGTTGCAGACTCGTAACATTCCTCCCCCCTTGAATAGGTCCTTGTCCTCAAGGACTCTTAAAGTGAGGGAACCTTGCCATAAAAGAATGTTCTTCCTCCCAGGTAGCTTCTGACGTTGGAAGACCATCCCATTGAATCAACACTTCACAGTTGCGTCCTTTCCTACGGTGTTTCAAAATTGCTGAAGGTTGGGGCTGAAGTTCTCCATTTTCATCTGCTACTAATGGAAGGCCAGAAAGAGTTCGATCTTGGGCACCCAGTTGTTTCTTCAAAAGAGAGACATGAAAAACAGGATGGATTTTACTTCCAGGTGGAAGATCGAGACAATAGGCAACTAATCCAATTCTCTCCAACACTCGATAAGGACCATAAAAGCGGGGTGAGAGTTTGTTTGACGATATCAGTCCAAGGAAGTCTGTCGGTAGGGCTGTAGACGTAAATACACCTAATCCCCCACAGAAAATTCTCTTTCCACTCTTCCACGATCATATGCAGCCTTCATTCTTTCTTGTGCTTGTAGGAGTTGAGTCCTTAGCTCTCGCATGACCCGATCTCTAGCTTGCAACGTTTGGTCCACGGCTTCTACTCTAGCTGTTCCAGGAACATAAGTTAACAAGTTAGGTGCAGCTCTTCTATACACCACCTCAAAAGGAGTCTTTCGAGTGGAAGTGTGAAGACTGGTGTTACAACAGAATTCTGCCCAGGCAATCCAGTGAACCCACTCGTTTGGCTTGGCACTTGTAAAGCACCGCAAATACATTTCAATAGTTCGGTTTACAGCCTCCGTTTGCCCATCCGTTTGCGGATGATAAGATGAGCTGAAATTAAAATGAGTGCCCTATAAATTGAAAAGCTCCTTCCAAAAAGAACTCAAAAAAGTGGAATCCCGATCACACACAATTGATCTCGGCATGCCATGAAGCTTAAACACATTCTCAAAAAACACTTGTGCCACCTTAGGAGCAGAATAAGGATAAAACATTGGAATAAAATGAGCATATTTAGACAACCGATCCACCACCACAAAGAGAACTGATTTTCCTTTAGATGGGGGCAATCCATCAATGAAATCCATTGAGATATCAGACCATACCTCCATTGGAATAGGTAAAGGCTGAAGAAGGCCCGAGGTAGGTTGATGATCAACCTTGTGACGTTGACACACATCACACTGTTTAATATAATTCTTAAGCGTCTCCTGCATGTGCTTCCAATAAAAAACTTCTCTAATTCTGTGGAAGGATTTGTAAAACCCCTCATGACTGCTATCATGGATCTCTTGGATGATTGTTGGAATTAATGTTGAGTTTTCAGGTAAGTAGATTTGTTCTTTGAAGAATAAAATGCCATCTCGACTCTCCCAAGGTCCCACTGCCTCGCCTTGCTGTAGATTCTCATGTATTTGTTGTAACTCGGGATGTGACTGATTTTCGTCTCGAACCGTCTCTAACCATTGTGGTAAAGGGCAGGAGATAGAATTGAATTCACCTTGCACGTCCCTTCTAGATGATGCATCTGCTACTGCATTACTCTTTCCCTTCTTGTATGCGATGGAAAAATCATATCCCATCAGTTTGAGTAGCCACTTCTGTTGCGGTTCTGTCATTATTCTTTGCTCCCACAAGTATTTTAGACTCCGTTGATCGGTTCGAACTACAAAATGGTGTCCCAACAAGTACGGTCTCCACTTCTTTACTGCTGAAACTAGTGCCATTAGCTCCTTTTCGTAGGATGAGAGCAAAAGATTTTTTCCTTTCAAAGCCATGCTAAAATATGCAATTGGTTTCTGTTCTTGCATTAAAACAGCACCTAAACCACTCCCAGATGCATCACATTCAATAATGAATAAAAGGGTGAAATTTGGCAGGGCTAGCACTGGAGCATGAGTCATGGATTGTCTCAACAACTCAAAGGCTATGTCTGCTTCTGAATTCCAAAAAAAAAAATTCTTTTTCAGCATAAACGTCAAAGGAGCAGCTATGTTGCCATAACCCGCAATAAATTTTCTGTAGTAACTTGTAAGTCCCAGGAAACCTCTTAATGCCTTGACAGTAGATGGTTTTGGCCAGCCTTCCATTGCTTTTATTTTATCAGGGTCAACCTTTACACCTTCATTACAAATAATGTGGCCCAAGTATTTAACTTGGGTTTCCCCGAATTGGCACTTCTCCCTTTTAACAACTAAATGATGAGCTCGCAAGATCGAGAAAGTAATTCGAACATGTTTTTGATGGTCAGACCATGATTTACTATAAATCAAAATGTCATAAAAAAAACTAGGATGAATTTACGTAAATGAGCTTTAAAGATATCATTCATGAGGGACTGAAATGTAGAAGGTGCATTAGAGAGCCCAAAGGGCATTACCAGGAATTCAAAGTGTCCATGATGAGTTCGAAAAGCTGTCTTATGCACGTCATTTGGGTTCATGCAAATCTGAAAATAGCCTGACTTGAGGTCAAGCTTTGTAAAGAACCTGGCACCATGTAATTCGTCTAATAGTTCATCGATCACCGGAATTGGAAATTTATCTTTTACAGTTTGTCGATTAAGTGCTCTATAATCCACACAAAACCTCCAACTCCCATCATGTTTTCGTACTAATAATACTGGAGATGAAAATGGACTCTAGCTGGGAGGGATTATCCCTTGGGATAACATTTCTTCCACCAATCGCTCAATCTCTTGTTTTTGAAAATTTGGATATCGATAAGGAAGAACACATATCGGCTCAGTTCCTGGTTGAAGAGGAATTTGATGATCCTGGGAACGCGAGGGCGGCAGCCCTATTAGGGTTTCAAAAACATCACGAAATTCAGTAAGTAAGAATCTGAAATCATCATTTTGTGTTACCGCACTAGTTGCTGTTGGTTCTTCATCTACTGAAATTGAGCAAAGTTGTAAAATGATCCCATGGCCTTGGTTTTTCCTCAATATTTTCTGAATTGTGTCTCCCTCAATAGCTTTAAGTTCTGAAGTAGTAGCACCCCATAATGTCATCTGACGCCCATCTTTAGTAAACTGCATTTCCATTTTGTCAAAGTCCCAAAGGATCGGTCCAAGGGTGCATAACCATTGTGCCCCTAACACTGCATCACATCCTTCTAGAGAAAGGAGGTAAAGATCTGCTTCAATCTGAGTCCCCTGCAACTGCAACTGTACTCCCTTACAACGACCTGGACTAGTCAATTTCTCCCCATTTGCAACTACCACACTAAGCAAACACCCTGGCTCTGGCTTAAGTCCCGCAATTTTTGCAAATTTGTGATGGAGAAAATTATGAGTTGAGCCAGAATCAATTAAAACAGTCAGAGAGGCTTTACCAATACTTGACTGTAGTCGCATTGTTTGTGGAGATTGGACCCCAGCTAGAGCATGTAAGGAAATAGCGAGAGTCTCTTGTGTATCGTCTTTCTCCTCTGTATGTTCTTCTGGCTCATCCCCCTCTTCTGCCTCAATCAAAAACAATTTCTTACATTTGTGCCCAAAGGTATACTTCTTGTCACAGTTATAGCACAATCTTTGTTCTCGTCGACGTTGGAGTTCTGTTGGGGCGAACCTGCGAAATTGGTAGTGTGCGGACAGTAGTAGAGTTTCTGGAGAAATTTGTTGTGCCTAATTGTGTGTTAGAATTCCATCCAAAAGAGGAGATTGGTATATTCGTAGGTCTTTGGGTCTTAAATTCATAAGTTCGGGCCAACCCAATCGTTGCACTTAAATTTGGAGGATTTTGTTCTCGCACATCAGTTCGTAACCCATCTTTTAGTCCACTGATAAAACACTCAGCTTCTTTTTTGTCTGTTAAGTGACCTGCTCGTGCTAGTAACCTTTCAAATCGAGTTTGATACTCTGATACCGTTCCTGTCTGTTTAAGTTTGCACAACTCACCGAATGGATCTTCATATTCAGTGGAGCCAAATCGCTCTAACAAGCCTGCCTTTATGTCCTCCCATGTCACAAGATGCCCTTGATTCTTACGACGTTGGAACCATAATTGTGCATCCCTTTCCAAGTGATATGCTGCTAATCGAACTTGATCATTAGGAGCTGTTGCTTGAAAATCGAAGAATTGCTCTGCCCTGCAAATCCATAGTGTTGGATCTTCAGAGCCATCATAACGTGGAAAATCCAACTTGGTAAGCTTTGGAGCCATCCAACCACCCACTTCACCGAAACCACCCTGTCTTGGTGGTCCCCGATTCCTATTGACAGACCCTTCATCCGGCATGTTTAATCAGGAGTTCATTGCTGTCATCATCTCCTCCATCTGTTTCAGAAGTTGTTCTTGCCCAGAACTAAGGTTCTCTACCTGATTCTCGAGTCGTTGAAGGCACTGATCCTCTGCCATTGGCGGCTCTGATACCAAATTGTCACGATCTACTCCAATGGCTTAACCTCGGCCCTTTCCTCTGCCCCTTCCTCGAGCTATGTTGCTGTAACAAGAGTAACAGTGGGAAATAATGATAAAACATTTGATAATATAATTTTGTGAATTTTCTCGATGCCTTTATTGAATAAACTCTTTTGAATTTATACACTACAACGACTCTACATCTTACTACGAAAGCGTAACAAATAACTAAAAAATAGCAACAGTAGCTAAAAAATGGCAAATAAATCAGACTTGTGCACATTATTCGGAGTAGTGACCAACTACTTTGATTGACTCAATGGAATATAAATAAAGTGCTGCAGACTCGTAACACTCATGCACTTAATAATTGTTACTAACTTTTTATTTATATTAAGTTTATTCCTTTTAGTTCACGCCATTCTATTTCAAAATAATTATGTATAAAATAAGTATGAGGGTCAATGTCTCCTAACATTCTAATAAAATTAGTCATTTATGAAAATTGTAAAAAATTATATTTCTTACGAACACAAATTGTTAAGTGAAAAAAAATTAGTTTAGAACAAATTCTCACTCTTTTGCTGTTGACTTTTCTTTTGCAAAAGAAAATTTATAAGTTTTAAGAGCTTTTAGTGGGGAAAGAGTCGAAGGAAAAAAATTAATGTGGATTTATAAGATTTTAAATTTAATACAATTTAAAATATAAAAGATAAAATTATGAATACAGAGGAGTTTTATAAAAAAAATAGACGGGTGCTATAAGCGTCACTCCATGTGTATACATTGATATAACTTCTAGAACCTGTTACTTAGTTGCCTACACGTCGCGTGGGAGGTGGGACCCTGCACAACACTCACATATATTTTATATTTTCTTTTCTTCTACCGACTTCACTTTGAACAGAAACACTGTTCATTTTGGAAAACTTATATTTATTAAAGTCCTTACGTTATACTATAAGACTTCTGATGCAACGCTCAAATTTTTATTATTTTATTGTATTTTATTAGAATTTATAAATTGCATTATTACCCCTATTAATAACGATTATTTATGGGGTAATATAGAAAAAAATTTATTTTTCTAAATTTAATAGAATTTTTTAAGACTCTTAATAAATTCATATTTTTCTCATTTTTATAATCCTAAGTCCACGACACTTTCTTCTATTTTTCTCAGTTGCTCATTACTTTTTACTCCTACATTGGAATTCAAAGATTTGTTTGGGAGAGAATCAAAACGGTTGGTAAGTTTACTCCCTCTACTCTCCACAAATTTTCCTATCACTCTATTTAGGATTTTAATTGGCATGATTT
Organism: Citrus glauca; assembly: GCA_029633175.1. Classification (NCBI taxonomy): domain Eukaryota; kingdom Viridiplantae; phylum Streptophyta; class Magnoliopsida; order Sapindales; family Rutaceae; genus Citrus; species Citrus glauca. Next base: position 7,472,996 of record JAQOOD010000004.1, on the reverse strand, counting down.
TAGATTGTTACAGATCATAATGCATGGTTTAAGACGTATTTAAGTTCTGTTAAGGCTTTGATTTATCATTGAGTCTTATTAATCAATCTTTGATACATTAAGCACATTGGACAATTCTGAACAATATGAATATCTTGAAATTAAACATATATTTTTCTGAATGATTATTCTTAAGAACCTTATCTTTCTGAAAACTAAACATGTAGGGCTTGTTGAATAAATTTTGTTTCATGAGATTTGACTCTCCACTAGTATTGACATATCATCATCGTATATGCCCAAAAATTGGTAGCTCCCTCTGCTTGTCGATGCCATATATGTGATCTTTTGCTAATTGAGATGATTAGTGTATGTGGGCTTTCTGAGAAAATTGATAATGAAATGCTTAGCGTTTGATGTTATATGTATATATCTGCACTCATAGGAGAATGGATACTTGTGGAGCAATCAAAAGTGAGTTCTTATTATTGAAGGTTACAAGCAAATGACCAAGTCATTTTAATTAAGCAACGCGGTGCTGACTCGTTATATTAAAATTATCCTGGCTGATTCCAGCAATAATATAATATACGGTGACAGTTTGACCATTGTGCTGCCAAATCATCGCTATGTATTTTGGGTTCAATAGAAAGCAATCTGTCCCTTCCAATAGAATTTCTTTAAACTTGGCCTCCTTTTCCAAGTCAAATAGACTTCAATGATATGTATGAGCAGATCAGGTCAAACCCTGGCTTTATTTTGTTACTAAATGGCGGGTTTCACAGCGCGTTAAATTTTAACCCTGTGTCTTGAGGAAAATGCAACCCTGTGCCTTAAGGAAAATGTTTGGTATAGAAAAATACAAGAGAAATAATGAAAAAAACAATAGAGAGAATGAATGAATAAAGAGAGAGTGAGCAAAATTCCTTCATCTTTCTCTCGTATTTCTCTCTCTAACACTACTCGTGCCTGAATGGTAAGTTCAGAATTTTTCACTGCTGTGAAATTAAAGTGTGGAACGGACACAAGAAAAGGGAACAAAACCAATGACTGCTTAAATTGTTGATCAGGTACAAAATAATATATTTATTATATTGCTACAGCAAAAAGCAAGAGACAAACATATATGAATATGAATATAGTTGCTGCTTTATACACCCAGAGACTCCATGATTCAAAGAGATCATACATTAAATGGTACAATATTAAAGCAAGTTTAAGTATGCCTAACAATTTAATAATTTAACCTCCATCACCTATCTGTACATATATGGTCTGGTTTGATCATTGTGAAATGGCAAGTGATTAGCAGGAGGCATCCCAGCTGACCTGCTGGGACGCAATGTAGACAACCCTTCACGAGTGGGTATCCGTGGCATCAGGTCAGGATATGAGGAAAAGTAGGGGTTTGCAGACTGACTGGAAGAGGAGAGACCGGCATCCAGAATAGGAGACATCTCAACTGACCTACCCGGAAGGAATGTAGATAATCTTTCATTCCTTGGTACCTGTGGCACCTGGTCGGGATACGAGGAAAAATTGGGGTACATGTACTGCCTGGATGAGGGCAGGCCAGCATCTAAGTTACTATCAAAGGATGGTCTCATCATAGATACTCTCGATCGTGTATCACTGTATTGCCTGGTGAGAAGTCGATTTTCTGCTGAATAGCTTGACCTTGTATCAGTGGGAGGCCCAGTGAGAAATAGATCCCTAGTTGGCCGAAAATTATCTGCAGCAAATGTGGACCTAGTATCCATTAAAGAATTGGTGACAGTTTGATCATCAGAAGCTAACCCAATACCACGTTTGGGATTATAATTTGCCAAACTTGGTCGAGAATCTGAAACTAGGAAGTTAGCTTTAGACGTCTCAACAGCATAATCAGTTGGTACCCTGAAAAGTCCAGAACATCCAACTGGAATCTCCACCCTGTCCCAGACTGTACTAGCAGAAAGAGAAGGTTCAATCACTTTTCCAACTGATCTACTTTCTGTCGATGGCAAACTTCTCATTTTTTGTCGTAGCGATAACCTTGCCTGTTTAAGAGCCGCCAACACTTCATTGAACCCACTGGATGTTTCATGCGGCACCAATGCATACTGTTCACTTTGACTCCCAGAAACTTCTCTTCTGAAACTACTGCCTGTATTTGATGAAACAGTCTGGGATGACTGGTTTTCAGGGGAGCCATGTGGATGTAGACGATGATGGGAACTATGTGAAGGTACATAATGGTTGTTGCCCAGGCTCTCCTGATTCTGCTTTTCGTTTGACATAGTAAATGCAAAATCTTGAGCTAGGGGCTCAGATGCAGGGGTGCTGCTGCACTTCTGATCCCCTGATTGTGGAGGCAGAAACCCATTGGACGTAGTATTAGACAATTCATTGGAAAGATGAACTTCTGTTTTAGCCTCTTGGACTTGAGAATTAACTGTCCCAGCAACACGTTGATCCTGTACCTTGCTCTCCTCTCTTTCCTCAGTTACATCCGATTGGTTCCCCGGATCACAAGAATCCTGAACAATTTATGAGCAAGAGACCATAATGTTAACATGCAGAGAAAATGATTTAGTAGAAGGGACAAAGAACTGAAGAAACTATTTAAGGCACAAATATTACATGGCAAAACATGAATCACATGATAATAGTGGACAAAAACACACTCAGCCTGTGTCTAAATGCATTTACATTTTAGCAAGTAAGCAGCTTAAACAAATCTCCTAAAATCACCAGCTACAGCACTATCTGCAATATATTTCTAAGCAAGATTCACTCAGAATTTTCATTATTCATAGAACCCGATGGCATGCAAGCGGCCCCCCACATTTAGCAACATAAAACAGTTAATATCACCAATAATATTTGTTCTTTATAACAGATAGAGAAGTCGTAATAACTAGTATTCTGCAAGCAACTATGTTTCGTGCTTTACAAAATAGTATCCTACAAGATAACTCTGATCATGCTTTCCAAAGTTGCAGATCAGAAAATAAGTCAGAAATAGTGTTTTCCTCACTTAGGATTCGTTTCTAAATGATATTCCCATGCCAGTCTTTCTTGTATTTTTTTCTAAATTACTGACATTTATTTAAAATATCTGCTACAAAACCTGGCCTTGATTTAATGCTATACTAGCACGGCCCATATGTATGAGTCTATTTTGAGCCATACCTGGGCTCATGTGAGCAATCAATAGGTCTACCCATTTAGCTAACCATCAGGAGGCCCCTTTCTTTCTATACAGACTGAAACCATCAAACCATTAGATCTGGGCCTATCTTCAGTAAAATCTAGTCTTATTTATGGAAGCAGCTCCTCTAGGAGCTGGAACCCCAAACATTATGGGAGCAAACCATGGGTCTAGCCATGCAGCTAACCATCATGGGCTTCCTCCCTTTAATATAGATTTTAACCATGGAATCATTGGATCTTGAGTTCGAGGATATGTATATGAAAAGCAATAGACAAAGATGCAATTTATCACACCCATTTAGGGGATAGGTGCCCATCGGGGGCTCAAGCCCAAACTTCATGGAAGCGAACTATGGGTCTAGCCACTCAGTTAAACCCTCATGGCCACCCCTTTATTTTAATTTTGGCTGAAACTGGAGAAACGCTAGATCTAAGTTTTTGCATACAAATATAAAAGGGTGTACAAAAGGATGCAATTTGCTGGATTATGCTACATAACTGTAAACGATGGAATATCTGTCATCACACTAAAATGTCCATTTGAGCATTTGATTTCAGCAGTAACAAAAATCTTTCCTTTTATTAAGATAAAGCAAGCAAGTTTAAATGCCTAAAAATCTTCTAGGTTCTGAGTAAGCATACCGGAGTACTGCTGTTATTTTCTCTAAACCTCTCTTCCCATTCTCTTTGAGCCTTTTCCATTTCTTCGTATCTTCCAATGAGTTGTGCTTGATCTTCTAGTGCCTTCTCCATATCTTTGTCTCCTCCACACCCATTAAAGTCTATGCCACCACCGGTCACCAATTTCTCATTTTCAAAGCAACCTGAATCTGAACCCTCTCCTAAAAATTGATCTTCCTGAGCTTCAGATCCTCTCAAGATCTCAGGTTTCCTATCAACTTCTAAAGAGGTGCCACCTCCATTTTCTTGAGAATCAACCTTGACAGGTTCCGTTTTAAGCTCCTCAACTGCAGATCTACAACACAAACATCTAATAAATTATTATATGAAAAAACATGGTTTAAAATGGATAGGTAGAATTTATGAGCAGATCCAGGATGCAAAGACAAGAAGTTAAAATGAAGCTCAATAAAAAAATTCCCTAACCAAACTATCATCTTCCACTGAAAATGGGATATAACGCTCATAAATATTACAATCATAAAAATTACAATTACTTTTCTATGGTTATCCATATCATGTGACAAAAAGTAAAGCCGGCAAAGAAAATTGTGACAACATAAAGAATTCTTTGGCCTTCAAAGTTAGGAATAAGTTCCTACGCTAGTATTACAAGTTTAACTAGCAAATGGGCGTTTATCGTATGGTGCTCACTATCAAAATACTGACAAAACACCTGCACGTTTGATAATCTTAATAGAGCTTTAAAGAACAAGAGAGGAAAAAATGGCATCACATTATTGATAGAATGCAACCCCAAAAAGAATAGAAGACACTAACTTTGATTCTCGCCGTCTTATCTGACGACATGACTTGCCTACACGATTTTTTGGGGAAGAGGAACCAGTAGAATGCAAAACTGCTCCTTCTTCTTAAATAAGAATCCTTGTACTTCTCAAGGGACTGCTTAGTGCCCCTGCGGCCATTCCAAGAAAGGCCTCTATGAGGCACCAGAGAAAAATCATTGCCAGATCCAGAATGTTCCACAGATGCATTTCTTCTAAATTTTGAATCAACTGAGTTCTCTTCCTCTTTATTGAAATTATTACCCACTTCCAACTCACATGGTGTTTCCTGGTCAGAGCCCGAATCAAATGAATCAGAAATTTCACTTATCCCATTGTTCTCCAAAATAGCAAAGAACATCAGCCGTTGCCTTCTCAGCCTTCTTTCTCTGAAGCGAGACAAGCTTTAGTTGTTCCTCCAATTCTACCACCTACTCCATTTATATAATTCACATTTATAAGTATCATGGAAGCAAACTCTGGAAGGGAGAGAAGACTGGTTCCTCAAACAGTATATGTAATGGCAAAGACATAATTGAAAAAAAAAAATCACGGCATACCCTTCTTGCCAGTTCATCAGCTCTCTGCCTTGCACTTTTTGAAACAGATCTTTCAGACAGCAAGCGTGCACGCAGAAATTCAATCGTCATTGTGTTAGAATCCTCCATGCCGGAATTTGTCCTAATTCATAAGAAACAATAAGTCAAAAAGAAAACTGCAAAGCAGATTAATAAGAAGCTTTAAAGATTAACATTTTTAACATATATTCACAATTAATGAATCAAATCTCCATGTCTTTCTTGGGCTAAGGAACCGTAACTTAGTCACTTCCCACAATATATTAATTCTACAGAATTTCCAAAATGAATTTACAGTTAACCCAGATCACATTTTATATTCAAAATTGCGATTCATTTATTTTTCCACAATTCTCTTATCTACTAACAACAATAGAATCCTAGCCAAAACACTCAAAAAATAATAAATTAACTGAAAGACAATTGATAAAAAAACAATCACTATAACTAAAACAAAAACTTCATGAGCAAATAAACCCCATAACAAATCACAAAATAATCATAATAATAATTCAACAGGTAGTCCATACCTCTGATCTTGCATCTCCTGATCAGAACTAGGCATTATCACAAAGATAAACCCTAACCCCACAAAATTCCAACTACAGACTCAGCTTCAACAATAAAAATAAGCAAAAAAAAAGTGATTTTAGTACTAAAAACAAGAAATTAAGGACAACCCAGATGGGTGATTGACAAGAAAACAAAGAAATGAGACCTTAGAAGGATAAAGTTGATGAAGCCAAAATGGCGTTACTTTATTTTCATTTCACTTTCAGTGCGGAAAAGAGAGAGAATTTATTTTAGGTCCGTTGGGAATGAACAAAGAAGCTTCTTTTTGGAGACCATTTGAACAAACATTTGGCCCCAGAGTGGCAGAGACATCATGCTTTCTGAAATTGTTATTGTTTTTAGCAAAAAAATTTCGGGTCCGCCTGCAACATACCACCTTAGGTGTCTGATTACACCACACCACCTTATTTTTTTGAAAAATGCAATAGACACCAAAAATTACAAAAATTTATATATGTCTTTTATTGAGATAAAATGGTATTTGAAAAGAATTTTAATTATTATTATTATTATTAATATAAATTATTGTATTATTGCTATTAAATTTTATTATTTTTATTTATTTTAATTATTATTATTCTTTATGATTATTATTGTCATTATTTATTATTAAAATTCATTACTTTTATTATTTTAATTGTTATTATACCATAATTAATTCATTATTATTAATATTTATCTTGTTATGATTAAAATTATTATTATTATTAAAATATATTAAATTTATTATTTTAATTATGATTAATTATTGTTGTTATTATTTTATTAATAATATTATTATTAAAACTTATTAATAATTTTTATTATTTTAATTATTATCATTATTAATAATATTATTTCAGTTAATTTTGTTGTTGCTGATATTATTATTATTGTTAAATTTTATTAATTTTTTGTTTTAATTAATATTATTGTCATCATTATTATTTTTAGTTTTATTATTATTATTTTTATTGTTTTAATTGTAATCTATACAAATAATATTAGGGATTAACAATGGCATTTTAGTAACTTATAATAGTTTATTCTAATTCTAAAATAAAATAAACACCTAAATGAAAATATTGTTTATTTCGATTTTGATTTCTACAGCTCAAGTAAACAATTTAATTTGATTCAAATTTCTTATTACAATTCCAGCTCATTTCAATTTTTATTTAATAAATGCACCATTAGAATGAGTTTGTAACAAAATATTGTATATTGTTATAATATTTTTCACATTAATTTATTACTTATCTATACTTGGAAGTTTTGAAAGTTGGATTGTGGCCAATTATACAATTCACTACAATGTGCTAACTTTTGCCTTAATTGAAACAGTAAATATATTTAAATTATATTTTTATTTTTATTATAATAATTATTATATTAAAAATAAATTATATTATAATATTTTTTTATTATATCATGTTATATTTATATATTAATAATTAATATAAAAATAATAATTAAATATAATTAACAATAAATTTAAATAATGAGATTAGATCTAGAAATGATAGTAATAATTAGATAATTATGAAATATTTATGAATTTATGGAATAAATAAAGGGATTTATATTTCTAAAGTTGGGAAGCAAACATAGACTTCATTTTATATTTATGGGGTTATAACTCTTATAAACCAGTATTGAATCATGTATTGTAATTGTCTAATATCAATAAAAAAAAGTTCTCTTACAATTTTCTACTTTTTCCTTATTCATATCATTTAACAACTAAACCAATAAATAAAATAATAATAATTACATTTTTTCTGATATTTCAAAAAACAAGAGAGATTGCAATGAAAATACCCTAAATAAATACATTCCTACGGTTGCATTTGTTTTTGCCATTCTTATCTTGGATTATTACGAAAGACAAAAATAGTGATATATTGTAACTATTGCAATATAGGCGGCCCCAAAAATTTCTTATTTATTGATTTTATTGGATTTTCTTTTAGTTAATGTTGTTCGCTTTCCTCTAAGTTTGGGAATGGACCCTGAACCTAATAGAATTCTCGAAGTTTTGTTGGGCTTGATCCTTTGCGGCTTGATTGGTTTAGCCCAACATGGTCCAATGAGTACTAAAATTAACTCAAATTAAAAGGTTAAAAATAAATAATTTTTATTTGTTGAATTTTTCAAATTTAACTCGATTATAGTTATAGCTGCATTTTTTATTGCATTTAATGAAAAAAATTGCTTTTTTTTTGGCATTTTTAAGTAATTTTACTTTTTGATGTTAGTAAATATTATATTAGTATTTGCTTTACCAAGAGCTTGTTGTGAACTTATGTTTAGATCAAGGTTTAACTTCAATAGTAAGAAGCAAAATTTTCTTAAAATTTAGGTATTTGTCTTTGAATTTTTTTTTATGTGTGTGCGTTAAATAACAAAAAAGAAAAACATGTTAGATCATGATTAATAGTTTTCACCCTCCTTTAAGATTTAGAAGAAAAAAATTAATCATAAAATAATTTAAATGGGACGATTGACATCCCTTCACTAATTTTATAAAATCACTCATTCTAGCAATTATAATGAAGGATAAAATATAAATTTTTGTGTCTCTCTTTGAAAAATAAAAGCAAAACAAAACAAAACTCTTTTTTACTCACACCTAATTCTACACGAGTAATGATATAGTCATAAGCTCTTGTATAAATTTATTTTGTACAAACTGATGTGGCATTGATTTATTGGTTGAATTAAACATCTCTTGGCCCACATGATTTATTTTTATTATTTTATATTTTCATTCAACCAATGAATTAATGCTACATTAGTTTGTACAAGAGTTTGTGGTTGTATCATCACTCCTCCTACACATACACATTATAGACTCTCTCTCTCTCTCTCTCTCTTTTTGGCCCTCAAATTCTTTGCATCATCAGTATTCTCGTTCTAATATCAAGATAAAATGGATTACTTTAAAGATGCATGAATGAACACGTAATAAAATATCTTTTGAGGTTCAATACTCTCAGATTTATGCAAATGGTACTCTCTAAATTTGGCTCTTGACATTCCAAATATCGAATTTGGCAGGATGAGTTTTTAGATAAATCAGCAACAAATTAGTAAATGGTGGTAGGAGAGGAAAAAGAAAAACAAAACTACATTTATGGGTTTCTAGAGAGAGAAATTATTATTTCGAATAAAAAGGCATTAGTTCTTCAATATTATTTAATGGGTTTATTTAACTAGGGGTGGGCATCGGATCGGATTCGGATTTGAAGGCAAATCCAATTGGATGAAATATGTGTGATCTGATCGGATTTGTTTCGGATCGGATATTCGGATTGGATGAAAATTTAGATTGAATTCAGATGAATTTTTTTCAATTCGAATTATCCGAAATCCAATTGGATTCATCCGAATCCGAAATTGCCCACCCCTATATTTAACAATGAGGTTTGAAAAGCACTAGGATGGCAACAAGACAAATGTTGGTTGGATCTATTACGCTCCATATTCATATCCACAATAAAAATCAAGATCCGCATCTGCTCCAAATCCTTCATGGATCCACATTTTTTACTGTAGATACGAATCCAAAAAAGAAATAATTATTTATATATGCTCTAGATCCCAAAAAAAAATATAAATTTGCTCTAAATCTGTCATGAGTTTTAAAACTCAACAATAAAAGAGTAACAATCTTTTAGAATGAAAATTAAAGAGTAAAATGCATTGATAACAACTAAATTATATAGTTTGTTACAAAAATCTAATAAATATTGTAGGTTATGCTTTTACACCAAAACAAGCAAATAAGAAAAATAATAAAATATCATTCAAAAATTAATTTTGGACAATTTTGTACAATCAAAATTTGTGCTAATCTATGGGAGAAATAACTATATTCCTTAGAAATTATTTGGTCAATATAATAAAATAAATTGTCAGGTGTTATTACTTGGCTTGCAATTTGAATATTGCATGTGCATGCTTTAGGGCTAGCCAAGCTTAATTATTTTTGTCCTATTATCATTTAATTTATAAAACTTATATTTAAACTTTAAGATTTTTAAATACATGGTAAATAACACTAATATGCTGTGGATAAAATTTATTATCATTTATAATTACACAATTGTTAAGAAATTTTTAAAATACAATAAAATTAAAAGATAGGTAGATATATGGATTTGGATCTATATATTAAGATATATCCAGACCTGCTCCAAATCTGTATTACAACCTTACATTTATTTCCAAATCCATTTTAAACTAAAGTAAATTCGATCCGATTGGATTTGAATCAGGTGGATTTTAGATCAGATCTGATCTATTGCCATCCCTAAAAGATTATAGGGAGGTGACAATATTCCAACTCTAATAATTTTCAGATTTATACATCATATTGGTTCATAAGTTTTAAGAGTTATACATCATATTGGTTAATTTAATGATGAATATGCCCCGTGCTGGGCAAAAGAGTTGGGTTATTTACATTCCCTCTAAAAACTTCTTACTGTTTATTTGAGTGGGCATTTTGACACCCCTCTAAGCTTGTCATAAAACCTATTTTTAATTGAAATTATTTAAAAAATCAAAGACAAATTAATTCATTTTCTGTTTTGATTGGAAATTCTACTAAACACTTAATAAATTATTCTTTTAATAAACTTTTTGCACACCTTGTTTCATATTATATATTATATATTTTTATTTTGAATTTTTATTGATTTATTTTTAGAAATGTACAAGAGGTTAGAGTTATGAAAATAAAACTATATAATGAGAAGGGGTTTGGCTACTATGCCGGGGGCATAGTAGCCGACACCATGCCGGGCTCTCAAAAAGAGAGCCCGGGTTTCTTTGGCTGCCATTTGGCAGCTAAAGACTTGGTGCAACCCGTTAACAAACCGGTTGCACTATATTATTTTAAAAAATATAAAAAATACAATATAAAAATTTTAAAATAAAAAAGTCAAAATAATTATTTATAATATAATTAATAGCAAAAGATAAATAAATTAAATAATATAATACAAATCCTATAATACAATAATATAATGAAATAAAATGGCAAAAATTAAAAAAATTGAAAATAAAAAAATTAGTATTTCAAGTTTAATGTCAATTGTTGCATGTCTGACGTCGTAATTTCATGTTTGACGTAAGATGTTGCATGTGTTGAATAAAGCCAAAATAAAGAATATTCCTGAATATTCTTGTTTGTTTCATATTTGATATTAAAGGTACGAACTTTACGTGATAAGTCGCATATTTTGCGTGAAGTGTTGCAAGTTGCATGTTTAACGCTAGTTGTTGCATGTCGGACGTCATGGTTGCATGTTTGACGTGAGCTGTTGCACGTCTTAAATAAAGCCAAAATAAAGAATATTCCGGAAAATTCTCGTTTGTTTCATGTTTGAAGTCTAAGTTGCAAACTTTACGTGATAAGTCGCATATTTTGCATGAAGTGTTGCAAGTTGCATGTTTAACAAGAGTTGTTGCATGTCGGACGTCGTAGTTGCATGTTTGACGTAAGGTGTTGCATGTATTGAATAAAGCCAAAATAAATAATATTCCGGAATATTTTCGTTCGTTTCATGTTTGACGTCTGAGTTGCGAACTTTACGTAACAAGTTGCATATTTTGCGTTAAGTGTTGCAAGTTGCATGTTTAACGCCAGTTGTTGCATGTCGGACGTCATAGTTGCATGTTTGATGTAAGCTGTTGCATGTATTAAATAAAGTCAAAAAGAATATTCTGGAATATTCTCGTTCGTTTCATGTTTGAAGTCTAAGTCGCAAACTTTACGTGATAAGTCGCATATTTTGCGTGAAGTGTTGCAAGTTTCATATTTAACGTCGATTGTTGCATGTATAACGTAAGTTGTTGCATGTTTGACGTAAGATGTTGCATGTATTGAATAAAGCCAAAATAAAGAATATTCTGAAATATTCTCGTTCGTTTCATGTTTGACGTCTGAGTTACGAACTTTACGTGATAAGTTGCATATTTTGCGTTAAGTGTTGCAAGTTGCATGTTTAATGCCAGTTGTTGCATGTCGGATGTCATGGTTGCATGTTTGACGTGAGCTGTTACATGTATTGAGTAAAGCCAAAATAAAGAATATTCCAGAATATTCTAGAATATTCTCGTTTGTTTCATGTTTGAAGTCTAAGTTGTGAACTTTACGTGATAAGTCGCATATTTTGCGTGAAGTGTTGCAAGTTTCATATTTAACGTTTGTTATTGCATATGTAACGTAAATTGTTGCATGTTTAACGTAAGATGTTGCATGTATTAAATAAAGCCAAAACCAACGAGAATATTCCTAAATATTCTCGTTCGTTTCATGTTTGACGTCAAAGTTGTGAACTTTACGTGATAAGTCGCATATTTTGCGTGAAGTTTTGCACGTTAAGTTTTGCACGTTGCATGTTTAACGACAGTTTTTACATGTCGGACGTCTTGGTTGCATGTTGGACGTAAGTTGTTGCATGTATTGAATTTAAGCAAAAATAAAGAATATTTCAGAACGTCCGGTATGCCAGTTTGTCAAATCCGGATTGCCTTTTATGGTCAAAAGCTTACTGCACTACAACTGGATTGCCGTTTGTAAGTATCCGATTAGCCACTTTCGATTCGGATACATTGTGTCCAATATCAGCTTCTTGGATTTTCACATCCGGTTAGCCGCTTCCTAGAGTGAAATATTATCTAATCTTATAGTTTGACCCTAAAATTTTATAAAAATATATTATGACCCAAAACGTTATGAATGTTTGTAAATATGTCCAGTTTTATAATTTATAAATTATACTTTATTAGTCTCAAAACTTACTGTAATTATAGAATGACCCAAATTATTTAAAATAGTTACAAATTAGTCCAAATCTGATTATTTATAACACTTTTTATAACACATATTAAATAATCTGGATGCCTTGCATCATAAAAAAGAATATCCATTTACATTAGTCCAAAAATATCCACAAGTAAAAGGAAATCCATATAATCCATAATCATCCATAATAAAAAATATCCACAAATACATAATCATCCAAAACAAATACATAGTCATCGAAAACAAATACATAATCCAAATACAACCATAGGAGACTACCGAGGTGATGAGGATGGAGGTGGATACCAATAAGCCATGCCGAAGTGCTCGAAGAGAAGACGCTGTCCATGAATGAGTTGCTGCAGTTGCTGCTGAAACTCAGTCTACCGCACCGAGAGTGTCCGTACCTCATCCGTAAGCTGGTGAAGAGTAACCTCCACAGAGGGAGGAGGCTGTGGAGGTGAGGATGCGGATGCAGAGACACCAGGAGCTGGAGCAAGCACAGGGTGATCTCGACTTCTACGCTGGCCTCGAAATGAGAGTGAGAAAATGGGTAGCTGATCGGCTAGAACCACATCATTAAGTGGCCGATCATCACTTGGAGCCAAAAAAGTAAACTTGTTGTCAGTGTATTTGACCCAAGTGCTATTCTTCCACTGAAAGCCTAAGCTGAGAATAGTATCTTCCTCGATACCCTTAGACGGTCTACACGATGGTTCTTTAATAGGTACTTTATAAAATTTCAAGATTCGGGTAATGAAGTTACCATAAGGAAGGGAGCGGGTAATCAATTTAGGTATACTGAGCATGTTTCGGACAATGGTATATCCTAAGTCTACTGGACGACGTCTAACAATACAGTCAAGCAAAGCAACATCCATATGAGAGACCTCATCCAAATGGCCGGATCTAGGAAGGACAATACGCTGAATAAAACAGAGTAAAATACGGGTTTGAAGACAAAGACATTGGGTGCGAAAATGGACAGTACAATCTTCATCGGAAAGGTCGAGACGACGACATATATTCTTAACAGCATCTATAAACACATAGTCATCAATATCAGAAGCTTTCCTAGGAGAAAAAATTTTGAGGCCATCATCGGACGATCCTAGGATAGAGTTCAAATCCAAATCATCAAATTCAATCAAAACTCCTCCGACTGTGGTGATTACTCGATTCTCTTTCTCTGCGGAACAATCCATATTCGAGTAAAATACTTTCACCAAGTCGGGATATACACTTTCCTCAACAACAAGGGCATTAAGCCAACCAATATCTTCCAACAATTGAAATAAGGTAGCATTGCTAATACTAACATATTTTAAACTTTTCGGTAAAATAAAATAGATTGGGAGTACCTCACGAGTCATGAATTATTGGTGAAAACGTTTGGCAAGATGTTTCTAGCTCTGAAAATGTGTGGACTCGAAATGGAATTCATTGGTGATGCCCCTTGCTTCCCGTGGCAGGTCAGTTTGTTGAGCCGACTCCTTCCCTTTTCTTCGAACCGGACGTGAGGTTGACATTAGATTTTGGTCGATTTGGAGTCAAAATTGATAAAGATAATGAAGATGATGAGGATTGAAAGTGGTTTTGTGAACCAAATTGATCAAAAAACAGCTTAAGGAGAAGAAATTTAGAGCGAGAAAATGTGAGGTTAAACCCTAGGTTGAGATTCGAATCTAAGGATTGAGATGTTCAAATCGAGTTTTGAGAGTGATTTTAGGCTTAAGAACACATGGGGAGTACGATTTATGGCTTGAGTTGCATTAAAACGGATTTGAAATGGTGGATTTTAGAGTGAAAAGTGAGAGAGAGGAAGCGGTTTTTAGAGAGAGAACGGGAACCGAATTGCCGAAAGAGGAAGAAAAATGAACAGTATTTATATTATGCGAAACTGGCTTATCGGTTGTCACTAACCGGCTAGCCGGTTAATGCAAAAATCGGCAAGCCGATTTTGGTCCAGCAAGGTCTTCAAGCAAATCCGGTGTTCCGGATATCAAGAACCGGCTTGCTGGTTGGATCCAGTAGGTAGCAAGTGCCAATCGACTTACCGGTTGTCCTGAACCGGTTGGCTGAATGAGTCCATAAAGTGCTTTGAAGGAGATTTTTCATCTCCTTCGAAATCGGCTAATCGGATTGTGTAATCCGGTTAGCCGGTTGTGGACAGTAAGCAAGTCTAACGAATCCGGCTAACCGGATTGCACAATCCGGATAGCCGGATTCGTTACAAAGAACAAGTGCAACGAATTCGACTAACCGGATTGTGTAATCCGGATTGCATGGACTTGCTTACTGTCCACAACCGGCTAACTGGATTATTTAATTTGGTTAGCCGGTTTCTCCTTCACAGTAACAATTCCAACGATTCTGGCTAACCGAATTATGTAATTCAGTTAGCCGGTTGTGGACAGTAAGCAAGTCCAACGAATCCGGCTAACCGGATTAGACAATCCTGTTAGCCGGATTTGTTAGACTTGTTCTTTGTAACGAATCTGTAATCCAGTTATGCAAACCGGCTGACTAGATTCGATTTTAATGGCTCTTTTTAACAACCGAAAAACCAGCTTGTGCAATCCGATTTTCCTGATTGCTTGGACTTGCTTACTATCCACAACAGGCTAACCAGATTGTTCAATCCGGTTAGCCGGTTTCTCCTTCATAGTAAGCAAGTCCAACTAACCGGATTCTGTAATCCGGCTAACCGGATTCTGTAATCCGGCTAGCCGATTGTGGACAGTAAGGAAGTGCAACAAATCCGGCTAACCGAATTCTGTAATCCGGTTAGCTGGATTCATGACAAAGAACAAGTCCAATAAATCCGGCTAACCGGATTGTGTAATACGGTTAGCCGGATTCGTTGGACTTACTTACTGTCCACAACGGGCTAACCGGATTACAGAATCCGATTAGCCGAAATCGTCTTGCTTACTGTGAAGGAGAAATCGGCTAACCGGATTAAACAATCTGGTTAGCCGGTTGTGGATAGTAAGCAAGTCCAAGCAATCAGGAAAATCGGATTGCACAAGCCGGTTTTTCAGTTGTTAAAAAGAGCCATTAAAATCGAATCTAGTCAGCCGGTTTGCATAACCGGTTAGCCGAGTGGTTGGTTAGGTTTGTAATAAATATGTTCCAACAAAACTCACCTTCCCTCCATTAATGAAGTATTAGCGTAAAGCTCATGTACAACACTTATTCACAAAAAATACTAAAACTGCAAAACATACTCATAAATGCTACGTTCTAAAATCTCGTTGAACATCTCTGGTGCGTAGTTTCTAACTTTTCATAAGCGAAGTTTCTCTCTAACAAAAGTATGTGCTGTAATTTACATAGTGGATTTGTGCTCCCATATATGGTTTCATATATTAGTATATTTTTATTTTTACGAGTTGAAAGACAGTGAATTATGTAATTAATAAATTTTTGGTTGAACAGCGGTTAAATAGGAGTTGCCCACACATTTCCAGCAACCTAGCAATATCCATTGCTCCAGAGGTTGGTTTAGAGGCGTCAGACGTACTTGGCAGACATTTCGACTCAGTAGAGGATGCACAACTGTGGTATAACAATTATGCCCGAATTATTGGTTTTGGTGTTAGGAAAGATGATATGCGTTGTGGAAAAAAGTCTGGGCGAATCACAATCCGACGTTGGGTTTGTCATTTCGAAGGGGTAAGAAATGAAAGACAATCTGAAAACTGTAGTAGGGTGCGAGAACCACGACCTCTAACACGAACCGGATGTCGGGCATCATTTCGAGTGAATTACGATGAATTAGTCGATAAATACATCGTGAAAGAATTCAAGCCTGAGCACAACCATCATTTGACTTCTAATAATGAAGTTCATCTCATTCGTTCATATCGAAAGGTTACTGATACAGAACTTGCGCAAGCAAAGGCATTAAGGCATGTTGGTGTAAAGACTTTCCAATTCATGGATTACATGGCTAATCAGGTAGAGGGGCCTCACAACTTAAGGTTCACATGCAAAGACATGCAAAACACGCTAGATGCTTTCACTTGTGCTGAGGTTGGAGATTCTGACTCAGACACAATTATAGCATACTTTGCAGCAAAATCTGAACATGACCATGGGCTTTGCTTTGAGTACACACTAGATGATGAAAATAGACTAAGAAATTTGTTTTGGGCTGATTGTGTAGCTCGTTATGACTATCAGTGTTTTGGTGATATGTTGGCACGATGCAACATATAAGACTAATGCATATCATAAACCCCTCGTAACACTTGTCGAAACAAACCATCACTTCAAAACAACGGTCTTCGATTTTGCTTTGCTCGCAGATGAGACAATTAACTCATACACATGATTGCTGCAAACTTTCCTATCCATTATGGGCAACAGAAAGCCCGTGTCTGTAATTACTGATGGTGACAAGGCAATGTCGAAGGCAATAAAGACAGTGTTTCTCGGGTGCATCCATCGTCTTTGTTGTTGGCATCTCGAGCACAATGCGCAGGCAAATTTGAAGAACGAAGACTTTACGAGAAAATTTCGTGATTTGATGTTGACACCTATGACGGTAGCTAAATTTGAAATCCAATGGTCAGCTGTAGTGGCTGAATTCACACTTGAACATCATGCATGAGTATAGAAAATGTATTTGAAGCGGAGCAACTGGGCCGAAGCTTATCTGAGAGGAACATTCTTTGCTGGTATGCGAAGCACTCAACGATGTGAAAGTATGAATGCATATCTTAGCTGATTTGTCCAACATAAACTAAAATTGTATGAGTTTGTGTGACAAATCGATCGTGCTCTCCGCAATATTCGTACCACAGAAACAGCCGATGAGTTCAAAACCAAATACAGTACTCCTGTCTCAACAACGCACTTACAGAGCCTGGAGAAACATGCTACACAATTGTTCCCATTAAGAGTTTTTTTGAAGGTTAGAGATGAGATGCTGCGAGAAGGAGCGGTCATCGAAGTAAAAACTGTCAAAGTTGTCGAAGTTGCATTGTACACAATGACTGAATTTGGGACACCTATAACATGTTAGAATGTCATCAACAATCTATAAGAAAACCAAATACAGTGTTCTTGTTAAATAATGGAGTCTATTGGGGTTCCTTGTAGGCATATGTTTCATGTCTTGAAAGTAAAATAAATTTAAAAGATTTCTGACAATATGGTTCTTTGTAGATGGACAAAAGAAGCCAATGAGCACAATACTTACACGACCACAAAACCAAAAGTTGACACCGCTGTTTCAGAGGTGGCTAGATTTAGTGCATTGTCTACAGCCTGTAATAAAATGTGCTACAATGCAGCAAAAAACGTTGAAGCATATGAGAATGCATTGGTAGAAATCAATCGGCTAACATTAATGTATGAACAACAAGCTGAACAAGACGGTCTCGCAAATAAAAAATTACGAATGGGAATAAAACTTCGTAATCCTGCAGTTGTAAAACTCAAGGGTGCTATGTCCAAAGAGAAATGTGTAGCAGAAAGCTCTAGGAAGTGTGGAAAATGTCGTCAGGTTAGGCATACAGTACAAACTTGCTCTATTCAAGGGAATGATAGCACCCAACTAAGGTATGTCTCTAGTTCTTTATCATGTGTTTAATTATTGCATTGTTGGATATTTCAATGTAAATAACTTTTATGGTATTGATTTTAGAGTGGATGGAAATTGTTTTGCGGCACTCGCTTCATCAAGCACCCAGGATCCTGGAGCCTTTGCTGGTGTCGATCAAACATTGTTAGGTCATGCAAACAACCAATTTTCTAATTTTTTTATTGGTATCCTCATTAAACAGTGCCATTAAAATGACTCAATATGTATTACCATTTGAATTCCACTATTATGTACCAAAATGTTCCACAACCACTTTAATATCAAATGATGAGATGTAAAGACTGTTAACATGCATATGTTCATTATAGTTAAATAATGTCTCGGCCGAGAATACATAACCATGTCATAAATGTAAAGATAATTCTCCATTAAAATTGATTTTACATCCATCGTAAGCAAGAAGACAAAAAAAAACCAAACAATTACTGTCAATGAACTCGTTCCAAACAACTTACAATAAAAAATAGTATGCAATCACTTGTATAATCATTCCCTAGTATGGTACGATATCTAAGCGCGCGTTCTCGTGTTAACTTTCTTCTTCTTACGAATGTTGCCACTTTATTGGTGAAATGACTTTTGCACTTGCAAGGATACAAGGTTCACCATTATAGCATGAATCGCAAACTATGCATTGCTTAGTTCTAGCAACTTATCTCGATTTTGATTCAATGCAGAATTAATTAGTTGAACGGCTAGCCTATCCCGTGTATCCTCAGATGTGTACTGGTCAATTTGAAAGGAAACTGATATTACTTTCATATAATTAGTAGCTTTTATATAATTACGAAGTTAACAAAATTTTGAGTTAAACAATTAAACAAGTTTGGCATAGTCGTACCAAAGTTGACGATTTCTTCGGCATAAATTCTGGGCTGCCCATATAGTTTATCACATAAACCCCACAGTCATATCCATTCCTTTGCTTTGGAACTTCAATGCCCTTGTTGATTGGAAAGTCTTCAAGCTTAACGTGTTGCATATTACTTGGCAATTGGGGCTGCAGATTCCAATCTAAGGAATATAGCTGTCGGCAATGTCGAAAACCAAACAATATTATGGATATGAATATAACACAATATACATAACTAATACAAAGTAAATTGATAACAAAAAAAAGAACATGGTTAGGATACAATGCGCATAGCTTAATCGTGCCGTCTTCTATTACTACGGGGATCTGGAAGAAGATCCCATATTTCTGCACTTGTATCTCCGACATTCACGATCAGTAGGTACCAATGAGATGATTCATCGTTTATTGGCACATAAATCTGACATTTCAATTGTCAATGTCATACACCAAACACACTAGTAGAATCTGAAATAAGTTAAAGGTTAACAAACTAACCTTTTGACACCTATGCACTTGTTGCATAAAATTCTTTCCACATCTAGCTGCCCTTGTAAAACAATCCACTTCATCTCCCTCTATTAGAACTGCTTGCTATACATAATAAAGACAACGTTGCATAAGGAAGTTGTCAATAAAGAAACCAAAGAACAATGCAACAAGTACATGCGAGACTTACAGAATATCTTGTTGGTAAATACCAGTTCATTGGCACATCTTTCTCCACTACCTGCTGAACGAGGGTGAGGTGATGCGCTTTCATAGAAATCATCGAAAAGTGATCATATTTATTGAGATATATAATAACATATAATAAACGACAAACATATATTGTGACATGACCAAATGTTGAAACCTAATACCTCGCCACATAGATAAGCCCCCGGCAAAAGAGTCAATAAAGAATGCCGATTAAGAATTTCGCCGTAACTAGAAACAATGATTTCACTAAAGACAAAACACGGTAATTTTTTAGTCGTATAGCATAACAACTATATACAGAAAACTAATTTCAGACTTCTGAATTTTACCTTCATTCAGCCTCTTTGTTAAAAGCATATTGAATAAGCTTCAATTCTTCTAGCGTAATTGGATCAAGACTTGAAACGGACCAGCTTTATACTTAGGATTTACTCCCTTAGACACTTGATCGTACGGTGAAAGTTGATATCGACCTGGCCTTTGATTCCTACTTGGTCGCATTGGCAGGACATTGACACTAGTAGATGTTTGAGGTTCTTACTTAACTTGAACTGGTTCATCTATATCCTTTATAAAAAATAAATTTATATTTAAGTTACTTCATTAGTGAGTTATCATCGAAATAATTTTAAGAAAATGACGTTATAAAACAGTACCTCATCTCAAAGATTAGGTAGTGGAATAGGGACAAAGTGGGTAGGATCTTTGCGAAATTTACTAATTCCTTCTCTTGTCCCCATCCAGCCCATTATTTTATTGAGGCTCAGGTTCAATCTGCGATCCACAGAGTCCTCATTGCTATCCATTACCATTTTATTTTTTCCATCAGTGGTTGGCTCGGTTTTTCTGACTGGACATGTTGGTTCTACTATTTTCAAGCTCGGAGATTGCAAGCATAGATTAGATGGTTGTTTTGATGGTGCACCAACTGGAGACTTGGATCTCAATTCCTCTAAAGACTTCTCAACCATTTCCATTCTCACATTGAACGAATTCATTTTCTGTTCAATTCTATGGACACACTGTGTTAGTACCCTAAAAGCTTCCTCCATATTAACAGTGCTCGGCCTAGCATCTTCAGTTTGTTCAACATGAAGGAAATTTCTTTCGAGCTGCAAAAAATTTGATTCACGCATTGGAACCTAAAACAAATCTGCACAACAATCATACATAATGACAGTCAAAATATATTCAATTAACTGTAAACAAAATTAAATACACTTGTGAACAACACAAAAAATAAAACAAACATCAGTACTTGTCATGTCCCCAAACTTTTTCCACCAATTCAATAAACGCCGAATCTCTTCCTTGGTCCATACACTAACAAGGCAAACTGTTCTGTCCATGGAACACCGATCATACAAAACGGCACTAATGTAGAACAACTGTTCATTCAAAAAATAATTACTATGTCATTTTATTTTTCGTATTTGCAAAATTAACTATGACATCTAAGATTTCTTAAATATACCTCTAAAAACACAACACAACCACTAACTGACTTCACTTGATGATCTTTATACTTCGATATTCCCTCCCACAGAAAGTTGAAACACCATGTAGCCCAATTCTTTTTCCTAATTAATTGCACATGTTTTAAGGCATGCAGATACATTGGATTGATGTAGCTGGCACTTGTGGGACACAATACAGTTCCTAGAAGAAACAAACAAAACATGATATTAAAGTCATCATCACTACTCTCACTAGCTATTAATTTTTCATTAACTGCGGCTATTTCAATTCCTCTTCCACCCGTTCTATACTTGGTATGCAGTTCAATTATATCACCCGCTTCTTCTCGGATGTTTACTGGTTCCCCTCCATCTTTGATCCCCATTACGATGCTAAACGTTGTAGGGTTTAAACAAAACTCTCTCTCGTGCAAAACTATATAGTACCTCTTTGTATCACATTGTTGGACAAGTGTTTCACAGAAGTCTTGTCTCAGGCGATCACATCATAATTCTAGCATGCTTCCGAAGCCAATTTCTCTAATTGCAGCTTGTTGGTCGGCCGACAGTGTGGAAATAACCTTAGTGAATTCACTGACATGACAACGAGATAAATTAAATTGGCTATACTTATCCCCAATTTTTTGTTCTTTATCTGTTTTTTAATTACTTCTTTCACCAACATTTAAACTTGGGTCCTCATGCAACGTACCAAATCGACACTTCTCCTTATTCATTAATTTCTTCTATTTTTCAACAATTGTCGCCCTACAAACTTTTTTGATCCCTTCCTGCCTCACCTTTTCTGCTTCATGCTTATTGTACACAACATTTTAGTTCAACTAATTACATCAACAAAATAGATAGTTATAATAAGAACATTATTCAAAGCATTAATTTTATACTTACAAAAAGTGTATCCACACTTTCTGACCAAGTCCTCCCCTTCTGCCTTCTGTGGACTCCATTTTATAACTGTATGCTATATTTTAAATCCTGAAATAGACCACACGTAAATGTAGTATCAAGGCTAGACCCAGAACAATGGGTAAGTTCTTGGCAAATTTTTGAGCGCTCATCTTTAGTATTCTTACCAAAGAGTGTAGAGCTCAAAACAAGCAAGCAACGCCTAAAACCAAAAAAAAAAAATTTAGGGTACCCATAAAAAATAAAACTTAAAAACTAAACCTCAAAAAATCAACCACAAAATATAAATTAATTAAAAAATGCCATTGAATTTTGGTTTGTGATCTTTTAGCTATAACAATCTTTTTAAAAAAAAATTTCTTAGTTGATATAAAAGATATGATATTTCCTTTCATATACATGCAACAAATATACTACCTTGGAAGCACATTAGTTTGTGGTCTTCTGCTGTGCGCAGCAGAAGAAATAAATTGATGTCCTATTTTTATATGATAGTAAGATGATCAAAATCTGGAAGGAAATAGTAGTATGAACAACTAGAGGCGTCTTAGGTAGAACTTTAGATTTGAATCATGGATATTTCTTATTAGCAACTTGTCTTTTATGAGGACCAGTAATCTGGCATTCAGATAACCTGTGTGGTATAGTACAACTTTTTAAACAAATTGGTTTGGATGCAGTTGATGCATGTCTTTCATGCGATTGATTGTTTTATGGTTTTTTTATGATGAAATTGAGGTATTATAGAAGGAATTTTGTAGGTGGCATGTGAATGCACAATATGAATTTGCTTGAATGCTTATGCCGTTAACCCCTCTACTTAACACTAGCTACATCAGTAAATCATTGATTAGCATACCTCCTCTGAATAGTCTACGTGGACCCTTGTTTCTATTACTATTAATTAGAATTAATCCAGTAATGCAGATAGCCTTTACTCTCTTAAAGAGCAGGGGAAAGATTCTCATGTCTTCTTCTCTTAGTGTGCCTAGCATGAATAGATGGCAAGGGGGAAATGCAAGAGCTTGCTTACTGTGAATCTGTCTCATAGCCTTCAAAGCGTGGAGATCATGCCTTCCATCTTCAACACCTCAGGATGACAGCCACTGCTTCATGGATTCCACTTGTTATTTGCTTTGAATGAGATGGTGCCTTCGATCTTGCGTGATTACTAAACAAATAGAAGAGAGAAATTTGAGAGAAATTTTTTATTTCAAAGAGAGGAAACTCAGATTGAGAATGCCCTGGAAACCCTCAAAAAGAAAACTTTTGTTTTGCAAGCTTTGAGAACCGGTTTAACAAGTTAACAATTTTTTCCTCTTTTTTAATTCTTTTCAATCTCAGCCGTTGGATTCATTTTACTTGAATCCAACGGCTGCATTTACAAGCCGGCACGATGCCGGGCCTCAATTCCCGGCATTGTAGCTTTAGCCAATGAGAAGACAATAATTTAAGATTTGAAATATTCCTTTTAGGGTGGCAAGATAGTTGGTTTTAATTTATGGGATTGTATTTATAAATTAAATTAAGGTATATAAAAAATAAAATTTTGTTGCCTTTTGTAGGCAAGCGACCACCTTTAGAATTACGAAAAAAATAAATTTAAATAGTTAGAGTCCATTCTCTTAGCAATAATTGGTTTTTAGAGGAATATGATGACCTTTACTTCAAAACTCTATAGTTAAGTGTACTAAAGCTGGAGCAATTTGATGATGGGTGATCTACTGGACGTTACAAGAAGCACCTCGATCCCACATGTGTATCAAAGCCTGGTCGTATATCCGATAGGTGGGCTAGCACAATATTAGTAAGTCAATAATGTGCTAACATCGTAGATGGCGGAGGTTGGGCGTCGCTAAGTAATAATGGCGGAGGTCAAAACGCGGGTGCTTGATAGATCGAGGTGTTATCAAATCTTGATCATATAATCAATAGGTGGGCTAACACCATATTAATAAGTCAATAATGTGCTAACATTGTAGATGGCGGAGGTTGGGTGTTGCTAAGTCATATAACGGTGGAGGTCGAAACATGGGCTATGGGTAGACCATGGATACATTGAGTCCTACGGTGTTGCTGAGGGGAAGATTATGGTGTGCCAGGATCGTGTCTTAATCCAGCAAATTCAAAAGAGATTTTATAAGGATTTTAGAGGAGTGTTGAAAACTCCAATTAATCTATTTTCTTTGTTTATCTAATTTATATTCAAAAGAGTCAGGCAATTGACACCTCTATAAGAATCTGTTTAAACCATTTTTCTTTTATTTCTCGATATTTAAAAGCAGTTTAAAATATGATTTTTCTTAAATAAAATGTATTAATATATTTTTAAAAAAATATCATTTTTAGACGACTGCCATTGCCAGCTACAAAATTGACATTTTATGAATTATTTTCACCTTTAAAACTAATTAAGGTATTAGCAATTTTTAATAGGATAAAATCACCTCGATTTAAAATTATTTATAATATTTACTAAACACTTTAATAACTGAAGAGTAATGTTATGTTTACAAAGTTGAGACAACAAAGTTTAGATCTCAAGTGATGTACTACCAATCATTGAGGGCCTCGTGTTTATGAATAGTTAACTTTATAATTTATCTCAATATTAATATATGAACTTTTAACATTAATTAGTAAATGATATGTCATATGTCATATTACTTTTGTATACTGAAAGGAATTTGGATATATCGCAAATAAATGTAAGTAATTAAAAATAAAAAATAAACAACTTAATTAATTTTCAGAAATATTGTTCACGATTACTGTTAATCCACATAAAAAAATTAATTCTCCAAAAACACAAGAATTGCAGAAAATAAATAACACAAAGATTTTTACGTGGTTTGGATGAATCAATCTTACATCTACGAGGCCACCTAGATGAAAAGCAATCCACTAAGATAAAATGTTACAACCTATGGATTTGTCAAACTTAAGACTCTTACTTACAGCTTATCACTATACAGTTTACTCAACTTTAGACTGAATCTGCTTCTCTTGAATAATCGCTACCTTTCTTGATTCACAATCCTCAAGGCACTTCACAAAGTTATCAATAGCAATTTTTTAATTCTTCAACGTCTAGTAGTCCAAGATCCACATAGACTCTGTAAAAAGATAAAAATAAATAAATAAATGAAACAACACAACATTATGCACCAAATTTGGATTCTCTAGGGAGGAGGCTGAATTTTACTTTTCTACTTCATGCTCTGTATTGTTTGTACTTTCAATTGTGAAATACCTCTCTTTTTATAGGCACTAAGGTTTCACCAAAATAGCAAGTCTTCATAGACTTTGGTTCTTTTCAAATAAGAGTTTTTTTCCTCTTATAATTCTCATGAATCTTAATAGGAATAAATATGTTATTCTTGCCTTTCTTATCCCCTAAGAAATATATAGAGCATTTAATGAAATTCCTATTTTTACTAACTTTTTGCTCTAAATAGATCTCATGCGCTAATTATAAAACCTCATCATTAATAGACTTTCTAAATTAGACATCTAATTAAATTAGAAAAAAAATCATAATAAATTAGCTCACTAAATTAGGAAATTAATAAGTTAATCCCTATTACAAGATATACAATAAATAAAATTTAAATTTAACTAGACTTGCGATAATATGTCAACTCTATAAATAATAGACTTAACATATCCCAACATTTTATGTATAATATTACCATAATACTCTACTAGTATTTGCAAATATGCGTCGAGTAATAACTAATTTTTATAATTTATTAATTGAGTATTTATAAAATTTAGTTTAAGAATTTTTTTTTTCAGTGAATCTCAATGATACGAGGATGTAACAACTCTTTCCTCTTAAAAGGAAAAAAAAACATATGCATGAATAAATTAAACAAAGGCAGTAGTGGTTATGGTGGAGTTGTTATGATTGTGCGGTTATTAATAGTGATGTACGTTGAAGCAACTCCACCACAGCCAGACTCTAAATCAAAAGACTACAAGAAAAATAACATGCCAAAACAACTGTTATACAAAGAAATCCAATACCTCTATAATTAAGGAAACAATGGTGAGGACAAACACAAGAGCTTTGTGACCCACCAGAACCAAACTCAACAAAATTTGTAGGAAGGATGACTATTTGAGTCTCAAAAACCCGAGCCATGATCGAAACAGGTGCATCATTCCACAAAGTAAAAGTAGCTAATATGTTAACAACATTGTTCCTCTCCAAATAGATATGAGTAAATCGAACCTCCATAGATGACATTGGATTGAAACAATTTCTCCGGTGAATTGAAAATAGAAAGCTTCTATTATGCAAATGCAAGAACACTAACATGGACTCCCATTCTATGCATAGACTCTGCCACCGACGATCATAAGCATGCTCAATGAAAAAAATAATTAATCCCCATATATAATCTCCGCTTTAAATGTGGTCCTATATCTATCTAGAGGAGAGCAAAATTGACCCATGAAAACTACCAGAACTGTCCCGAATCACACCTCCACAGGTAAATTCTAAGGCGTAGATTAAATAAGCTTGCCTTCAAGTGTATTTAAATCACAATATATATTTCATTTACTTAATTTTTTTTAAAAGAATTAAGTTGGTGTAGAAAAGAGTTATGTGAATATGGATATCCTCATCTTTTAAGTTAAAATAAAGTAACATTGGATAATTTGTTTAACTAAATGTGTGTGTGTATCAAAATAAGAGATAAGTTAGAAGATTAAAAATCTCAGATTTTAAATCTACTAAAGGATAAAATACATTGTATTGGAGTAAGTGTGTGTTTTTTGTCTTTTAGTTTCTCCTTGACCTTAATATGGCTAGGGATCTCTAATAGGAATGAGAAAATTATTTGCCAACCTGTAAGCTTGCCAAAACCTAGCACCAAAACCCGCGCACTGGAGATAGTTTTATTGGTTGCAATTGGGTTTGGTATTTTAAACTTAAATCTGCTACGGGTGTGGATGGGGTTGGCATTGAGAAAAAAATCCAATGGACACTAGCACAGGTATTCGCCAATCTGCATTTTTTATTTTAATTATTTATATTTTTAATTTAATCATAAAAATTACATTCAAAAAATTGAATCATAGATATATCTAAGTCAAAGTTTCAAATTCCTAAACCTAACCTATCTCACTGTAGCATATACACAATAAGTTTTTAATAAGTAAAAGTTTTATAATTTTTAAGTTTAATATTATTGGTATTTTATTTTATTTTAATTGATTTTGTTTATTTTTCCTTAATGATTTTAACCTAATGATTGCTTACTATAGTTGGGTTTTTATTTGTTTAATTAATAATTAACGATAGTTGTATAAAATTTACTTGTTAATATTATTGATAATACTTGTATATTAATTAAAAGATGAAGTAAGACATTGATATTAGTTATGATAATTTACCTACAATAAAAATATTTTGTGTTAGATTAATATATTTTGTATATTTGTTTTAATGTTTAAACTTTAGTTTCTTATTTATAATGACAAACTTTAGAATTGAGTATTGTATGTGTATCTTTTAGGCTATTGTTATAAATTTATAGTTTGAATTATATAATTTAAGTTTTTATGTAATATTAAAAGTATTTTTTCATATTCTTGATTTTAAATGAGAAAATCTGCAAAAAAATCCGTTATGGGTTGTGAGTAGGGTTGGTAATTGTTAAAACCAGTAGTGAGTGGATTTTCTAAAAAAATAAGAACTCGCTGCGGTTGCGAGCGGGTTTGGTCATTTAAGCTTTTTGCAAAACGAGTCTAGTAATAGCAAACCCACTGTGGGCTGTGCTCATTGCCATCTACTCTCTAATTAGAACACTTTTAATATATAGAATATTGATACAGTCTAGGATCCTAAACTTTATTGAAGTTTGGAAAAGCTATTAAGCCATAAGATTTAATAGTATAATACGATTAAAATATATAACTTAATAGCTTTCCTAAACTTTAACATATCTAGAATCCTATATTAGAACATCTCTCTCTCTCTCTCTCTCTATCTCTCTCTCTATATATATATATATATATAAATCTTGAATTTTATTAAAATTTAAAAAGCTCTTAAACCATTTGATTTAATTGTATAATATCATTGCATTATCAAACCATATGGCTTAATAGTTTCTCCAGACCTTTACAAATTCCTATATATATAACACATATATATATGTATGTATGTATAGTGAGTTTTTTATACGAAATCCCTAACCATATTAAAGTCCTAGATAAGTTAAAAGATTAAAAAAAATAAATTTCAATATACTACTAGATAAAATACATTGTATTAGTATCTATACTTTTTGACTTTTAACTTATTGTGACTTTTGTATTGCTAGTATTGCTAGGGATTCCTAATTGAAAAATTGCTATTTATATATATATATATATATACATGAGGCATATTAGCAGCCCTAAAAATACTCTCAATTTTACACTTATTAATATCCATTAAATTTAAATTAAATCAATACATGAGATTTAATGAAGTTAAATATTAATTTATTTTAATTTTTTTCTCTCTATGTGGACTCCGCTCCAATTCTTTTTCTCTTTTATATATTTTCTCTCCTTATGCACACGCTCTCTCATTCCCTCCCTCTTCTCTTCTTTTTTTTTTAATCCCTAACTTTTCGGTTGCTTTTTTTTTTTCTTTCTTAGTTACAAAAGCTTCTTTACACCCTCCAAATTCATCTCCGAACACTTTGTGAAAATGTTTGAAAGTATAGAAAAAGTTGGAAAAATACCTTGACAAATTAAGGGCACCATTTTGTGGGGATGCTTTTTGAAATGTTAGAATTGGTTAGAAGCTACTATGAAGATTAGAAAACTCTTATAGATTTATCTTAATCCATTATCACTCATATTTTGATATTTCACAAAATATAAAACTGCTACAACTACTCTGAAGATTACAGTTTCTTTTTACTGGGTTGCTATTAATGCCAAGGCCTGAGTTGACAATGCCTTGAAAGGCGTGGCTATTATGATGAAACAACGGGATCGACCAGATGAGGCAGTTAAGTCTTTTCATCATCTTTGCCCTTACGATTCTCAAGAGTCACGTGACAATATCCTAATTGAACTTTACGAAGTAAAACATCATTTTATTTTCATAATTTGCTTATATTTTTTCAATTACTATTGAAAATATGAGTTACATTATATATATATATAGAGGACAATGATCTAATCAGGACTTTCGGATTGTATCATTGTTCGGGAATTCACAAGAAGCCGTTGGACTGGTGGTTTCTTTTTTATTTTTTGGGAAATTTACAACCGTTCACCTGTTTGTTTTCTCTTTTTCAAAAATACACAAACACTTTTTTTTTTCTCAGCGCGCTACCTAAAGTTTAGTTTTGTTGCATTCTTCCACTTCCGTCAAAATTCTGTTAGCAAATTTAATGGAATGACAATTTTACCCCTCAAAATTACAATTTAACCCAAAATAAATAGAAATTGGAGATAAATTGGATGGGTTTAATTTTTTTCAAAGATAAATGTTAGAAATTGGAGGAAAATAATGTTTGTTGCTTGCTAAATTTAGAAAATTTGTATTTATTTTTCTGGAGGAAAATAGTGTTTGTTACTTGCTAGATTTAGAAAATTTATATTTATTTTTTCTCTTTCAAAAAAAAAATACAAATTTTTAAATTTAGCAAGCAACAAACACTATTTTCCTCCAATTTCTAGCATCCACCTTTGAAAAAAATTAAATCCATCCAATTTATCTCCAATTTCCATTTATTTTGAGTTAAATTGTAATTTTGAGGGGTAAAAAGGTCATTTCGTTAACATTCCGTTAAATCCACTTACGGAAATTAGACGGAAGTGGAAAAATGCAACAAAAAGCAAACTTCAGGTGGCGCGCTGAGAAAAAAAAAGTGTTTGTGTATTTTTGAAAAAGAGAAAATAAACAGGTGGACGGTTGTAAATTTCCCTTATTTTTTTAATTTGTTGGCTACAAATTATGAAAACAGCCACTAAGCTTTGACTCAGAAACTGTTCCAATCCGGGACTCCCAAATTAGAACAGTTCCTTATATATATATATATATATATATATATATTTTATGAGATTATTGCTCAAGATACTTACAATCATATAATTATTGAGACTAGTTTATATCAAATCTTATATAATACCGTATAACATAGTTTTTTCATCATCTTTTCCCTTACGATTCTCAAGAGTCACGTGACAATGTCCTAATTGAACTTTACGAAGTAAAACATCATTATGTTTTCATAATTTGCTGATATTTCTCCAATTACTATTGAAAATTTGAGTTACGGATATACATAAATACATACATACATATATATATATATATATATAGGACAGTGATCCAATCTGAAGCTCCCGGATTGGATCATTGTCCGAGAATCCACAAGGAGCCGTTGGATTGAAATCCAACTGCCGCTGGTGGCTTCTTTTTTTTTTTTAATTTGTTGGCTGCACATGGTGGGCCACCATGTGTAGCCACTAAGCTTTGTCCCGAAAACTGTTCCAATCCGAGACTCCCGGATTGGAACAGTTCCCTATATATATATATTATATATATTACTCAAGATACTTACAATCATATAATTACTGAAACCAGTTTATATCAAATATTATATAACACCGCCTAATCTAGATTTTAATCCTTTCAAATATTCGAGAGACGTCCAGTCCACTTTTGAGAGAAAGACTGTCTTCACTTAATCTTTAAAAAAGAAAATTTAAATTAAATCTCTATAATGCATTTGTAGGGGCTCGAACCACTTTCCTCGCACTTATGAGAGAGTAGCTTTAGCCACTGGCAAGCCCTAGTGGTTATAAGTTACCGATATGAATGGTCAAACATGGGCACTTTTTTCTACTTTGTAAGTTAAATCCATGCCTTGTTCCTGTATTTTTTTCATTTAATATCTTTAGACTTTTGAATAATGTAAAATATTATAGGAAGCATTGAAAGGTTGGTCATGTTGGGAAATTATGCTCTTTAAAAGCATACGTGTTTATTTAATTGCAATAAACAATTTTTCTGATTAATGAAATTAATGAGGTATTTATTTAAATATCTTGATTGCATTAATATTTGTATTAAAGTCCATTTAATCATATTATATGTATTTATGTGATCACCATGCGGATTCACAGAAGACATAAATACAAGTTATCTTATGATTAAATAAATTTAGTTCGTAATTGATAAATAAAATTGGACACTTTATTTAGGTATAGACTGTAATAAATTCATTGAATGATTTATCTTAATCATGTATGAATTTATTGATGTAGTACGACTACATTGAACTGGATCACATATAAAATTTAATTAACTTTGTAATAATTGTTAGACTTATTAAATCTCATAGGCGTTGATTTTATTGTAATCTTAATCTTGAATTAATTATAATTTCATGATTGTGATTGTTATTCCATTTGAGTTACCAATGGGCACGACACATCTTTATGGTCAAGATTACCCAGTATCTTGGTGGGAGCAATTATGAGTATTGGAGTTATAGATTAACAATATAGCATTTGTACAACACACCTCTTGATAGGTTTTCCGCACTTGATCATAGAATTTTCTGGCCAGAGTGTGTCAACATATTTAGTATGTTGAAAATGATCATTAGAGAAAACCAGTAAGGATCAAGGAATAAGATGTTATTAAATTGATTGGACAATTGAGATATCAATTTAAATAACGATGTGGTACAAAGAATTATGCAGTAAAGAAATCAATGTGGCTTGGGACGAATTATTATTCGAGCATACAATTGTGGAAGTCAGTTCCAATCTTTTAGTAGAGTAGATTTGGAATTAAATAATTGCGCTAGTTTAATTACAAGCCTAATTATTGCAGCCACTATTGTATGTTCCCAAATGACCCCCGGGCTAGCTCATTTAATTGACTGAACCACTACTGAACTAATAAGCAAGATAACTAGCTATTTGGGTCAAAAGCCTAATTATATCTTTTAGTGGGAGGCTCTATTTAATTAGCTTATGGGTAAAGGGCCTTATGTTATTTTACATAGTGGGTTCCTTATTAAAAGAAAAAGAAACGTGAGTTTAATTTGGGATATTATTTGGAGCCTAGAGTTTTCACTAAAGGGAGATATATAAGGCTTATTTTCTCAAAAGAAAAGAGAATCCACTTTACACAGATTAGAGAATAAGATTTTTCTCTCCATTGTTGAGAGAAAAATTTTCTCTCCATTGTTGAGAGAAAAATTTTCTCGTGCTAGTGGCTTTGGTAGTGATAAAGGCGCCCACACGTCAAGTGCAGATCGAACCTGAGTCATAACCTGGAAGATCATTGGTGGCAGTTCGTGATCTAACAAGCGTGGTGGTGATGGATCATGATCTAACAGGAGTGGTGGTGGCGGATTGTGATTTAGGAGCCTAAATCACTTCAATGGAAAAAGCTAACTCAGATTTTCAAGGTACGATTTCTAGATTACGTATTCTTATATATTATATGAGAGTAGTCCTTAAAAAGGTTTTATAAAAATTTAAAAACCTAATTTTTCTCCAACAATTGGTATTAGAACCATCTTATATTAATATAAAAAAATTTCGTATGAAGTCATTCTTGAAATTTATGTATTAGAGTGGTACAATTTATTTAGATATATATTAATTGTTTAAATATATGAATAAAGTATATTATGATTTGTTTTAATTTATGGTTAAATTTTCGTTGTATTTTTCCGTTTGGATCTATAATAAGAGGGGTGATTTATTATCACCATATTTCTCACTTGATTTATTTTAATGTAATTGAAATTCTGTAAGCAAAATTTACGTTGAGAATTTATAAATCACTGACAATCATCACGGGAAAACAAGATTAAAGAAACGGAGGGCTGGAAATTTTAGCGGCAACACCGACGAACGCACCCGCTGCAGCAGCATGCCGCGAGCAGCATTGCACAGCGTTGCACCAACGCAGGTTGAAGCCAGCGCGCGCGCACGCTGCTCGCGCAGCCAGCAACGCACACGAGCGCAGCAAGCAGCGCGAGCAGGAGCTCTCCGGTGCAGCGCGAGGACTTGTGACGCGCGTGCACAGGCTGCTGGCGGAGGGAGTCGGTAAGCGTCTTTCCGGCGCTGATGGTGGCTTTCCGACGTGGCGGCAACGTCTGAACAGTGGTGGCCCTTTGTGGAGATGGCGGCTGGGGAAGAAGAGGAAAAGGAAAATGTGATTTTAGGGTTCTATGGTTTTTATTATGGAAGTTCCTATAGTTTTATATTTTTTTTGGGTAATTAAGTTTTAATTTTTTTCATTTAAGTCCACAAACGATTTTGGGCTTAATGAATTCTAGTTTTAGGCCCAATTTCAATTGGGTTTAATGAATTAAAAATGGATAAACAAAATTAAATACATTAAATTTATTTTTGGTTTAAAAGTTTTCTTTTAATTTAAATTTTTTTAATTATTTATTTATTTCTTTTTAAAAATAAAATTGGACTAATTATAAAATTTGAAAGCCCAATTTTCCCTAGTCTATTGACAAAGACAAGCTTATGGAAGATGGACATTGACAAGAAAAGCCCAATGAAGATTAGGCTTAGGGTTAATGTATTTTTCATTATTAAGAAAACCATGAATTAAGATTATTTAATTATTTTTCTATATGTTATGTTTTGGAATGTTCACATGTCATGATAATATGTCATATAGAATAGGTAGTGCAACTCTATGCGTAATGATACATGTCATTTATTAATTATGAATTTCATTATATTGTTTGAAATTTGCATTTGCTTAATAATATTTGATATCATCTAGATAATATTATAGGAAGCATGTAATTAACAATATGTATGTTTTAAAAAGGAAAAATCAATTTTAAAATATTGAGTGGGAGAGGGCAAATTCAAGATAATTTTTCTCACAAGCTCCATTGTTAGTGCAATAATAAAATTATGTATATAACTCAACTTTATGATGCGGTGATGCTCCCTACGGAGGGTATATATATTAGATATTTTATTTGATGAACTTCTTTAAAGATAAAATTGAAATATTTTTCAATCAATTGTTCTCCCCAACGGTGACTATTGATATGAAAAATACATAGATTGAAACAATGGTTATATACTCAACTAATATTTGTTATTAACCTTCCTAACGAAGCTCTGTTAACAAATTAAAGCCCAAAAGGATAACGATAATTATTTATCATGTCTCTACATGAAAGTAAATAATCTAATGCATAATTGGGTCTAGTAAGTGTAGACATGAGTTCCCCAATAGATAGCTTGTCAAAGCGGTACTAAATTATCGTTACAATAAATTAAAATGCATTTATGATTTTTTGTATTTTTGTCATTTATTGTGAATATTGTTTCAAAGTATTTATGCATGTGTGTTTTGTTTTTCAGAAAATGTCTTCCATCAACCCATTATTAATTATCCTTGTTAAAAATGAACTCACTGGTGAAAATTATTTAGATTGGAAACGCAATCTATTTAATATTCTCACTGCTAAGGGAAGCAAATATGTGTTGACCCATCCTTGCCCTCCTAAACCATCGTTCTACGATTATAGAAATAAGAGGGAGCCTTATGAGAAATGGTGCGAAGCTAACAAAATCGCTAAGCGCTATATATTAGCTTCGATTTCTGTGGAACTGCATAAGAAACATCGGAGTATGGAAACAGCCACTGAAATAATGGCTAGTCTTCATCAAATGTTTGGGCAAAATACCCATTTTGTAGAGAAGCAGCATTAAAACGTATTACGGATACTAAGATGGAAGAGGGCACAAAAGTTTGTGATCATGTCCTCAATATGATGGACTATTTGAATGAGGTAGAGATTCATAGTGTCCAAATCAATGATAAATCAAAGATTAACATAGTGAATGAATCTTTACCTGATACATTAAAAGAGTTTAAGGTCACCTATATCTTAAACAATAAAGATATAACCTTAATTGAATTAATGCACGAACTACATGCTATAAAATAATTTTATCATAGCAGAAAACTTCCTGAAAAAGGATTCTCTTCAAGGCTTAAGTCGAAAGACAAGAATGAGCAAGGAAGAGTGGGGATTGACAAACTATCCACTAAAAGAAGTGATAAGCCAAAAGGCAAGTGTTACAAATGTGGACAGAAGGATCACTGGAAGAAAGATTGTCCTAAGATTATTAAAATCAGGTAAAGGAAATCTTTAAGCTTCCTAATTAGTTTAGATTTCTATTGATTCTTACAATGAAGAATTCTGAGATAACTAATCTTATTTGTAATTCATTTATTTGGTTTTCAGGAAACCAAGAGATTAAGTGAAGAAAGCTTTAAACAGCAGTTGAGGACATGCTAGTTTATATCAATTGAAAGGCTAGATTAATTTTACAAGACTTAAAGTTTTGATATTTGTCTTTATTTTTCCAAACATTAGAGGAATTTAATTTCGGTGACTTGTTTTAATAAACAAAAGTACACTGTTATTTTTTGATCCTCTGTTTATAAAGACAATTTATATCATATAAGTCTATTGATCTATTCAAAGCAAGATATAATGATAAAGAGTATATGCATCTATCTAAGAAAAGAAATGTTTCTTCAAAACCAAAATCACCTCTGATATTTATGATTAAGTCATAATAACTAAAATAAGATTTTAAGAGAATGATTAATGATAGACTTGTTGGCCTATTAAGATTAATCATTGTAACTCTATAAATCTTATTTAGAAAAGTATTATGATAAGGATACTCTTTTTGAGCTAAAAGTATAAAATTGTATTTGATGATTTAGCTCATACAAATGTATACGGACTAATCAGTTTACATGTTGTAAGAGGTTATGGATATTCTATCAATCTTGTTGATAAATATTCATTTAATTTATGTTTGTCTAAATGCGTCGTGATTCCATTGCTTTTAAAATTCAAAAGAGTACGTGGATAAGACAGAAGCAATTAGACAAGAACATAAAAGAACTTCGATATGATCGAAACAAAGAATATCTCTATGGAGAATTCAAGCACTATTAGTTGTCAATGAACACTATGATACAATAGTGTAATTAAATGGAAAAACAAGATTCTTTTGGATAAGACAAGATATATACTAAGTGGTTTATCATTTACCTTTGTTATTCTAGATACTAGTATTTAAAACTACAAAGTTTATTGAACTTAGTTTTATCTTTCTCGATGTCTACTACTCTAAGAAATTATAAAAAAGTCACAAACATGGTTTGAGACACATTCATATTTGGAGTTTACTAGTATTTCTACTAAAATCAGAGATAGAAAAGATGGATTCATGTTCAGAAGCTTGCATGTTTTATGTATCTTTAAGAAATAAGGGAAAGTCTAAATTATAGTCCTCAAGATAGGAATTTATAGAAATATTCTTTACTTTCTTTGAGGAAGACTATATAATGACTTATAACCTAAAAGTAAGGTAAAACTAGAGAAATAAAAGAGATCAGGTTGTTGCTCAGCTTTCAACACCTGTTATAGAACAAGAAGAACAACAACAACGAGCTGATCAGCACAGGATTATCCTTGAACAACCATCACTTTTAGAACTTCGTCGTAGTGGGAGGGTAACTAGGTTATCTGCGAGATACATGCTTTTGGGAGAAACCTATAAGGTTATCTCAGATGAACATGTACAAGATCCCACTAGTTACAATGAAGCTCTAATAGATAGAGATATTGAATTTTGAAAATGGCTATGAATCAAGAAATGGGATCTATGTATCCCAATAAAGCCTGGGAACTTGTAGAGGTACCAAATGAGGTAAAACCTATAGGGTGCAAGTGGATCTACAAGAGAAAAAAAGGAGTAGACGGAAGGGTGGAAACATTTAAAGCAAGATTAGTAGCCGAAGAGTTTACTCAGAAAGAAGGAATCGATTATGAGAAAACCTTTTATCTGGTTCCTATGCTTAAATTCATTAGGATTCTGCTCTCCATTGCTGCAGTGCTAGATTATGAAATTTGGCAAATGGATGTCAAGACTACCTTTTTTAATGGGCATCTTGAAGAAAACATCTACATGCAGCAACCAGATGAATTTATACAAAAAGGCCAAGAACACAAGGTATATAAGTTGCAGAGATCCATTTATGGATTGAACCAAGCATCCCGGTCAAACATCAGATTTGATCAAGCGATTAAATCACTTGGATTCATTCAGAACATTGATGAACCATGTGTGTACAATAAAATTCATGGAAAATTTATAGCCTCCCTAGTTCTTTGTGTAGACAATATTCTCCTTATTGGAAACGATATAGGAGTATTGACTACAATAAAGATTTGGTTAGCAAAACAATTTGATATGAAAGACCTAGGAGAGACAAGTTATATTCTTAGTATCAAGTTACTACGAGACCAGAAGAATAAAACTTCAGCCTTGTCTCAAGCAGTCTATATCGACAAGATATTGGCTAGATTTAGCATGGAAAATTCCCAGACTGGTTTATTACCATTCAGACATAGAATTACATTCTCGAAGGATCAATCACCTAAAACATCTGAAGAGATAGAGAGAATGAGATGAGTTCCCTATTCAGAAGCTGTGGGAAGTCTTATGTATGCCATGCTTTGCACTAGGCCAGACATCTGTTTTGCGGTAGGGATAGTTAGTAGATATTAATTTAATCCTAGACCTCAATACTGGATTGCAGTCAAGCATATTATAAAGTATCTGAAAAGAACTAAAAATTATATGCTTGTGTATTCTGGTGATGAACTTATACTAGTGGGTTATACTGATTTTTCGTCAGATAAGGATTTTAGAAAAACAACTTCCGACTATGTGTTTACATTAGGAAGTGGAGTTATTAGTTGGATGAGTGTGAAACAATTTTGTATCATAGACTCAATAACTAAAGCTAAACATATGGCAACATCTGAAGCTGGAAAAGAAGCTATATGGCTCCGCAAGTTCCTACGAAATCTTGAGGTGGTACCTGTTGTAACTGCACCCCTGAAACTATTTTGTGATAATGGTGGTGCGGTAGCTCAATCTAAGAAACCAGAAAACCACAAGAAACAAAATATATTGACAGGAAGTATAATCTCATAAGGGAATAGTGTAGAAAGGTTATATGGTAGTACCCCAAATGGCATTAGATGCTAAATGGCATATCTTATTACAATGGCTATTAGAGGGGAACTTTTATAACCTGCACTTAGAGCCCTAGAGCATGAGCAATATGCTAGATATGCTTTGAGAGCTAGTGGGAGATTGTTGGGAAATTATGCTCTTTAAAAGCATACGTGTTTATTTAATTGTAATAAAATTTTTTTTATTAATGAAATTAATGAGGTATTATTCAAATATCTTGATTGCATTAATATTTGTATTAAAGTCCATTTAATCATATTATATGTATTTATGTGATTACCATGTGGATTCACAGAAGACATAAATACAAGTTATCTTATGATTAAATAAATTTAGTTCGCATTTGATAAATAAAGTTGGGCACTTTATTTAGGTATAGACTGTAATAAATCCATTGAATGATTTTTCTTAATCATGTATGAACTTATTGATGTTGTACGACTACATTGAACTGGATCACATATGAGATTTAATTAACTTTGTAATAACTGTCAGACTTATTAAATCTCATAGGCGTTGATTTTACTGTAATCTTAATCTTGAGTTAATTATAATTTCATGATTGTGATTGTTATTCCATTTGAGTTACCAATGGGCACGATACATCTTTATGGTCAAGATTACTAGGTATCTTGGTGTGAGCAATTATGAGTATTGGAGTTATAGATTAACAATATAGAATTTGTATAACACATCTCTTGATAGGTTTTCCGCACTTGATCATAGAATTCTCTGGCCAGAGTGTGTTAACATATTTAGTATGTTGAAAATGATCATTAGAGAAAACCAGTAAGGATCAAGGAATAAGATATTATTAATTTGATTGGAAAATTGAGATATCAATTTAATTAACGATGTGGTACAAAGGATTGTACAGTAAAGAAATCAATGTGGCTTGGGACGAATTATTATTCGAGCATACAATTATGGAAGTCAGTTCCAATCTTTTAGTGGAGTAGATTTGGAATTAAATAATTAGGCTAGTTTAATTACAGATCTAATTATTGTAGCCACTATTGTATGTTCCTAAATGATCCCCGGGTTAGCTCATTTAATTGACTGCATCACTACTGGACTAATAAGTAAGATAACTAGCTATTTGGGTCAAAAGCCTAATTATATCTTTTAGTGGGAGGCTCCATTTAATTAGCTTATGGGTAAGAGGCCTTATATTATTTTACATGGTGGGTCCCTTATTAAAAGAAAAAGAAACATGAGTTTAATTTGGGACATTATTTGGAGCCTATTGTTTTCACTAAAGGGAGATATATAAAGCTTATTTTCTCAAAAGAAAAGAGAAGCCACTTTACACAGATCAGAGAATAAGATTTTTCTCTCCATTGTTGAGAGAAAAATTTTCTCGTGCTAGTTGTTTTGGTATTGATAAAGGCGCCCACACGTCAAGTGCAAATGGAACCTGAGTCATAACTTGAAAGATTATTGGTGGCAGTTCGTGATCTAACAAGCGTGGTGGTGACGGATCATGATCTAACAGGAGTGGTGGTGGTGGTGGATCGTGATCTAGGAGCCTAAATCACTTCAGCGGAAAAAGCCAACTCAAATTTTCATGGTACGATTTCTAGATTACGTATTCTTATATATTATATGAGAGTATTCCTTAAAAATGTTTTATAAAAATTTAAAAACCTAATTTTTTGCCAACAAGTCATAACGTATTAATCTCATTTGATGATATTGTTGCGTTTTATAATTTCATTCAAGTAATTGAGAATGTATTCA
Source organism: Citrus glauca (assembly GCA_029633175.1). Taxonomy (NCBI): domain Eukaryota; kingdom Viridiplantae; phylum Streptophyta; class Magnoliopsida; order Sapindales; family Rutaceae; genus Citrus; species Citrus glauca. The sequence goes on along the minus strand of JAQOOD010000004.1, from coordinate 7,433,018 downwards.
CAGATTCAAGTATTATTATATAGCCATGTTTTTGCAGAGCACAAGTGAGTGAGGGAAATTGAGATTTTTTTATTTCTTCAATTCAAGAATATTTTTCTTGATCTTCCTAGAACTGGTTGGCAAGAGGGATTTAAAAAAAAAATGAAGAGAGAGAAAGAGGGAGCATAAGGAGATAGAAAATACAAGAGGGAGAAAGATTTGGCGTGGGGTTTATATAGGAAGAGAAAATATTAATTTTTTTAATATTTAATTTCAATAAATTTTATTCGTTGATTCAACTCTAATTTAATAAATATTAATGAGTGTAAATTTGAGTTTACATAACTTGTAAAACACACACACAAAGGGGCGAATGTAGTGCAGGACCACTGGGGGCTCAAGCCCCCACTGAAAAAAAATCTTTTTTTGTTTAAAAGAAAATTTAAAATTTAAAATAACTCCTGTAAAAATTATTAAATAATCTCATTCTTTAAAATTTAAACTATTATTTTAATAATTATAAAATAATAATTTTAATTAAAAAATAAAGTCCACAACCCAAAATATTTATAACCGTAAAATTAAACCGTGAGTGCCAAACTTGTAATTAGAGATTGTCTTGAAGAAAAGAGGAAATTGGAGGCATCAGTTCTGTTCTTTATTCTCATAATCACAGTGAAAAAAATAAAGGAGAAGGAGCCAGGAGGGGGCTGATTTATTAATTGTTGTGGGTTTGAGTGGGTGGGACGTGGGATCAACTTGCTTTTACATCAATTTTGCATAAGATAAACATGTTCTTTTTATTTATTTTTTCAAATAAGTTAAGAATTTCGTATTTTATTTTTTGTTCACATGTCAACAAATCTCTACATAAATTGTAATTGTTCAAGTGACTAATTCTAGTATTTTGTGAGTTTGTTTATAACTATTAGTAAATTAATTTTTTTAATTGTAATTCATTTATTTTTACATAAGTACTCATATATATAATTTTGAGCAATGAAATTTGTGAAGAATGAACTTCGAAATCGGATAGTAGGTAAATGAATGAATGATAATTTAATTGTTTGTGTAGAAAAATATGGATTTAATAGTACTGATAATGAGTCTATTGCACAATATTTTCATAATATGAAATCGTGTAGTGAACAATTGTAAGTGAGTTACCAAAAATTTTATATATTTAAGTTTCAATTTTTATATTTTACTATTATTTAATTTAATCCTAATAAATTATTTTTCTAAATCTGCCACTACACAAACATTATACGTGCCTCGTGTCCTCATCAAAAATTCAGACAAAATACGTTGTCCTAGAGAAGTAATAACAACATCCAGTAGTAAGTGGAACCAGTTCATTATATCACAAGTCTCAATCGATCTTGGCATTGATTGCGATCTGCTCTCATCAACACTCAATAATTCAGCCTATAAAAACAATAGACAATTCACTAGCTACAAAGACTACAAAATTAATATAATGTCTTGCGATAACGTTTCAGAAAAGAAAAATTATTTTAATGAGGACATCAACTTCAGAAATAATTATAAATATAGCCATTCATTGTATGGAACACAAGTCGTAATCAAAGTCCGTAGATTGCAGTGATTTTCCGGAAAAATTTTCAATGATCTGGAGTAAATATTGCAGACCAAGATTTTATTATCATCCAAGTTTTCCTTTTTGTTGAAAAAAATTCAAATGAATTATTGATGGTTAATGAATTAAAAAATAGTTGATTTTAATCATACATTATAAATAATGGAAATGCGACCTGACATTTTAAAATAGACAAAATGTTCATTTAGTTTCTAAGGTCTGGGTTAATTAAATAAATAATTCATTTATTTTAAAAATTACCTCTAATATCTCCAGTGTATATCCATTTCCATTCAAATTTGCTTAATTATTATCTATTTTTTGTCTATTGCACATCGCACTTATTTATATTTTAATTTAAATCAGACTGAAATGTTATTTGACACTTGAAAATTTGGATTTAACAATTATTTTTAAAAGGGACGACAGATGTTATTTGAATGACTTTCAACAATACATGAATTAGGTATTTGGTTGAAACCGTAAAAACATTTTCCCTGTCAAAAGCAAAGTTGTGTACAATATCCTTATATTTATCTGCTAGAAATAATCAAAGACAAAATTTGATGCCTTGAAAAATTATTGATATTCAAAATCTTAAACCAAAAACACTTACGTAACGGTGAACACGAACCTTCATTTCCTGATTCCACGCTCATATTCTGGGCCACGCGTCCTCTTCCACTTTATTAACCGCTTGCTATAAATCCTAAGCTGCCCAAATCTTGCTAAAAGCAACAAGTCACTAGGTAGTAGCAAAAATACTCTCAAATCATGAATAACAGACAAAGAAATTATTGTGTTTTGATGTTTCCATGGCTTGCCCATGGTCACGTATTTCCATTTCTAGAGCTAGCCAAGAAGCTTAGTAAGAGATCAAATTTCTACATATACTTTTGTTCAACTCCTGCCATTCTTGATTCCATTAAACTTTCGGATAACTTTTCTTTTTCAATACAACTTATCGAGCTTCAGCTCCCTTCATTGCCCGAGCTTCCTCCTCACTATCACACAACTAAAGGGTTACCGCTTCATCTCATGCCTGCTCTCAAAAAAGCCTTCGACATGGCTAGCTCTAGTTTCTTTAACATACTCAAAAAAGTAAACCCTGATCTGTTGATTTATGATTTTATTCAGCCGTGGGCTCCGACGCTGGCTTTGTCACTTAACATCCCGTCTGTTCTTTTTCTTACTTCTTCAGCAACTATGGGTGGTTTCTTAGTTCACACCTTTGAGAAAAACCCAAGTGAGGATGATGGTGAGTTCCCTTTTTCTTCAATTTTTATTCATGATTATATGAAACCAAAGTTTTCCCACATGGTTGACTCTTCTTCAAATGGTATTAAGGACAAAGATAAGTTTCTTCAATGCTGTGACAGCTCTTGCAATGTTATTTTGATCAAGACTTTTAGAGATCTCGAAGGGAAATACATTGATTATCTATCTGTTTTGATGAAGAAGAAGTTGGTTCCTGTTGGTCCTCTACTTGAAGACCCTGTTGAGGAAAATGATCATGAAGAAGGAATGGAAATTATCCAGTGGCTTGACACGAAGGAGAGATCATCCACGGTGTTTGTTTCATTTGGAAGCGAGTATTTTCTTTCCAAAGAAGAAATGGAAGGTATAGCCCTCGGGTTAGAGTTTAGTGGAGTTGATTTCATTTGGGTTGTCCGATTTCCTAGTGGGGTGAAAGTTAAGGTTGATGAAGAATTGCCAAAGCATTTTCTAGAAAGGACGAAGGAGCGAGCCATGGTTGTTGAAGGTTGGGCCCCGCAAATGAAGATTTTGGGGCACCCTAGCATTGGAGGCTTTGTGAGTCACTGTGGATGGAGCTCGGTGATGGAGAGCATGAAGCTTGGTGTTCCGATTATCGCGATGCCGATGCATCTTGATCAGCCGTTGAATGCAAGACTGGTTGAAGATGTTGGCGTTGGGATGGAGGTGAGAAGAAACGAGAATGGGAGGATTGAAAAGGAAGAGATGGCAAGAGTGATCAAAGAGGTGGTAGTGGAGAAAAATGGAGAGAAAGTGAGGAGGAAAGCAAGGGAAATGAGTGAGAATATAAGAAAGAAAGGCGATGAAGAGATTGATGAGGTGGTGGATGAATTGAGCCAGCTTTCTGGATGATCAGCAGGATTAACACTTTTTAATTAATCTTTGTTTTATGGCTGTGACTATGATACTTATGGGTGCTGTACACTAGAGTTTAGACACATTAGATGGTCCAATTTAATTAATTTTTGTCGATATGCATACATATAAAATAAAAATATGTAACATATATAAAGAATAAATAAATATCTGCAATAAACTAATTTGAAATAAGCAATGTAGTTTTTTTTTTTAATTTTCGATCAGCATTTCATGATAATTTGTATATTATAATTTTAATTTTGTGATGAATTAAAATTATTATTATGACTGAATGGCAGTATATGTTGTTCTAAATAGATGGTCTTAATTAATTTCTTTTTTTTTAAAAGAGGTTTTACTTAAAAATCTTTTTATAAATAATTTTGTAACAAGCTATTAGAGTTTTATTTAAAAAAAAAAAAGAGAATGGTTATAAGTTGCGACGCGATTGAATTCAAATCCTTTTGTTTACGCAAGGGCGTAGGAAGTATGTTGTCTGTCCCCCACTTAATTTAAAAAAATATCTAGTCTTTTATTTATTTATTTTTGGATAGATTGAAACTTTTATTTTATATATGTCTTGCCTTTTTATATCTTTTTAAAGTCTTGCCTTTATAAAGTTTATTAATGTACTCCTTAGATTTTTGTTGAGGATTATTTTTTAATTAAAAAATTAAATAAACGAAACGATATAAAAAGCAAAACATAGAAAATTTATATAGTTTAGCGTTTGGTCTTTGTTTACGAAGTCAAAAGAGCAAAATTTACTATTTAGTAATAATTGCAATGAGTTTTTTTTAGCCATTTGCTTCTGGATTTTGCTTGTCCTTCATGCATTAAGGACTTTCAATTTACAATATAGTTATTGATATCTGCTTATTTTGATATGTTTCCATCACTTAATCAGAGTTTGATTCGGAGTCCATGTTTGTCTTTTTCTCAAAATTGGTTTCTAAAGCCTCTAGAGTGTTCCTTTTTTACTGCCACTTTAATTAATTAATTGATTTTTCATACTCCATGTTCCATGCTCTATGCTCCATATTTCTATTTTAATTAATTATTTGACATTCATGCTCCATGTTTCATGTTCTTTAATTAATTATTTTCTTTTCACGCTCCACACTTCATGATCCTCTATGCTTCCACTTCAATTAATTATTTGACTTTTCATGCTTCATGCTCTTTAATTAATTATTTGACTTTTCGTGCTTCATGTTTTATGCTTCATGCTCCCACTTAATTAGTTATTTGACTTTTTATACTTCGTTCTCCATGCTCCCACTTTAATTAATTATTTGACTTTTCATACTCCATGCTCTTTAATTAGTTATATGCTCTTCATTCTTCATATTTCATGCTCCATGTTTCATGCCCCAACTTTAATTAGTTATTTCACTTTTCATGCACCATGCTTCATACTCTTTAATTAATTATCATGCTTTTCATGCTTCAAGCTCTACTCTCCATTCTTGTGCACGACTTTACATGCTTCACTCTTGTGCATGGCTTTGCATGCTTTACGTTTCCTTTTCATGCTTTTTGCTCTACTTTTGTGCATATTTTTATTTTAATTAATTATTTGACTTTTCATGTTCCATGTTATATACTCCCATTTTAATTAATTATTTACTTTTCATGCCCTATACTCCATGTTACATACTCCCATTTTAATTAATTATTTAACTTTTCATATTCTATGCTCTTTAAATGATTATTTGCTCTTCATGCCTCATGCTCCATTCCCCAACTTTAACTAATTATTTTGCTTTTTATGCTCTATGCTCCATGCTCCATACTTCACTTTCTACTCTTGTGCACGGCATCACATGGTTTTCTCTTGTGCATGGCTTTACATGCTCCACATTTCCTTTTTATGCTTCTTACTCCACTTTTGTGCATGCTTCCACTTTAATTAATTGTTTAACTTTTCATGCTTCATACTTCATGCTCTTTAATTAATTATTTCACTATTTATGCTCCATACTTCATGCTTTTTAATTAATTAATTGCTTTTCATGCTCTATGCTTCATGCCCCCACTTAATCAATTATTTGACTTATCATGCTCTATACTCCATACTCTATGCTCTTTAATTAATTATTTGCTTTTCATGCTTCATGCTCTATGCTCCAACTTTAATTAATTATTTGACTTTTCATACTCCATGCTCCATGCTCTTTGATTAATAGTTTTGCTTTTCATGATCCATGCTCAATGTTCCATGCTCCACCCTCCATTTTTGGGCATTGCTTCGCATGCTTCACTCTTTGTGCATGGCTTTGTATGCTTTACATTTCCGTTTCATGCTTCTTGCTCCACTTTTATGCATGCTTCACTCGTGTGCATGGATTTGCATGCTTTATTTTTTCCGATATCAGTTGCACCCTAGCTCTTTGGAGCTTGATTTCAATGGCTTAAGAGAGTTATTTCCTCACTTATGTATACATTTGTTGTTGCCCTTTCTATCCAACAACTAAGCCAATTCTCACTGATACAAATTGGTACTTTTCTCTCTTGTTCAACAATCAACTTTCTTTTAATCTCTTCTCAAGTTTAGGTTGCCTCAAATTTTTGGTGAGAATTTGTTATTGTTTCTTTTTGTTTTTTCAATACCTAGTCAGTAATGTATTCAAATTCTTAGGATTTCTCTAACTCTGAGCTTTGTGAAAATCCTATAGAAGAGGATGATTATCAATCTGGAGCCAGTCAACCACTTATTGTAAAATTTGCCCCTGTTTCTTTTTCTTCTCTTCCCATTTTTACTGAGTAGAGCATAGATGAAGAGGTTAATCGTATGAGTGAAATGTCAGACTAATCCTTTTGGATCTCTTATGATATACCCCGTTCCATATCTCTAGAAAGGGCTAGAGAAAAATATTAATCTAGTCATCCTCCACGAATTGTCACTATGCATCATGACTTTTTCGAACGTGGTGTCAAACTTTCTTTCCATCCTTTTCTTAAGTATATATTTAGCAATTTTAAGTGTGCTCCTACTCAATTAAGTTTGATTGCCTGAGCCATGATAAGCATGTACATTCTTTGGAAACAGAGAAACCTTCATGGCCCCACGTTCCCATAAATTCAATTGTTTTACCAATCAATGGCTATTCCTAATCCTAATAGAGGCACTCCTATTAAAGGTTGGTATTACATATGCACTTGGCCTAAACTTTCTCCTCTGATTGTTCAAAAGAAATCTTGTGGCAGGTCTTGGAAGGACTCGTGTTTTGTTGTCGGTAGAGACTAGAACTTTGGGGAATTGAATGACATTGACCCCGAATGTTAGGTCCAAACTCATTTTTGTACCCTAGGTAATTGTCTAGGTCATATGTTGATATATTATTTGGTGATTTCATTAACATTATTTATTTATTTATTTTTTGCAGCAACGTAGAACACATCACCCCTTTCTACCATTATTTCTGATCCTGAAATAGAATTGTTGTTGACTTTCTTCAATATTCTTTAAAATATAGATCTTTAGTACATCTCTCCTAGCCTAGTTTCTTATCAATATTCGGTTTCATCTCCCCCGCATATCTTTTTGATCCTCATAGAGATGAGTTTTTGCTCTTTTCCTAATATTTTCGATAAAATGGTTATGTCACGTAATAACACATATGTCTTTTTTTTAAAAAAAAAGCATGTTGAAGTGTGAGCTGTAAAACTGGGTTAAGAGAATTTATACGACATGTCAGCTCGTGATTGGTACAGAATACGACTTGTCGGTTTAAGTCATGCAAAGACCGTATGACAAAGTGGTTTGATCATACATATGAGAATAAGTGAAGCACGTGATCATCACATGCTTCACTTAACTAATACGGCTTTGCTGAGTGCCGTTTTGCAATCCTCATTCAACGTAAAGCAAACACGTGGCATAGAGGTCGTTGCATTCCATTACAAGAGTGGGAAAAATCTGGGCTTAGATGACAGAGGAATAACGGACAAATGGGGAGCTTTCTGGGGTTCCTTAGGCTTATATATCGAGCCTTAAGGGATGAAAAATTAGTGAGAGTAAAGCTTGTAACTTCATCTATAGGCTTGTATCTTGTTCCTGGTGATTGAATAAAATTTGTTGCTCTGTTCTTTAGTGGATGTAAGTCATCTCCAGGCTGAACCACTTAAGTTGTTCTTGTGTTGGTTGTTGTTCTTTAATTTTCTTCTGTGTATCTTTTTGTTTCTTTAGTGTTTTTTAGTCAAATATTAGAGTGTTTAGTGCAGTCTTGGGGGATCTTGATTGGTTATTTGCGATCGAGTCACAATAAATTAGTATCAGAGCCCAACAACTCTGATTCTTGATCCAAGAAATGGCAACTTCTAAGTTTCAAGTAGAGAAATTTACATGAGAAAATGACTTCCACTTATGACGGCTAAAGATGAGAGCTTTGTTGGTTCACCAAGGGCTTGAAGAAACATTTGGGGATCCAAGATCTGAAAAGAAACCCAGCAAGCTTAGTGGAGAAGAAATGCAAGATGTATTAGATAAAGCTCATAACACCTTAATCTTGAGTCTGGGTGATGGAGTTTTGAGGGACGTGGGGGATCAAACAACTACTGCAGGCCTCTGGAAGAAATTAGAAGATCTTTATACGAAAAAGTCCCTAACCAAAAGACTTTGTACCAAGAAGAGGCTGTATACACTACAGATGGAGGAGGGTAGCTCTCTGAAAAATCATATTGATAACTTCAACAGAATCATTCTTGATCTTGAAGATATCAATGTGAAACTAGAAGATGAAGACAAGACAATAATCTTGTTATCATCTCTCCCACCTTCTTATGAACACTTTGTGGACACATTACTATATGGAAGGCAATCAATAACCATGGCTAATGTAAAAGATTCTCTCAGTTCAAAAGAGGTTACAAGGAAGTTAGAAGCAAAAGATGGAGAAGGCTTAACAGCAAGGGGTAGACCAGATAAGAAGGACTACAATAATAAGAGCAGAAAACGCAGCAAGTCAAAGTCAAAGAATAAAAATCTGAAATGTTTTCGGTGCCACAAGGAGGGACATTTCAAGAAGGATTGTCCATAGAGAAAGAACAAGGAAAAAGATGGACCTAAGAAGAATGGAGATGCTGCTGTTGCATCAGAAGAAAATGATGATGAAGGCTCTAACTCAACTGGTGTTCTTCTAGTCACTAGAACTCAAACCAATGGTAAGTGCGTGTTGGATTCTGGATGTACTTATCAAATGTGCCCTGATAGAAATCTATTTTCCAATTATAGGCCTTTTAATGGTGGGGAAGTCATGATGGGAAACAACTCACTTTGTAAAGTGGCTGGACTTAGATCCATTAGGCTTAAGATGTTTGATGGGGTGATTAGGGAATTAAGTGAAGTAAGGCATGTTCCTGAGCTAAAAAGAAACTTAATATCACTAGGAATCCTTGATCAAATGGGCTACATCATTAAAATGGAATCTGGGATTATGAAGATAATTAGGGGATCCATGGTGATAATGAAGGGAGACAAAAACAATGGCTTGTATGTACTGCAAGGGACAATCATTATAGGGGATGTGAGTGTCTTAACCAGTAGAAATCCAAACAAAACACTAATGTGGCACATGAGATTGGGGCATATGAGTGAAAGAGGGATGAAAATATTAGAAAAACAGGAAGTCTTGGGGGATGATAAGATAGGTTCTGTTGAGTTCTGTGAGGTGTGTGTCCTAGGAAAATCCTCTAGAACTAGCTTCAAAACTGCAGTGCACAAGACCAAAGGAACCTTAGATTACATCCACTTTAATCTGTGGGGACTAGCACAGACAACTTCTTTAGGTGGAGCTAAATACTTTCTATCCTTGATTGATGACTACTCTAGAATGGTTTGGGTGTATCTCTTAAAGAGTAAAAATGAAGTTTTTGAGAAGTTTAAGCAGTGGAAAACACTGGTAGAAACACAAACATGGAGAAAAATCAAGAAGCTAAGGACTGATAATGGTTTAGAATTTTGTAATCAACAATTCAATGATTTCTGTGCTCAGAATGGAGTAGTAAGGCACAAGACAGTAAGACACATTCCATAGCAAAATGGACTTGCTGAGAGGATGAATAGGACTCTCATGGATAAAGTAAGATGTTTGCTAATTCATTCAAAGCTTCCTCAGTCCTTATGGGCTAAAACTCTGATGACAGCTTGCTACTTAGTCAATAGAAGTCCATCTAGTGGCATAGACTTTAAAACACCTGTAGAAATGTGGTCAGCCAGAGCAGCTAACTATTTTGATTTGGAGATATTTGGCTGCCCAACATTTGCACATGTAAGGCAAGGAAAGCTGGAGCCTAGGGCTCTGAAATGTGTCTTCCTTGGATATCCAGAGAGTGTGAAAGGCTATAGACTCTAGTGTACTGACCTAAAACCTCCCAGGTGCATAGTCAGTAGAGATGTGGTTTTCAATGAACAAGAAATGCTTAAGAGCAATGGACAAAGGCTTGAAGACTCAGACAAAGACACTGGAGTACTAGGAGATCAGATTAAGATGGAGCTTACTGGAAAAACTGGAGATGCAACTTCATATGAGACATCAGAAGATGAGGAAAGAAATACAGAAGACTCTGATGAAACTTCAGAAAATCAGACAACTTTACATGATTATCAGCTAGCCAGGGATAGAGAAAGGAGATAAAGACGAGCACCAAAGAAGTATGCATATGTAGATCGGATTGCATATGCATTAACAGCATCTCATAAAGTAGATTATGATGAACCTAAAACATACAAGGAATCTGTTTCAGGGAAGAATGCAAACTAGTGGTTGAAAGCCATGAAGGAAGAAATTGATTCTTTATATAAGAATAACACCTGGACTTTTGTGGAAAAACCAGAAAAGAAACAAGTGGTGGGATGTAAATGGGTGTACAAACTCAAGTAGGGTATCACAGGAGTGGAGCCAGTAAAATTCAAAGCCAAACTTGTTGCAAAAGACTTTACTCAAAAGAAGGGTATTGATTTTACTAAGGTGTTTTCACCTGTAGTAAGACATGCCTCAATAAGAATTATTTTATCACTGGTGGCTGTTAATAACATGCATTTGGAACAAATGGATGTAAAAACAACATTCTTACATGGGGAATTACAAGAGTACATAGTAATAGCTCAGCTTGAAGGATTCACAGACAAATAAAAGGTTGATTGGGCGTGTCATCTGAAGAAGTCCCTGTATGGACTTAAACAGTCTCCAAAGTAGTAGTATCTCAGGTTTGACAGCTTTATGCTAGAGCAGAAATATCAGAGGTGCAACTTGGACTGCTGTGTCTACTTCAGAGAAGACTTAGGCATGATGATTTATCTGGTATTGTATGTAGATGACATGTTTATTGCCAGTGTAAGCATGAACTTAATAAAAGACCTGAAACAGAAGCTAAAAGGAGAGTTTGACATGAAGGATCTTGGTCCAACAAAGAAAATTCTGGGAATATAGTTACACAGGGATAGAAAAATTGGTACTTTGTTTCTCAGTCAAGAATAATACATCAGAAGAGTAATTGATAAGTTTAGAATAGCAAACTCAAAGCCAGTTCAAACACCCTTAGCTCCCCATTTCAGATTATCAGACCAACTGTGTCCAAAAACAGAAGATGAGAAATATGAGATAATGAATGTACCTTATGCAAGTGTTGTAGGCTGCCTAATGTATGCTATGGTCTTAACTAGGCCTGATTTATCCTATGCTGTGAGTGTTGTAAGCAGGTATATGTCAAATTCTGGAAAGGAACATTGGAGGGCAATAAAATGGATTCTCAGGTACCTAAATGGGACATCAACATATGGAATAATGTATGGAGGACAAAGGCAAGATGACAGTCAGATTATTGGCTATGTGGACTCAGACTATGCTGGGGATTTGGACAGAAGAAGATCTTTTACAGGTTACCTTTTCACATTCAACAACTGCACTGTCAATTGGAAAGCTCAACTGCAGAGTGTTGTGGCACTGTCAATAACAAAAGTAGAGTACACAGCTTCTGTAGAAGTAGTCAAAGAGGCCATCTGGCTGAAAGGAATGCTCAAAGAGCTTGGTGTTGATTAGAGGTCAATAATGATAAACTATGACAGCCAAAGTGCTATATGTTTGAGCAAAAATCAAACACACCACGAAAAGACCAAGCACATCGACATCATGCTGCATTTCATAAGGCTGGAAGTGTTGAAAGCTACAGTGAAACTGCAGAAGATTCATACAAACAAAAATGTTGCAGATATACTGACTAAACCAGTAATTACTGTTAAGTTGAAGTTTTGCTTAGAATTAGCAGGAATCTGTCAGAGATGAGTGACAGATTGTTAAAGAGAAGAGTAACAGATTCATGAGGGTTTCAAGCTCAAGGTGGAGAATGTTGAAGTGCGAGCTGTGAAACTGGTTTAAGAGAATTTATGTGACATGTCAGCTCGTGATTGGTACAGAATACGACTTGTCGGTTTAAGTCATGCAAAGACCGTATGACAAAGTGGTCTGATCATACATATGAGAATAAGTGAAGCATTTGATCGTCACATGCTTCACTTAACTAATACGGCTTTGCTGAGTGCCATTTTGCAATCCTCATTTAACGTGAAGCAAACATGTGGCATGGAGGTCGTTGCATTCTGTTACAAGAGCGGGAAAAATCTGGGCTTAGATGACAGAGGAATAACTGATGAATGGGGGAGCTTTCTGGAGTTCCTTAGGCTTATATATCGAGCCTTAAGGGATGACAAATTAATGAGAGTAAAGCTTGTAACTTCATCTATAGGCTTGTATCTTGTTCCTGGTGATTGAAAAAAACTTGTTGCTCTATTCTTCAGTAGATGTAAGTCATTTCTAGGCTGAACCACTTAAGTTGTTCTTGTGTTGGTTGTTGTTCTTTAATTTTCTTCTGTGTATCTTTTTGTTTCTTAAGTGTTTCGTAGTCAAATATCCGAGTGTTTAGTGCAGTCTTAGGGGATCTTGATTGGTTATTTTCGATTGAGTCACAACAAAGCATCTTCCGGAAATGAGGGTGCTAGCAAAAAGAAGAAGATTGAAATGCTTCCTCTTGCTAAAATCTGTAAAAAGTTGAGGGATAAGCTTACTTTTCATGTCGAAGGGTCATTTTCTCAAGATATTATTTCGAGTCCTCCTCAAGAAGAAAAATTGCCTCTACTTGCTGTTAATATAGCTACTTATTCACCTTTTGTTAGCTCTTTTGCCACTACTAACATTCCGGCTTCTGCTTCTTTTCCATAAAATTCTCGTTAAGGGACCTTGACTTTTTTGGAGGACTTACTAAGCGTTGCTTGGGAGGACCCTTCTCAGACATATCTCAATTCCTTCAACTAACTTTTGGCCTCAGTAAATTTCTTCCAATGATGTGAGGCATATTAAAAGTTGTGACCCGATGGACATAATGCTAAATAACAATTTTTAGGTCTATTCTCCTTTATTCTTGGTGTTTCAACACGATTGGTTCATGGTGTATCTTTATTCAAAAATTTTTCATTCCATTACAGCTTAATTGTGCCATCCAAGTATCCCAAAGGAGAATCAAAAGTTTAATGTTGCGAAGGGATACACCAAATGAGTCTGGACGGGACTCTGAAAGGCATTTGCTGAGCTAAAAGAGAGTTTGACTGAAGAAAAACTCACGTGGCCCATCTAAAGTCAGACTATAATAATGAAAGCAGATTATGACAATATCAAGACTCGGTCCCAATCTCAAATTTAGGATTTGGCTAACCCCCTGAATCAACTAAATCTTCAAATGTTGTTTGCAAGAGCTTCAGCTGTGCAGGAGTACAAGACTTCCGCTGAGTTTACCAATATCATTGATAAACAATTTTTAAAGAGCGTCGCTAAGGTAAAGGCAATGATGAAAAGTCATTATCCTTAGCTTGACTATAGTTTTCTGGAGGATGATGAAAATAAGAATTAATCCTGGCATGATAGCCTTTTTCTTCGTTGCTTGTGTACGCTTTTCTTTTTTCTTTTATATACATATATATGTATGTATGTATGTATTAGACTTAGTGGGATTATATGATGCTTTTATTTCCACTTTTCTTGTTATGAATTTAAAAAGTTATCTATTTCAAAAAAATCTTAATCCTGACTTTCATTTCTTTAACTTTTTATTTCACTAAGAATTTTTTTAATTTTTTTCATGGCATCAGAAATTTGCTTAACTTTTCTCTGCCACTAGGAATTTGCTTAACTTTTCCCTGGCGCCAGGAATTTGGTTAATATTTTACTGGCGCTAGGAATCTTCCCAACTTCTTCCTGGCGCCAATAATATACTTAATTTTTCCTAGTGCCAGGAATTCACTTAACTTTTTCCTAGCACCAAGAATTTACTCAACCTTTTCCTAGTACTTGGAATTTACTCAACTTTTTCCTGGCACTAGAGATTTACTCAACCTTTTCTTGACACCTAAAATTTACTCAATTTTTTCCTAGCACTAGGAATTTACTTAAATATTTCCTAACACCAAGAATTCACTTTTAGCATTTCCTGCCTTTCTCTTACAAGACTTGGAAATAAACTTATTAAGAACGATATACTAAAGTGAGAAAAGAAAAATAATTTTATTAATAAATCACTACAAGTTTGATTGGGAACAATTCTTTGCTAGCAATTAAATTTTCTACTGGCTTAAAGAAGACCTTATTAAGACTACTGAAAAAAGAGTTAACAACTTTCTTATTGGTAATACATCCATAGATGATCTGCGTTCCAAAGATGCGATAGCACAACTCCACTCATTTCTTTTATCTTGTAGGTTTCAGGGTGAACAATTTCCGTTATTTTATATGGACCCTTCCAATTTGGGCTCAACACTCCAACATTTTACTCTTTGGTGTTTTGGAATACTTTTCTAAGGACAAGGTCCCCAACCTAGAGCTTCTTGGCTTTATTTTTGAATTAAAATCTTGAGTTGCTCTCTGCTTATATTTGCAGCTCTGAGCTGGGCCTACTCTCTCCTCTCTTCTAATAAGGTCTAGGTCGAGATTTAATTGCTCCTCATTTTGCTTTGGTTGGAAGTGTTATACTCTATACGATGGCATCCCTATTTCAACTAGGACCATTGCCTCCATCCCAAATGCAAGGGAATATAGCATTTCTCTAGTTGTTGTAGTTTTTGTTGTTTTGTAGGACCATGACACGAATGGTAGTTGATCCGCCTAGGCCCCTTTATGTTTTTGTGGCTTGGTTTAACACCCATTCCATTTATGTTCGAATTTAATTATGCTTATCCATTCAATTTTTTATCTTTTGTTTGAATGATTTTATTTTAATTAGCATTATTTGAGAAAAGGCATAATTCTTTTTATTTATCTATTTTTATTAATTTATTTTTATAAAATATAATATAAAAGGATTATCATCTTTGTTGTTTAATGTATTTTTATAAAGTAAGTATTTTTATAAAACCTAAACTCTTCCTATCTCCCAATGATTAAAACTCTTTAACGTAATAAACATATAAAACCAAAGAATTCTAGGGTTTTCTTTTATGCACGTTTGAAATAAATTTTGAGATAATAATCCTTCTTTGATACATGTTCTCTAATCTTATGTGTTTAATCGTGAATGTGTGCATTGTTCTCTTTATCATGAATGACTTACTAGGCATTACTTGGTATGAGCGTTGTGACTTGATTACTGTTTTCCCTTTATTTTTTATTCAATTTCTAGACATAAAAAAATAAAATCAAACTAGACATCCTAAAGTTTTCAAATGATATGTTTTGTGCAAATAGATTCCAAGTAACCAATTTGTTGTGAATTTTCGAAGTTGGATAGTGGTGTTGGAAAATTCTGATTTTCAGCGGCATGTCCAATTTCGTGATTTTTTTGTCTTTCCAAATGATCTCTGAAAATTATGTAAATTTTTCTGTTTTCGTAATTTTTTTGTTAAGTATAAAAATTATGAAAAATCATTATGTTGGGCTGCTGCAGTTCTGGAAACTGCTTTTCAGAACCGCAATTGATGATGGTGAAATTAGTTTAGGCTATTAAAAGGCTTTAAAATGGCCTATAAAAATTATATTCGTAGAAAATTACGAATCCTCTATGATTTAAAGTTTATTTGACTAATTTTAATTGAGTTAACATTAAGTTATGAATTTTTGAATTGCAAAACATGAACTTCCTGAACAAGTTTGTTCGTCTCTTTATATAAATTCGTTTAAAATAGTTTTACATCTTCAAAAATTCTAGAAATTTGATATATTATTTCTTGACGTTTCTACTATTGTAAAATTAAGTGGTCTAATTTTTATGAGTTTTCTAATTCATCTATCTCTGTTTTAATCATTGCTAGAGGGTGTGGACATTTAAATATAAAATTCTTTTTACAATATGTTTCTGACCTTCATTTTTTTTTTTGAATTTTTATATGAAATGCTACACATGTTTATGGCTTCTTTTCCTTATTTTTTTTTTTTACAATTTTCCGACATAAGATTAGCTTGGTGAAAATAAGCTTGTATAGGATGGTCATGTTTTGACTAGCTTTGATGGTTTAGTACTTATGATTAGACTTGATTATATTGGACTTATATCACAATAAGAATGAGCAATAATATTTATAGGAATGTGTCTTGATGTTTTAGCACGAGAGAGCTTGTGGTTGAGATTACCATTCTTTTTATTACTGAAGATCGAGGTAAGTAGATTTATGCATGGTATGTGAATTTTGCTATTAAATTGCTTTTCATTCAAGGTATGGATTATGTTGAATGAAAAGTATACAAAACTTATTTGTTTAGTCTATTACAATATTTTGTTAAGTAAAATCATTCTTTAAAATTATTTATAACAAAAGTTTATTTATTAAAAACTTGTTTTATAAATTATCTTAAAAATGAAAACTTTTATTAAATTATTTTAAGTCAAATACTTTGAAATAATTATCAATTATTTAAATCTAATTTATGAAAGTTTACAAATGATTAAAAGTTCAAGGATAATTTTAAATGTTTTGACTCATTGTCCTTAGTGATGTTATGTTATCTTATTGAAGACTGATTGGATTTTGTGCACATATGATGTTAATGTTAATGATTCCTACAGGGTATAGTACCCTGAATGATGTTATATGGTTGGGTCACCGGGTCTATAGGTGATACTATGTAGCATGAGCTAATTATGTTTTATGTGTTTAAAATGCTTTTATTATGTGTAAAGGATTTAAATGACTTTATGATGTGATTTATTCTTACTAAATGATGATTTACAAAGGTAATTTTTCTTATTGTTTTGTATGTCTAATAAGTATTATTAAATTATATTTTAATTTTTTTAGTTTTGTAATTATGCATGAATTTACTTACCGAGTTGATGGCTCACCTCTTATTATCACATTTTTGCAGATAGAGTTAAATGATGTAAGCTCATGGGAGGAAGAATAAGAGCTCTGCTTCTTTTGGAGATTAATGTTACTTTGATAATCTAAAAACAATTTAGCTTCCTTCGGGATGATATTTGTTTGAGGATATATTATTTTGGAATTTATTTATTTTCTTTTGGAGGTTTTGGAACATTTATCACTGGTATTATTTTGGTGGTTTTAGAAATGAGATTGATGAAATGTAACTTCACTTCATTTCCACCATAGTGCTTTGTAGGGGAATTGGGGTGTTACACTTGGTCTTTAAATGGTGCTTGATTATTTTATTAATAGCCTCTACTTGCCCATTAGCTTAAAGATAGGCTGGTGAAGAAAAACAAATTCTTGATTCCAAGGTCTTTACACAACCCTTTAAAGTGTGGATTGTCAAATTACTTTCATTTATCTGTAATAATGGATTGATAGATTCCAAATTTGTATACGATATATTGCCATACAAATGTCGTTGTCTTATATTCTGCAATTTGCACCAAAGGTTATACTTCTACCCATTTGGTAAAGCAATCTACAGCTACCACAACAAACTTTGTTTGCCTTTTGCCTGTTGGCATTAGACCAGTGATGTCTATGCCCCATTGCACGAATGGTCTCGGACTGGTAACTAATGTGAGTTGTTCTGAAGGCAAATGAGATATATGAGAATATCTCTAACATTTGTCATATTGCTGGACAAATGTTTATGCATCATCGTTTATCATGGGCCAAAAGTATCCTTCGAGAATTGCTTTTAAAGCTAATGACCTAACTTCATCTAGTGCTAGGCACCATAAGTAAGGCAACGAAAGTAGTGTTGACCTCAACTTTACCATTCTTACTTCTTACTTATCATCCTGTAACTTTTTATCCTTTAAATCGCTGATGATGGAATTCATCTAGCTTCTAGTTGTACCAATAAAATTAACCTAGCCATTCTCCTCCTTATCAGTGCTTGGTCTTGGCAAGAATTCCATAGGAATGAGTTTGGTCAGACTTGTATCATAAGTTGAGGTTAACCTAGCAAGAGCATCTGTTTTACTATTTTCTTCCCTTGAAATTTGTGTTACGATGTATCTTACAAAATTTTCGAATAGATTTTTAAACTTCTCAAAATATTCCATCATTCTATCTTCTTTGCCTGATATTGTGATATGACTTGGTTCATAATCAATTGTGATTCCTTATATATTTCTAGTTTTTCTGCCCTCATTTCTTTTACTCATCTAAGTCCAGCAACCAATGCTTTATATTTTGCTTTATTGTTAGAAGCTTAAAATCCAAACCTTAGAGCGGAACTTAATTATGTATTTTCTAGAGTTATTAAAATCGGTCTTGCCCCACTTCTTTGTTGATTTGATGATCCATCCACACATAACTTTGAGACTTATATAGTTCTGAAGCAAACTCTTTCCTTTATGGGTTGATTATTCGTAATTCTGCCACAAAGCGTGCAGCAACTTGTTCTTTAATTGTTGTTCTAGGTTTATATAGAATATCATGGTCTCCTAGTTCTACCACCCGTTGGACTAAGGTTCTTAACGCTTCTAGATTTTGCATGACTTTTAATGAAGCTCCGTGGATCCTTTAGCTTCTGAGGAATTTTGTTATAAAGCATATAGTTGCATTCTTGTGTTAGAGCAATTCTTTCAAATTCTCCAAGCCTTATTTTCCTTGCTAAATATCCTTCAAGAAGTTTACATAATTCGACATTTGTTCTAGAGCTTCCACAAAATGAATATTAATATGTAGTTGCTTTAGCACTTCCAAGAATTTGTTGAATTGTTTGTCCTGTTGTTGTTTCTGGAATCTTTGTAGAAAGGGTGGCGGGTGCCCAAACTGTTGTATTGTAGCAAGTTGTACAAGTTGCTTCTCTTTTGTTATGTTCTGAACTGAAGTAGTTGGCACTGTAGTATCTTCACCGACATGTGCTGGATCATCATTTTCTGTAGATGCTGATTGACATGACTCAAAAGTATTTAATTTACTCCCAAGTATATGAGTGCCTAATTATACTATTGATTGATGAGTCCGAGGTCAATCCATAGAGAAAATATTTAATTTGTTTATTTTAGTTTACCCAAAAAAATGAAAATAAAATTTAAATATATGAAACCTAATCTAAGCAAACTTATGAAATTAAATTAGTTAGGTTTATAGACCTACCCTTAGTAATAAATACAATTTAATCAATTCTTTTTATTTTTATTTTATTATCCAAAAGATTAATTTTATAAATTACAATTATTTTCACATTAATTTTATTATGAATTAAGTACTTAGTGTGCCAAATTTAATTTGTCTATAATAAGTCAAAATACAATTTTACCATATTTTATACTAAGATATTAAGAATTCATTGGGCTAAACTCCCATGTTTGTCTACAATAAATCAAAATTTTAAAATATAAAATATGAATAAAATTAAATAGAAAATAATTTAATTTGTATAATTAAAAATAAAATTTGATTAAATCATCTTTTTCTACTAAGAGTTTCACTTTACTCTAACTATTAGTATTTAGCTAAGCATAATCGAAATAAAAGTAATTATTAAAATTGAAAAATACATAATTAAAAAATGGTATCTAAAAATTGAAAATAAAAATAATTTTATTTATTGAAAATATATTACAAAGAGAGATGAGAAAAAGAATTTGAGGAGAAAGAAGAAAATGAAATGTGTAGAGAGGTGTGTTCCCCCCTTCTCTATTTATACTAATACATGATTAATTTACACACTCAAATAAATAAAGCTAATTACATCTTAGCCATACATATGTCCCACTAACAAACATAAACCTAACTTAATCCGCTCAAGCACATAAAACACATTCCATTAACAATTACCACACTTTACATGGTAAAAACTTATAATTTCACAATTACCACATTTACCGTGGTAAAAACTTATACTTTTATAACAAAAGTTGCGGATCCTTGTCTACAATGACCTAACTTCTCAGATTTTCAGAATTCAAATTTAACATTCATATATTTTTTTGGAGCCTCAAATTGCGTGTTATTATTTTTACTTAGTAAAAAAACGAAAATATACAAAATCAAATATTTAGAAAAATAATTAAATATTCAAAATATGTTACATAATTACAAATGTAAATTATAATATAAGCACAAAATAACATTTTTACTCCTTAATAAACATACAATTTTTAACACTAATCACTATAGCTTAGCTTTTTACACTAGTGTGCTAAAAAGTAAGATTTTGTGACTTCTCTTCAACTTGAGTTTCTTCTTGGGTTGAAATGGGTTCAACTCTTTTTTTTTAACACAATTACTGGGGTATGCATATCCTTTCTAAACCTTAAGTTAATCACTTTAAAATGCTATTTTCCTTCTTTTGTGTTGCTGGATAAACTGCCCTTAGGTTTATTGCTTAATGCTGTAGTAAGTTGTCCAACCTAATTTTCTAGGTTTCTTAAGGATATAACTTGACTTTAGACCATTTCTTCATTCTTCACAATGTACTCCTTAATCAAAGCTTCAAGAACACTAAGCTGATCATTGCTGGTGTTTTTTTGCCCTTGATTTTGTGGGTGAAATTCAGGTGGTTGAGCAAGCTTATTTTGTCTATTGGATACTGCAACATGTTGATTTTGATTACTCCATAAGAAGTTTAGGTGTTGTCTCCATCTAAGGTTATAAGTGTTTAAGTAAGGATTATTCTGGTTCTATTTGTTAAAGTCACCCATATAGTTCACTGAAGCTGGATTTCCAACACAATTGTCAAAGAGATGCCCTTTTCCACAATAAAAACAAATTAAATCAGCAATTTAGTTGACAGTTGTTGGGGCAGTAATCACAACCTTCACTATATTTGTTATTGAGGTTACTTGAGCTGATAATGCTGTCAAGACATCTATATTGTGAACTTCTGCTGGTCCTCTTATTGTGCTTATTTGGTATATGGCCACTGATAGTTGTTTTGGCTATCTTTTCCAAAATTTCATAAGCTTCATTGTAAGACTTAGACAATAAGGCACATTTGCTGAAGCATCCACCATCAACCTAGTACTTGGGTTAAGACCATGTTAGAAAGTTTCTAACTGTATACATTAAGAAATACCATGATGAGGACAACTCCTGCATAACTCCTTGAATCTTTCCCATGCATCATACAAATTTTCATCTTCAAGTTTATGGAAAGTAATGGAATCAGGCTGTAGAGAGTTCAACCATGCTCTTGCTCGATCCCTTAGAAAAAATAGGAAGAGTATGAATCTCAATGGTTCATGTGATGCTCCAACAATCTTAAAAGCATCACTTACTTTGGAAATAGTTTAAAGTGAAAGTGAGGATCTTCTGATGGAAATCCATTGAATTGCCCCACTATTTGAAGCATCTGAAACATCACTGGTTTACACTCAAAATTAGCAGTTTGCATTTCAGGTCTAAATATTCCAAAATTTATGGCTTGAGGGGCCAACATGGCATAATCTCTATAGCTCTGTCTCTATCATCTGCTGCGTAGATAATATTGTTTTTCCCTAGTTGCCCATGAATATTTTGTCCATTTTGACCTTCTTGACCTCTGTGTGCATTGACAGGTTCTATTTCTTCTGAAGGATTTAAGTTCCCTATACCTCATAAATCATCTATGTCTGCAGCAGATTTTAAATTTCTATGTTCTGTTCTTAATCTTCTTGCAATTCTTTCGATTTCTGAATTAAACTAGAATTCAATAGGTTTATATATACGAATTCAAGGGTTGCTAGAGCACTTCTGCCAACAAAGCGAACAAATTAAAAGAGAAATAAAAATTAGAAAAAACTTATTGATTTCACAAATCCCAATAAACAGTTAACTAGCAATAGTGTCAAAAACTTTTTGGGTGGTTTGCTTACCATAAGTGTCAATGTGCAAGTGTGCAAAACAAATAATATACTAATGAGTATTCAGTGCTTCTCCACAATGATTGATGTTATAGGATTTGCTATAGCAATCTTAATAGTGCAATTTCAAGCTAAAATAAAATAATCAATGAAACTAATAAACTAATGAAATTAAAAATGTAATAAACAAAATGCAATAAGGAAAATCTCAATAGGAAATGAGTAGTTGAGTGCTTAAACTTACTTAATGGTATTAACTATTTTTTCAATTAATATTTTGGTGCTACAGAATCCCTCATGCATCCTCAACTGTCACATATTGGATATCTTATATCTAATGTAACCTAACAGTGACCAATTGTTACGCTAACATTAGCTATAACATTATGCGTTCTAGGATCTAATTACCCTACAAAGTGAATCAATATGTCTAGTTCTTCACTAATTTTATATCAAACATGCCTTGTTAAAATTGATATTAACTTGACTTGAGAAACTCAATCTAAAACCATGTATTGTCTTAATTTGTTCTACTAAGTTAGACTTTTTTTTTAGGCCCTTTCTTAACTAGTATCCACTAAATAGGTGGTCAGTCGAAACGAGGAATTGCAATAAGTAAAATTAAGATAAAATGTTGCAGCAAATTCTGAGCAACATATATATATCAGTCAAATAGCCATTAAACTTGTTTAACACTTAACCACAACAAAGTTTAGTTCATGATTTGGGATAAAATAGCAACAAGAATCATTCTAGCCATCAAATACATTCCTATAAATAAAGAAAAATAAGAAAACAAGATAAGGAATTGAATTCTGCTTAATCTTTGTGATCACTCATTATTTTTCTTCTTGAATCTTTTGTTGCAACCTTTAAATCTCTCTTTTTCTCTGTTTTCTTTTTGTTTTTCTCTATTATTTTTCCTTAATGACAGCTCTCCCTCTTTTTTTTTTTTACATGTGCTCCTTTTATATCTTGGAACTAAGACAACCAAAAGTGTGTGACCGTGTGTCTTCCATTTTTGGAAATCTTTTTGGATCGCAATCTTTCAGTTAACATGCATAAAATCTCATCTGCAATTGCTACAGGATTGTTGCAGCAGTGACTATAGCATCTCTTTTGTTCCAGACTTGTTTTATTTCCTCTGCAGGCAACTTCTTTTGTGGTATCTGCAAGTCTATTGATACAACTTTCCATCTATAAAGCTTGAGTAGCTTTCTGGCCCTTTACAATCATGCACATAATCAAAGCACAAATTATTCTAAAACACAATCAACTTATTAAAATTAAACTTAAGCAACTGTTTATGCAAAATGTAACTAAAAATATAATAAAAACACATAATTTATTCTTTAAATAATATTGATTTAAGTCTAAAAATGCCATGAATAACTCTTATTTCATAGAGTTATCACTAAGCTTGCTATTGACTATGACACAACCAAATAAACATATAGATTTTCCTCTGACACTAGTTTAGAAAGAATTAGAGGACTGCCCATGTACTTTTCAATTCTTGGAACGCTTTCTCACATTCATTTATCCACATAAGATTTTTTCCCTTTCGGAGAGTTTTAAAGAATGACAAACATTTATCTATTACTGGCGAAACGAAGTGACACAAAGCAGCAACTCTCCTTGTTAAATATTTGGACCTTCTTTATTGTCTTTTATGATTGTACATCCAACAGAGCCTGAATCTTCAAAAGCATATTTACTTATATTTAGCTTTATCTAAAGCTGTGACGTGATCCTCCATTTTCTTACTTTTAACAAGCATCTTATCTACATAAACTTTAATATTTCTTCCAATTTGTCTAGTAAATATTTTGTTGACTAATCTTTGGTAGGTCGCTCTACCATTTTTAACCCAAGAGGCATTACATTATAACAATATAAGCCTTTATTTGTAATGAAGCTTGTTTCTCCCTATTTGGAAGATGCATCTAAATTTGGTTATAATCTAAATATGCATCCATAAATGTGAGGAATTCATGTCCTGCAATCGCATCAACTAGCTGAACGATCTTGGTAAAGGAAAATTGTCTTTGGAGTACGCTTTGTTCAAGTCATAAAAATCTATTCAAATCCTCCACTTTCCATATGGGTTTTTAACCATCACTACATTGGCTAGCCAGCTAGAGTAATGCACTGCTCTAATAAATCATGCTTCTAGCAATTTATTAACTTCCTCTGCAATTGCTTTATATCTTTCTAGATTGAAAGACCTTTTTTTTTTGCCGCGCTGGTTTGTAACTAGGATTTACATTTAGTTGATGAGCTATTAATTCAGGATCTATACCAGATATATCTTCGTAGGACCATGCGAACACATCGTCGTTTGTTCTGTGGAAATTTTTTAATATGTGCAAGCAATTTTGGAGTTAGCGATTGGCCAACTCGGGTATATTTACTTTGATCTCCTTCTCGCGACTGGACAATGTCTAATTCTTCTACTAGTGAACCCCTTTGCTTACTTTTTTTTTCCCTTGAGTCAAGCATAATCTGTGGGTTTTCATGTTTGTCCTTCTGCCTCTCAAAGCAGTAGCGTAACATCTTTTGGATTTCTCATGATCAGCTGTTAAAACTCTAACTCTTCATTTTGTAAGAAACTTTATCATCAAATGGTAGATTGAAGTTATTGCTCGAAACATGCTTAAAGTTTGTCTTTCTCAGATGACACTATAAACTGATGGATGCTCTATTACTGAGAAATTCACTATCTTAGTAACTTGGTAAAATTGTTCCCCAATAGTCACTGGTAACTATACATTGCCCAAAGAGATCAAACATTCTCCTAAAAACCCAACCGATGGTGTGCGTATTAGCCTTATTTTTTTCTCATTCAATCATTATTTTATCAAATGCACAGAATATCAACTGAACTTTTATTTTCTATTAAAACTTTGTAGACCTTCTTATTTACAAGGATTATGGAGACAACCAAGGAATTATCATGTGGCTGATGTATTCCTCTCGCTTTTCATTTGTAAATGTGATGGTGTTATGTCTTATCTTGGCTTCCTTTTGAGTTCTACTCATCAAATCTACAAAAAAAAAAACTCCTAGTTTATTTATAGCCACCTAGCATAAGCTTTTTAAGCCTTATTAGAATCTTCTCTACCTGTGGGTCCACTAATTATGGTTCTTATGGGCGTGCCACCTACAATCTCTTGGTTTACTATTCATATAACTGCAGATGCTTCTGTTTTTTTTTTGTGTAGAATTGGATAGAATCTCATCAGGCATTCTTATACTATATTTCCTCACAAACTCTTTAAGATATCCCCTCTAGATCAGGAATTTTACTTCCTCCTTGAGATCGAAACAATCTTCAGTGTTGAGACCATAATCTCAGTAGTATATGTAGTATTTACTTCTATCTCTTTTGGTTGCTGTCTTGATATCCTTGAGTTTCCACAGTAATTTTGAATTCCTTATTTGTATCAACAGCTATTCTCTAGGCACATTAAGCGGCGTGTTCCGAGGGAAACTACACTGCGAAATCCTAGGATTTTTAACTTCTGGTCTACTTGTTTTTTCTCTCTTTTCAACTAGTTCTTCCTTTCTCTTCCCCTTTTCTCTTGCTCTTTGTGAATCCCTCTTCTTTTTGTACTAGTTAACTCGTCTTTATTAGAGTATTTTTGTGCTCTTGACAACAACTTGGTGAAGGTTCTTAGCACATTTTTATAAGTAAGTAATGAAATCTTCTTAGTTGTAACCCGGCCATAATGGCAGTCAAGGCTACGGGATCACTATAGTTTTCCACTCGTACGACATCTTTGTTGAAGCAGGTAATGTAATCTTTTAATGACTCATCATTCCCTTGCTTGTCTGACAAAAAATAAGTCAGGGGAAGCTGATGGTCTCTAGCTCCAACAAATTAGCTAATAAATATCTAACTTAGCTAGGGAAATGAAGAAATCGATCACAGATACAGCTTTCTATACTACCAACGTGTTGCTCTAATGAGTGTCAGCAAGAATACTCCATGCATGGCTACTCTTTATGCTCCTTGCAGCTCCATCTAAGACTTATAAGTCTCTAAATATTCTATCGAATCTCCTTCTCCACCGTATAACTTTGTCTGGGGCATTTTGAATTTTAGAGGAAATGGTGCATCCAATATGACCTTGGTGAAATGAGGTTATATTCCCTCCATGTATGGTCCAATAGGAGTTTTCTCAATATTCATCTATCATTTTCTTTTTCTTTTTTAACTCTGTCTCCAAGCCCACTAAGTCAGCAATGGACTCAACTTTCTCATGCATCCTAAATTGGATTCTAGATTGTGATTTTTCATTTAATTTTCTCTCTAAGATCTCTGGAGTTTAGTGCTTATTGAAGATTGCCTTTTTTATAATTGGCATGGCTTGCATGGCTTTTAACTCATGAGTCATCTTGAGATCTTTCCCTTTTATGACCATGTTATTGATCATGATATTGTTGTTGCTCTTCAATTGGTGGGATGGACCCACAGTTCCTTTGGCTCTTTATATATTAGAGTGCCAAATTCATGTTTTCTATTACGTCAGTCACTTGATGTGCAAGCGGCGACTGCGGGCCCATGCTACCGCACTACCTTCTTAGGGGGCTTCGGACCTGTGGTAACCCATGGTTATGATAATGGTGTTAGCTTTGCTGACTCATGATTTTGTTTTGAGTGATTTTAATTGCAATTAATTATATTTTCCCCACAGACGACGCCAATATGTTGACCTTGTTTTTACTGAACTAAAAAATTAAATAAATTGGACGATATAAAGAGCAAAACTCTGAGAATTTACGTGGTTTAGTGATGGCCTATTTCCATGGGAATCAAAAGGCCAAACTTCATTGTTCAATAATAATTACAATGATTTTTTTTTGCTATTTACCTCTGGATTTTGGTTGCCCTCATGCATTAAGTGCTTTCTATGTATAATACATTTTTTTGGTATTATAAGTTGTTGATATCTCCTTATTCTGACCAGCTTCCACCACTTAATCAGAGTTTGATTCAGAGTTCATATTCATCTTCTTCTTAAAGTTGGTTTTTGAAGTTTCTAGATTTTTCCTTTTTTTAACCGCCACCTTAATTAATTATTTAACATTTCATTTTCCTTCATGCTCTATGCTCTATTCTCTTTAATTAATTAATTGCTTTTCATGCTTCATACTCCCACTTTAATTAATTATTTGACTTTTCATATTCCATGCTCCATGCTTTATGCTTCCACTTTAATTAATTATTTGACTTTTGATGCTTCATGCTCCTTGTTTCTACTTTTTTTAATTATTTGATTTTTCATGCTCCATGCTCCATGCTCAATGCTCCCACTTTAATTAATTATTTGACTTTTTTTGCTCCATGCTCCATGCTTCAACTTTAATTAATTATTTGATTTTTCATGCTCCATGCTTCATGCTCAATGCTCAATTCTCCCACTTTAAATAATTATTTGACTTTTCTTGCTCCATGCTCCATGCTTCAACTTTAATTAGTTATTTGTCTTTCATGCTCCATGCTCTCACTTTAATTAATTATTTGACTTTTCATACTCTATGCTCTATGCATTTTAATTAATTATTTGCTCTTCAAGCTCCATGCTATATGCTTCCACTTTAATTAATTATATGACTTTTGATACTCCATGCTCTTTAATTAATTATTTTGCTTTTCATACTCCATGCTTCATGCTCCACTTCTGTGCATAGCTTCGCATTCTTCACTCTTGTATATAGCTTTGCATGGTTTACGTTTCCTTTTTCATGCTTCTTTCTCCACTCTTGCGCATGTTTTTAATCCTTGGCTATTGAGAAACATGTTTTTAGTGTCGATAATTAATGAACTTGTTAAATAACATTATCAACCCATAAAAATGTGCCGTAAGAAATTGTTTATAATGTGGACATAAAATATATTGGGAATGAAAGATATAATTTTTGTATAACTTGTATTTATTGTTATTGTTTAAAATTATCTTCTATAGAATAAATTTTTGTTCCATCTCCATATGCTGTGATGTGATTATTTTAAATCTTGAATTGAATTGTAAGTCTATTTTTAGTCTTTAATTTTACTTTTCTTCAACCATGCATGACCCTGGAATAAATGTGATTAGTTGATCGCACTCAAAGATTGTACACAAGTATAGTATGAAGTAAACGTAGCTTTCTTCATGACTCCAAACAATATATTTTGATTTTCATCACTCTCATTTAGCATATATTTTCCTTGTGAATTCCTATCTTATGCTGCATTAGGACCGTAATGAAAAGAAAGCAGCATTTAGTTTGGATAAATTTATGAGATACTAAACCATAAACAAATTTAACTCATCATAATTTTTTCACTAATCTATTAAAATTTCTCAGAGAATGAGCATCAACTTTGTTTGATTCAAAGATTAAAATATTAGTTAGGCATACCCAAGCTTCAATTCACTATAAGAATATTAGTCTCTAGTGACGAAAAAAGTTTTATCGCAATAAGTGCTTTATAGCAAGGGAAAAATATTTTGTCGCCAAAGGTATAGTAAAAAAAATATTTAATTATTACTTTTAGCAACAAAAAAATTCATCGATACAACAAGGGCTGTTGTGACCATAAATTTGCTGAAAAATTTTAGCGATAAAAAAATTGTTGGCACCCAAATCTATAGCGGCCAAATTTTTGCAACAAAACTATTCGTAGCAAAAAGTGTATATTATATTGTTAGGTGATTTCTAATGCAATAGGTGTTAATATCTAAGTGTACACAACAAATAATATATTGATGAGTATTCATACAGTCTCCATAATGATTGATCTTATCAGATCTGATACAACAATCTTAACAGTGTAGTTTTATTCTAAATTAAAATAAGACAATTATAAACTAATGAAGTAATTAAAATAAAAATGCAATAAGAAAGTTTTTTATGTCAAACATAAGGATGCAATCAATGGGAAAGGAGTAGTTGAGTGACTATGGCTTTGACTATTTTTTCAATCATTGTACCGTTGTTACAGCATCTACTACAACATTGGGTAGAATCCCTCATGCATCCTCAACAGTCGTTTGTTGGATATTATATGCATAATGCAATCTAAAAGTGACCAATTGTTATGCTAACATTAGATATATCATTAAACGTTTTAGGTTCCATTTACTCTATAAGGTGAATCTCTATGTATAGTTCTTCACTAATTTTAGATAAAGTATGACCCTATTTAAATCAAGATTAACTGAACTTAGGAGACCCAACGTAAAACCAAGTATTGTCTTAATTTGTTCCACTAAATCAGACATTTATTATGTTCTTTCTTAGCAGTATCCACTAAATGTGTGGTCAGGCAAAATAGAAAATTGCAATAAGTAAAATTAAGACAAAATGTTATAGCAAATACATAACAACACACATATATCAGTCAAATAACCATTAAGCTTGTTTAACACTTAATCACAATAAAGTTTAGTTCATGATTTATGATAAAACAGGAAATACCTTACAGCCATCAAGTACATTCTCATAGATAAATAAAAACTAGAAAATTAGAAGAAGAATTAAGTTCTTATTAGTCTTGGTGATTTCTCTTCCATTTTCTCTTTGAATCCTCTGTTGCAGTCCTCAAATCTCTCTTATTCTCTGTTTTGTTTTTGTTTTTCTCTATTAATCCATTTTCAATGACGCTTTCCTCCTTGTCTTTTTATCTATGCTACTTATATAACTTGGACTTAGGGCAACCAAAAGAGTATGGTGGGCATCTTCTATTTTTGAAAACCTTGGACCGCAATCTTTTAGTTATCGCACGCGAAATCCAGTCTGTCGTTGCTAAAGGATTGCTGCAGCAATGGATACAACATCTTCACTGTTCTAGGCTTTTTTTAGTGCCTCTGTAGCCAAGTTTTTTTGTCATCCCTGCAAATCTATTGTAACAACATTCCATCCATAAAACTTGAACTTTCTAATCATCTACAATTATGAACATATTCTAAGCACAAAATGATCTAAAACAAATCAAATTATTAAAAATAAACTTAAATAGATGCTCATGCAAAATGCAAATAAAAATGCAATAAAAACATATTGTTTACTCTCTAAGTAACATTGGTTTAAGTTTGAAAGTGTAATGATAACTCTCATTTCATAGAATTA
This sequence comes from Citrus glauca, assembly GCA_029633175.1. NCBI lineage: Eukaryota > Viridiplantae > Streptophyta > Magnoliopsida > Sapindales > Rutaceae > Citrus > Citrus glauca. The sequence continues at coordinate 7,402,975 of JAQOOD010000004.1, read as the reverse complement.
TCAACCATATAGCATGGTTCCGATCATCGCTAATTCCATCTATAACGACGAAAGAAAATTCGTCGCAAAAAGTGGTTTTATTGACAAAAGAATAGAATGTTTTAATGACAAAATAATATCAAGATTTTTTTATTTATATAATAATTTAAAGAATATATTTCAATTAATATATTTTAGTTCCTCAAAAAATATAAAAATAGAATTTGTGCAAATTTCAATAATTCCTGCCAAATAATTAAATTATACTTTATTTACCGGCAAAAAATATCTTAAAGAAATTTCAATTACTCCCTCCAGATTTAATAAAAATAATTTTAAGGAATTAATGTTTAATTAAAATAATTAAATAATTTTATTATTCCAATTAAATATGTCATGTTTATATGATAGACAATAATCATGAATGGGAAGCGTTTATGACATATGTTGATCATGTGTGAAAATTTTTCATCAAAGTAACAAAATACAGAATTGTAATGGATAATACGTCATACATATAACATGACATATAAAATGGTAATATTATTTATTTTACACTAAAATCAATAATGGTCACTCAACTATCATGCCATAGGGTAGATGATCGATAATAAACGTTATAAAGGCCTTTTTTTTTTCTACTAGTGCAAAGTTTGCAAAATTTTGCGCCAACATCTTTCTTCCCAAGTTCTCACTAATCATCACCATTGTGTTATACTACCTACTTTCACAAGTTATAATTAAAAAAAAAAAGTCAAATGCATCAACAAAGACAATAGAAACTAAGATGAATTTTTGTTAAAGCTTTCGATATTGATCATATGCTAAAATGTTTTTTACCTAAAAAAACGAACTCCTTGACATAATAGAGTGGAGTCTTATTATTGATGATGATGATGATAAACCAATTATTGGAAAACTCCAGAGTTAGATTATTCAAAGAGAAAATGGAGAGTACATGAACAAGAAAAGGGGAAGAAAACATATAATAAAGACATATCTATGTGATTTTCTTTTATATAAAAACTTTAATTCATTATTACTTATATGACATAGAGCAAATGAATCCTAAGGCAACAAAGAAATGGTTTCAATCAGATTATCAAGCTGTCTCCCATTGATTGCAATTAGTTGATTACATGTTTAATTGAAAATTGAAAAAGTCCGGAAGAATGTAGTGGCGAGGGGTTGAAGAAAAAGAGAATAGAAATTACTCTAATAAATTGTAAATATAGAAGAGATTAAGGGGTAGAGTCAAAAAAGACAAAAAGACGAGTATGCTGCACCCGTTGCACCGGAGCTGGATCGATTAATTCAACTCGTTGAGTGGTAGTAGGTGGTTTAGACAAATATCACGGCCTTAAAATTAAATAAGCCAACTTGTTCAGAATTGGATTGACAAATTGGGATGAAATTATATTGTGGCTTGTGGGTAACTTTCAAACCAAATTTAAAACATTTATGTTAAGATTCTTTTCGGAAGATCAAAAATTATTTGTATTTCATTATATAGTAATCCTGATAAGGTAATTGATGTCTGATGATGAATGTGGCGTTCATAGATTGATTTTTTCCCCTTATCAATTAATATAGGAACGTTTTAATTCGAAGAAAGAAAAATAAAAACATAAGCGATTATATTGTCTATTACAATATTGTCATAATTGGTTGTCTTTATCTTCTTTTTTAGTCAACCTACTAAACTTTTATCTTTAAAAAAAAATTGCTTAATTTTGAAGTTTTTGAACCTGTCTACATTTCTGATATAATATATTACTATATTTCACGATGTCCCATTAAATCAACTACTTATTTTATTAATTGCCTCCATGTTATTCATGTGCATGTGCGCTACAACATTGGTAATGAGTGCTAATATGAAAGTTTACACTTAGATATTTGGTTAGAAAACGACCTCTTTAATTAATCTTTTTATGTGTTGAATATGGTATATGTTAATGATGTTTCTACCAGTCACACAATTTAAATTTGCTTATTGATGTCTCTCCCTCACATCTCTCCATCTCTTGCCACTAAACAATTTTTTTTTCTTGTCTTTCCAATTCATGTGAAAGAAAATTTTAAAATATTTATTCCACCAAAACTCAAATTTAATTATGGCGGTTTTATGACATTTATTTACGTGTTATGATGTATGGTTTCTAGATCCGCAGAGTTAGAAATATTAAAATCAATTTTCAATAAATGAGTCATTATTATGCTAGAGCCAACTTAAACGGTGAAGGCCATTGTAAAAGCTGAAGAGATTTGTCTAGTGAAGCTCAAATATTATGTTCACATTATCTTGTTTATTTCCTTCTCTTTCTGGTCGACAATACGTAATGGCTTGATTTTCAGTTGTCAATGCCGAAAAACGATCTCAACAGCTAAATTTGTTTTTTTTTTGGGGAATCACAATGCGAATGCAAGCTCAAACGTTGATCTGAAGAAGACTTTATATACCTATCAACCATAAAACACGGTTAAGATACACCGGTGGGGTTCCCGCGTAAACCCTCCAATGCTTAAGTCAGAAATTGTGTATGAGAGAAAGACAAACAAGAAGGAAGAATCGTGAAAAGTGAAAATCAAGGAATTTTTCAGGTAAAGAAGCTAAAAATCTTGTAGGGAATGTTAAAGCATTTAGATAGGTGACTTGTAGAATTTTTGGTTCATTTCTCTAACCCCTTCACTTGATACACTTTTTAGTTTAAATAGGCTCTTGGTCGTGGACGGTTACTTCCTTAACTTTAGCTCGATTTCTTCAGCAGTTGCAAGTGGTTGTCAGTTGGAGACGGTTTAAATAAATCGTGGCATACAACTTTCCTAGAGATTAGGCCATGTTATTTTAACAAATAATCTTCCATGTCGAGCTAATTCTCAGGTCGGACAAATGAATTTCAAGGTCAGATTACTTTACTTCTAGATCAGACTGGCGAGTTTCCCGGTCACTCATGGAGGCTTAAGGTTGTATTCTTAAATCAGGTCATTCACATACACCTCAAGTTGTACTTGTAAACTAGACTGCCAACATAGACTCCGGGTTGTACTTATGAGGTCAGCTTGGCAGTAATAAATTCTGAGTAGATTGGGGTCGACTATATTTCTAGACACTATCAAAAAAATCCAACCCAAACACCAGACCCCTAGTTTTCAATACTGAAAATCCATTTTCGGTGTTGAAAACTAATAATTTAAAAATAGAAAATTTGCTCAAAACCCAACATCAGTCCTATAGTTTTCAATATTAAGAAGACATGAACGATATTGGAAACTGAAACAAAAAAGAAAGAGGAATATGGCCATAATCGGAAGAAAGATAGTGTAAAGCGGAATAAAGCTAATGCCGACCACAACAAGACTGAAGATGTATAGGCTATTGCCGACCGTAACTAGGCTAGAAATGTCGACCTTAAGAAGCTCAAATGTTGACCTCACTATAGAACTAGAGAAAAGATATCCTTCTCAGCTATAGACCTCAAGTTACAATGTTGACCTCAACTGCAGATCATACTAAGCTAAAATGTTGACCGCAACTCAACTGCAGTCCCACCAAACAAAAGTGTCGACCTCAACCGTAAATCCTACCTAGCTAAAATGTTGACCTCTACCGTAGATCCTACCAAGTTAAAATGTCGACCTCAACCGTAGGCCTACCAAGCTAAAATGTCGACCTCAACTATATATCCTACCAAGCTAAAATGTTGACCGCAAACTTAGATCCCACCAAGTTAAAATATTGACCTCAACCATAGGCCCTACCATGCTAAAATGTCGACCTCAACAAAATTACAATAATTTGTCAACCTAAATGAGGCGAGGATACTTGCAAAATAATATATGTCGATTTAAAATTGGAGCAAATAATTTAGATGAGAATATCAAATAATCAAATTAGGTTAGACTAAAATTTAATGACCTTGATCTTGATAAGTCTAAGTCAATCTATTTTTGTTGGACCTCAATAATGTCCAATTGTCGAATTCGATTTCCATAGGAGAGGATAATTATTCACGTAAGACCTCAATAAAGTCTAAATGTCGACCTCAATCTCAAATAAGACCAAATGATTATTCATGTAAGACCTCAATAAGACCAAAATGAAAATCTCAATCTCCAATAAGATCGGATAGTTATTTAAGTAGAACCTTAACAAGACTTAAATGTAAACCCCTATCTCAAATAAGGCTGGATAATTATTCATGTAGGACCTCACGAAAGCCCAAATGTTGATCTTGATCTCAATAAGATTGGATGAGTTTTTCACTTCAGACCTCAACAAAGCCAAAAGTCGATCTTAATCTCAATAAGATTGGATAAATTTTTCACGTCGGACCTCAATAAAGCCAAAAGTCGATCTCAATCTCAATAAGATTGGATAAATTTTTCACATCGAACCTCAACAAGACCAAAAGCCAATCTCAATCTTAATAAGATTGGATAAATTTTTCAGGTCGGATCTCAACAAGGCCAAAAGCCCATCTCGATCTCAATAAGATTGGATAAATTTTTCAAGTCGGACCTCAACAAGGCCAAAAGCCGATCTTAATCTCAATAAAATTCAATAAATTTTTCAGGTTGTACCTCAACAAGGCCAAAAGCCCATTTTAATCTCAATAAAATTGGATAATTTTTGTACGTTGGATCTCAACAAAGCCAAAACTCGATCGTAATCTCAATAAGATTAGATAAATTTTTCACATCAGACCTCAATAACACCAAAAGCCGATCTCAATCTCAATAAGATTGGATAAATTTTTTCGATTGGACCTCAACAAGGCGAAAAGCCAATCTCAATATGAATAAGATTAGATAAATTTTTCACGTCATACCTCAACAAGGCCAAAGGCCGATCTCAATATAAAAAAGATTGGATAATTTTTTTAGGTTTGACCTCAACAAGGCCAAAAGCCAATCTCAATCTCAATAAAATTGGATAAATTTTTCATGTTGGACCTCAACAAGGCCAAGAGTCAATCTCAATCTCAAGTAAAACCGGTCACAAGTAAACAAGTTGAGAAATAGAGTTCCACTTCTAAGTAACCTCATTGATATTAATATAACAGAAATTACATAATTGAACACAAACGAATCAAAATAGCAAAGAAACAAACTTTCCTAGCATATATAAAGAAAAAATGCAAACAAGATCATTAGTAAGATTGGCCTACTAGTAGTATTTTCAACAGGTGCTCTGCATTCCATACCTTGGTGATGACCTTGTCATCCTAATAACTTAACTTATATGCCCCATTACCAAATGAGTGTACTTTGTACGATCCTTCCTAACTCGGCCTTGGAACTCCATCAATAAATTTTGAAGCTCATTGGAAATGTCATTCGTCATTTTTTCCCACTTTTACCACTCTGTTCAAATCATCCTCACCCACCGGCACTTGTTTCATTTCTTTATTAGGTTGTTGTTGGTGCAATCTATTCTTAACTTGTTGATTAATACTCATGATCTGCATGGATTCTCTTGCAGAGGTAGCGTAACAACTTTGAGTTCTTTGTTGTTGGCCCCTCGTCACTCCAACCCTACCTTGAACTCTAAACTTTACACATTGTATATGGGTTGAGCTTACAACTCCTGCTATCCTATTGAACGGTCTGCTTAAAATAACTTGATAAGGGCTTGGCTCATTAACTACCACCTATTTCACCATCACTGTCTTTTGTAGAGAGCTAGACCCTATTGCCAGTGGCAAGTCAATCAACTTGAGGGGAATCAATTCAGCTCTGCCAAACCCCTTTAATGAACTAGATCAAGCCAGAGGTCTCCTATTTGTAGATTGTTCAGAGTTTTCTTAAACAAAATACCGACCGAGCTTCCCTCATCTACAAAAGCCTCGTTTAATTCCTGCCCTACCAAGGCAACCTTTACTACAAACGCATACTCATGTCGATGTGCAACCACTTCCTCATCCTCGTCCGTGAACATGATCGGCACCCTTTAAACCCACTTCTTCTTTAGTGTCAGAACATTAAAATTCACCTCATAACTTTTTAATGAATATCTACTATAATTTCTCCTCAAGCAGTTTGAGTCTCCTGCTAGGGGCGGCCCTCTCATAATCATCATCACTACATTATCTCTAATTTCTCCTCTTCTCCCACCTCTTCCTTGGTCATCCACATACTCCTTTCGATATTGATTTTGCACTAGCCACTCAATCTGTTCTTTCAAGTCTATGCAATCAACAGTTCCATTTCCGGTCACCTTGTGAAAATTGCAATACTTGTGGTGAGCACTTCTTCCCTGACTCTCTACAATTGGCTTTGGAGGTGATAGTAACCTCTTATCTTTTATTGTAGTATACATTTCTGCTTAAAACGTGTTCACTGGTGTGTATCTTCTATTATACTCTAGTAAGTTCACCCCATAGTCAGATCTCGATTCTCTCATGTCTATAGGCAATGGCAACCTATTGTAGCCTCTTACTCGACTCTCACATTGGTTCCTCCCATAATTATTTCCTTCCTCTCGGCTCCTTTTTATTAATGAGATTTCTCTTCTCTCATGATTTCTTTTTCAATCTTGACCCGACCTTTCTGGTTGTCTCTAATTGAACAACTTTCTGTCGTAATGACGCCTATCATCCCTGTTCATCCTCGATCTATTCCCAAAGTTATCTCCTCTCATTAGCAGGTCTCCCTTTCTCATTGGACCCATTGTCTGCATTTTTATTCTCTTATTTCCTTCCTTTGCATCTTCAGTTTTCATATCCAATTTTGCTTGGTCGTACGCCTCAGCATATGTTGTTATCCCCTTATTATGTAAGCTATTCCACAATCGATTGATTCTCAACCCCTTCTTTAATGCCTCCAGAGCATCTAAATGATCAAAGGCCCCTAGATCGATAACATCTTTATGATACCTGGTCACAAAGCTTCTCAAACTTTCAAATTCTCCTTAGACCAATTTTCTCAATTTGCTCATATCTTGCTCTGGTATGCATTAACTTCTAAAAGGCACAACGAAAAGCTCACATAACTCCTTGAAAATTCCTATGCTTCCCTTCTTTAATCTTTGGTACCACTCCCGTGCTTGTCCTTCTAAGGTTAAAGGAAAACACGGCACCTTTGAAAATCACTCAAACCTTAAAGCCCAGTCATCTCATTAAACTTTTCCATATGATGATTCAAGTTAGTTTTTCCTTCATACACTAAGGCTGGAACCACATACTTAGGTGGCAAAGTTATCACCATCACTTCCCGTACCAAGGGGGACTCGTTATCAAGTAACAACCTTCCTAGAACTTTCTTGCCCTCTATGTTTGCCTCTAATGCCTCTAAAGTTTTTTGAAATTGTAGCATTCATTGCTCAAGCTCATTTGCCTATTAGGGGTCTCTTAACTCTTCCCCTTCTTTTCTTTATTCAAGTCATTGATTCTCCCCCTCAACTCATTCACTTGTTCTTCTGAACTTCTATTCTCTTATTCTACCGCAACTTGTGGTAGTCCTATTCCACTCTGTTGTTCACCACTAAACTTTTCCCTTTCTCACGCTCCACTACTCTCTAGATCACTAGCTCGAACTTGAGCCCCTCTGACTTGGGCATCAACCAACCTGCTGATCATCTCCTTAAATCTTTCCATTAGCCTCTCGATCCCTTCTCTCCATCTCTTATTTGTCGTGGCATTCATTTCCTCCTCCAGTTGGTGCAAGGTCTGCCTATCTTCATCATTATCATTTATCGTTATTTCGTAATCTAATAATCTTCTCCTTCTAAATCTTCAAACATATGACTTTTCGCACTGCTCCCAATAGACGGTGCCAAGATGTTGATGCCGAAAAACGACCTTAACAGCTGAATTTTTTTTCTTTTGGGGAATCACAGTGCGAATCCAAGCTCAAATGTCGGTCTGAACACAACTTTATATACCTACCAACCATAAAACATGATTAGGATACGCCGGTGGAGTTCCGATATAGACCCTCCAAGGCTTAAGTCAGAAATTGTATATAAGAGAAAGACAAACGAGAAGGAAGAATCATAAAAAGTGAAAATCAAGGAATTTTTTCGATCGAGAAGTTAAAAATCTTGTAGGTACTATTAAAGCATTTAGATAGGTGACTTGTAGAATTTTTTGTTCATTTTTCTAACCCCTTCAGGCTCTTGGCCATGGACGGTTACTTCCTTAACTTCAGCCTGCTTTCTTCAGCAGTTGCAAGTGGTAGTCAGTTGGAGGCGGTTTAAATAAATCATAGCACACAACTTTCCTAGAGATTAGACCACGTTATTTTAACCAATAATCTTCTATGTCGAGCTAATTCTCAGGTCGGAAAAATAAATTTCCAGGTCAAATTACTTCACTTCTGGATCAGACTGGCGAGTTTTCCTGTCGCTCATAGAGGTTTAAGGTTGTATTCTTAAATCAGGTCATTCACATAAATCTTAGGTTGTACTTGTTAACCAGACCACCAACATAGGCTCCAGATTGTACTTATAAGGTCAGCTTGATGGTAACAAATTCTGAGTAAATTGGGGTTGACTATATTTCTAGATACTATTAGAAAGTGAACATTAGTTATCGTAGTGGTATGTTGCAAACGGATTCTTAAATATGTTATGATATATATATATGCATGCATGCATGTATGTATTGGTATTTAAAATGAAGGGCCTTTACATAGGCATTACATGAAAATAAATACAAGATAAATACAAGTTTGTATACAAATTAACGTAATTGATTGTCGTGGATGAGAATTATAAATTACTAGATATGTTGCCGTCATAAATTTATTTACTTCACATATGAAGGAAAAAGCAAATTCTTGGCAAATAGTTTACAATGAATGAGAAGTGATTAATTTTACCTCGTAATTGAAAGGGGACGAAGACATTGATGTGTTGGTAGATGAATTAATCCAGCTTTGTGGATGATCAGCATCATCAGCTCGTTTTAATTAATCTTTTTATGCGGTCGTGACTATAGTGTATATGGGTACCGTACCTTGTAATTTGTAGGGATGGCAATGGGAAGGGGAGGGGAGGGGACCAATCTCCCCATACCCATCCCCAAAATTTTGCATATGTCCCCGTCCCCGTTAGAATTGCTTGAGAGAATCCCCATCCCCTCCCCGAATAATAACAGGGGATCCCCGAGGGTCCCCGGTCCCGGATAACTAATAGTCTAATACATTTTTTATTTTCGATTTTAAATTAATCATATTAAAATAAAAAATTCAGATAAAAATAAAGTTCAAAATATATCTTACATTAATATTGATCCATTACAAAATCGCATTCAAAATATAAATTATCAAAATAATTATCTTTGCCAATGACTTAATCTTCATAATCCTACAATAAGTGCAAATATTAATAACCGTATAATATAATTACAATGTAAAATAAAACTCATACGGCTATTGTAAACTCGTATCCAACTTTGACAACACATTAAGGCCTCTAACGTGCTTGGATGAAGTTTGGTACGGTACAGGCTCACAACTCTACCACTAATGCTAAAAGCTGATTCAAAAGCAACTGTTGTAATTGTAATTGCCAAAATATCTCTAGCAATCCGAACTAATGTATGATATCTATTAGCATTTGTCTTCCACCAACTCAAAATATTAAAATCTTCCATCCAGGGTATAACTTTCTCATCCAAATATGAATTTAATTCATCCGTAACAACTGCACAATCTCCATTATTTACATAATCATCAAAACCTGTCATCCATTTGGTAGAAGAACTACTACCAATATAATCAAAGCAATAAATAGTTGGTGAAAAATTCAATTAATACTCTTCCACTAATTCCCAGCAAATGGTGACCAATTTCCCAACATACAACTGTTGTGATATTTATTCTTTTTAACAATATTTATAATTTTGTTATTTATTAGTAATTTTAAAAATAAAAATTAAAATTGAAATGGGGAAATGGGTAGGGGATGGGGATTCCACCTCATCCCCGTCCCCTCCCCGAAAAAAAAATTGGGTAAAAAATTTTCCCCGTCCCCTCCCCGAATAAAAAATTGGGTATAAAATTATCCCCGTACCCTCCCCGAATAGGGAAAATCCCCTAAGGTACCCGTCCCCATGGGGATTTTTGCCATCCCTAGTAATTTGGGTATCATCAAATTGTCATAATTTATTCATTTTCTAACCATCTAACGGTGTCCACACAATGAGGTGACATAGTCAAATTTTTATTTTCTACATAATGTAATATATGTATCTTGAACCCTCCTTACTTTAGAAAGATAAAATAAAAATATGTATCTTGAACCCTCCTTACTTTAGAAAGATAAAATAAAAATATGTAGCATAAGAAATAGATAGACATCTACTATAAATTAATTTGAATATAGCAATGCTGTCCATTTGCGGTTCTAATTGTCCATCATCATTCCATGATAATTTGTTTGTGATAATTTTAAATTCAGTGATCAGTACATATACATTATTACTATGATTGAATGGTGGTATTTATGTACACGGTGTGATGTAATAAAGAAACGATCTTACTACAAATTCTTTTTATCTATAATTTTGTAACAAACTATTATCGTTATATATTGTGATGTGACTGTTTTATCTCGAATTGAATTGTAAGAATATGTTTAGACTTCTCTTGGATCATGACAGTATGTAATGTCACTTAAAAATTATACACAATTATGGTCCTATTTCATATTAAGATTTTATAACTTAAAAGTTATAGTTATTATAAAATAAAAATTAAAAATATAAAATAAAAATTAATAATATATAATAATAGAATTTTTTAATAATAATTTTGACCAAAATTATAAAGATATTATTAATTTTTCATCATACAAGTAATAGATCAAATTAACATTAGTTACAAGTCACAACATTTAGTATTTACTAAATATTTTAATACTATATCTTAAAAACTCAATACTAAACACTTTATAACATGTTAGTAAAAGGAGCATTTTAATTTCATACTTTTTTTACGTTTCTTGTGCGATTATTTTCCTTCTGAGCTCTAGTTTCCCTTCCGAGCTTCCCTTTGGGGTGCTTGCCATGGCGGATCCTGCCATGGAAAGGTTCATGGCTGGGTTGTCAGACTTGCTCATTAAACATCCCTCACTGACGGATCACTTCAAGCAGCATTTTATGGCTGAAAAGGATAAGGCTAAAGTTAATGATGACCAAACAGAGGCTTTTAGTACTGCCGCTGTTAAGACTAATGTTCGAAGTCTTGGATTTGAGCCCGAAATTTTACCTGTTCCACCAGTGAGGGAGAAACTGTTTGTTATAAGGTTGAATAATCTACCCTTCAACAAATTGTTGCTTCGTGCAAAAATTAATCTTATTGGTAGGCTTACTGAGCCTCCGGGATCTAATCCCATAAATTGGTTCCTTTTTAGACTATATGAGATGAGTTCAGAATTATGGAATCCTAAAAATTTAATGAGGATAGCTCAAGGAATTGGTCTGCTTTTGCAAATTAATAAAGCCACTAAAAAAAGAAAGGTAGGTGTATTATGCTAAGATTCTTGTCGATGTTAAACTTTCGGGGCCTCTCCCGAGTTCGGTTATGGTTGAATTACCAGATGATGGATTTCTTGTCAAAGTGATGTAAGACAAACGTGTTGTTTGCGGCATTTTTTTTTTTTTTTTTTTGGGTATATAGGGGCTCCTTAAACAGAGTTAAGATAAAACAAAACGGGAATAAGCCACCTCATACAAATCATGAGGAGAAGTGATTGATAGAGGCCGGAGGGGAATTAAAAATATGGAGACCCACAGGTAGAGAATCAGCAAAATGAGCAAGAGCATCAGCAGCAAAGTTAACTTCACGATAAATATGCTTAATGTGCACATGCCATTCACGCTTCAAAAGCTCCTGGATAGACAAAGTCAGCTGCGAATAAGCATTACAGGGTACAGAGGAGCTAGCAATCAGCTGAGTTACACATAAATGATCCACTTCCACCAAAAGCCACCGAATCCCAATCTCCCAAGTAATCATTAACCCTTGATACAATCCCCAAAACCCAGCAATTGTAATAGAGCAGCAGTCGATATTTAGCCCAACGCCTCGAATCCATTGACCATTGTGATCTCGAATAACCCCTCCTGCACTTGATAATCCCGAGTTTTTGCATGACCCATCCGAATTTAGCTTGCACTAGAGCCATGGAGGAGGCGACCAGGAAATCCACATTCTGCTCTTGGTGGCTGCCAAGGTGCTCAAAGAATCATTAAGCCATTGATTTTCCTCAGCCCGTATAGTTATATCCTGGACCATGTGATTTTTGTCAACATAAACATTATTAAAATGAGCTTGGTTACACCAGTACCACAACCTCTAAATGGCGAAACCAAAAATGCAGCTCTAGTCTAGGTTCTTCCGGAACGTCTCCTTGCTTTGGAGATTCCCGCTTATCCACTCCTTCAAGGGTTTAGAATAGAACTCTGCTTGGGATCTCTGTGGAACAAAGTAGCTCCAGATTCGTTGAGCCATGGGGCAATCTCTAAGAACATAAAGAGTGCTCTCCAACTCCAAACCACACCTGTCACAACTGCCATTAGAAACAATATGCAGTCTCATCCGCTCCTTTTTTCTCGAGTCTCTCATACAAGACAGTTCAAATGAAAGTGCGAATAGTTTGGGGTCCTTTCCATCGCCAAGCAAGGAGCCAACTCGAATCCTTCTCCTCATACTCAGAGCTCGCTAGGTGGTGATAGGCCGATCTTACGGTAAAGTTACCCTTAATGGAAGCCAACCAGTAAATCTGATCCTTTCCCCTTTCAGGTCTTGGCAGCTGAATAGATGCAATTTTGAGAAGAATATGGTTCGGTAACAAAGGGCTAAAAATTTCCCATTTCCATTGGCTCTCCTGATTAACAAAATCAACTACTTTCCCATGAAGGATATCCTCACTAATTGGGGCAATAGCATAATCAATGAGGGGCTGTTTTTTAGTAGCCCAGCAATCCCACCAAAACCGCGCATACTCACCATTACCAATAGACCAACCAATACCCTTAATAGTTGTGTTCCACAGTTCACTGATCGATCGCCAAAAATAGGAGCAATTTTTATTAGGCAGTTCAACTGGAGGATGCATGGGTTTAATACCATACTTCGTGCCCAAAACTTTAGCCCAAAGGCTCTCACTCGAAGAGATTAATCCCCAACACAACTTCATTAGCATAGCTTGATTCATAGCCTCGGTTTTTGAAACCCAAACCCCCACTAATTTTTGGTCAGCAAACTGTGCTCCAAATAATTTGACTAAGTTTCCTCCCTTTTGTGTTGCCACTCCATAAAAAACATTTACAAGCTAGGTCAATCTTGCTCTTGACACTAATTGGAATATTTGTCCTCTGCATGGCATAAATCGGAATAGCTTGGAGAACAGATTGAGCGAGACTTGTACGGCCAGCTAAGGAAAGGTGAGAAGCACTCCAAGCTGGCAGCCTTTTCTCCACCTTGTCAACAATTTCTTGGTAAGTGTTCTTGGTTACCCTCGAGTTGAGAAGGGACATACCAAGGTATCTACCAAGATTATTTGTGATGGTAAAATCAAGAGTCTTCCCAATTTTCCTAGCCACCCCCGTAGAGACATTAGAGGAGAAATAGATTGTGGTTTTTTGTTGATTAACCTTTTCACCAGAGCTGCAGCAAAATTCATCAAGGACGGCACTAATACTTTTAGCTTGATCAGGTGAGGCTTCTGCAAATAAGAGCAAGTCATCCGCGAAGAAAAGGTGGGTAAGAGGGGTCCATTTGCGAGACAACTGAATGGACTTCCATTTTCCGGCTTTTACAGTACTACAAATGCCATGAATAAGGCATTCAATGCACAACACAAAAATGTAGGGGGATATAGGATCACCCTAACGAATCCCCCTTCAAGGTTTAAATTCACCTGTCAAGTCCCCATTCCATAGAACATTCATTCGGGAAGTAGTAACACATTCCATTATAATCCGAGTCAAATTCATGGGTATGCCGGCCTCAACTAAAGTCTCAAATATAAAGTTCCAACTCAGCCGATCATATGCTTTTTCCAAATTAACTTTAATTGCCATCTGCCCCATCCCTCCAGTTTTTGTCCTCATTGTATGAATAACCTCTTGCTCCACCACCATCACTACAGGAAAAAGGACTTTTTGCGACGGCTACTTACCATCGTGAAAGGCCTTTTACGTAGGCAATACGACGGCAAATGGTTGACGCAAGTAATCGCGTCGTTTTCCATTTGCGATTGGGAAATGACTGTCGTATGTCATGTTTTGCGACAGCAAACTAGCCGTCGTAAATTAGCATGATGTCGTTAGAATTTAGGCGACGCAAATAAGTTATCAGTTGTTATTATTCATCTATTTTCTTCCCAAATCATATTCTATTTTTTCATTTTCTACCCAAAATATATATTAACAACATCATTCACATTCTGAATAACATTCATATAATTTCAAAATATGAAATATATCATTAATAATTTTCAATTCAATATACAATGTGAATGAAAAGTAACAATTACAACCTAAAATAACAAGTTTTAAAATCAATACAATGAACCAATTATCCAACAACATTATCCATTGAAATCTACAAATCAATTATAAAATCCACTGTGTAAGCAAGCATGCTAGTTGTTACTCTCAAAATTAGGGTTTGCATTTTGATTGTTATGGTGAGAACTTGATGCATCTGGAATCTGCAAATGAGAAGCAAATAAAATCAACAATGAATTTGATTAATTGTCTCTACACTATAAGCTACTTAATTCCAAATATAAGCGCTTGATATTAAATGAAAAATATTTACTCATTTAACAGGTCATTCTTAAGAACTTATTGACAGTTAAAGAATTTAAGTCACCAAAATCAATCACTGCCAACAAATGCAGATTTTCCAGGAAGCAAATTAGTCCACTACTCCTTAAATTATTACTTCTCAAAAAGTACTTAATCCACCACTTCATTCTCTCTACTTCTTTTTCACACTTTGGTCCTTTTACCAACCCAACAATATTACTTGAAATCCTATTTCATAGTAATAAAATTTCCAGTCATGAATAATTTCAACCCATATTAAAATTACTAATATAATGCAACCTTAATCTCATGCCAATGAAGTCTTAATCTTTGAAGCAAAACTCAAGGAATGAACTTATGAATAAGTGAGTATAAAAATTAGCTCAAAATAAACTACTATATTAAAATCATACCCGTTCATTTATGGATGACTGAATCTCGGCAGCAAAATCATCAAAATGGCTTCTCATAAATATATGTATCTCAGCATACTTAGTCTGCAGATCACTATTTTTGCATTGAAGGTCAACATAATTGGATTTCAAACGATTTACCTCTTGTTGCAGTATTTCATTAGCTTCATTTGACTTTGTGTGCATCACATCTAATGGTGTTGGACCATGCCCATAAGTTCGAGCATATCCATGACCATCAGGTCCCATCACTTGAGTAAAAACTCGATCTCTCACAGCTTCTGTTTGTTGTTCCTCTTGTAAGTGAGACAGATGTTCATGAAATTGACTCTACAAACATTTCAACTTGATTAGAATATAAAATGTTTGTTTGTTATCTTAATATGAAATAATATGAAAATAGTTGATTTTTTTTCTTCCTTACAATTATTTCTTCACTCTCTAGATCACTTATACTACCGTTACGTTTTGATCGAGTTTCAATAAAAACGCTTATTCGATCTGCCTTTTTCCCTTGTTTCTTCATCTAAAAAAAGATAATGCATTTAGAGTATTAGAAGAATGAAAAATCAAAATCAAGCACACTTTAAATGTAATGAAAATCATGACAATTTAAACATATGATGTCAAATTAAATTGTAAAAACACTATAAAATATAAACAAAAAACTTGTGTCTACATATTTAATTGAAAAACATAATACTAACCTGCTCTTTTTTAATGGCAAATGAAGTTCGACCAATTCTAGGAAGTGAATACACTTGTGAACGATTCATTTTATTTTTTTCTGCAGCAGCCTAAAACTCAGAATATTTAGTTTTATCTTTTGTTTTGGTGGATGCTAAAAATTAAATGGAAATAGTTAACAATTATGGAAATTGATCACATACTTTAGATTCCTCGGTGCCCCAATAAGCTACCAATGTCTTCCACTGCCCTTCAACAACCCTAGGAGGAATGGATGCAAGGCGTTTTGCATTTGTCTTGCCATTATAATGCTCATTTTTCACTCGATATTTCCAATCCTTCCAAAGTTTTCTTGAATTCTTTAAGCAATAAGGTTTGTAGGCATCTGGAGCATCTATATTTTCCTATGGATATCAATTGAAAAAAGTAAATAATTGAGAGCAACAACAAAGTTGTAAACTTATTTATCAGATGGAATTTTAGCTTGATCTATAAATGACCAAGATTTTAAAGCATATTGTCCTTAGGATACATGATTATAAATCACATATCTTGAAAGAAAATATTGAATCTTTTTTTATATTTAATAGAGAGATACAAATAGTTTGATACCTTCACTTCTTTCCAAATAAATTCCAGGACATCATCAGGCATGTGAGTCCATTCAGCATATGTAAGAGGAACCTTTAGTCCATTTTTTACTACAATCCCAAGGCGAGACTTAAACTTAGATGAATTTGAACCGATCACTTGCCATTCAAAATTGAACTGTAAATGCATAATTTCTCCTGTGCCCTACTCCCGAACACCAAGAGCAGGTCCATGAGCTTGCCTTACTTGTGTAGACTCGCCTAAAAAAATAAGGAAATGTGTAAAAGACAAGAAAATAAACATAAGTTCACAATATTTCTAGCCTATTAAATATCTAGATAAGGACATCAATTAAACAACATTAATCCAACATTATGCCAACTAGAATTTGTAGAATACAGATTTTCAAACATATTTGTAATGTTGCTTTTCAAATACCAACAAAATAAAAAAATTAAATCTATAACAGTAACTTTTTAGACATATTTGTTGGATTTTAAAAATATTAAATCTACAATTTAGTACCTCCTCCGTCTCCATATGAATGGGAGCTTGAAGATGATGCTTGTCGTTGTTTTGATGTTGCTCGTTGCTGAAGTATATTATCCATGGATGTACCTCTTGGTATTTTTGGTG
Source organism: Citrus glauca (assembly GCA_029633175.1). Classification (NCBI taxonomy): domain Eukaryota; kingdom Viridiplantae; phylum Streptophyta; class Magnoliopsida; order Sapindales; family Rutaceae; genus Citrus; species Citrus glauca. The sequence goes on along the minus strand of JAQOOD010000004.1, from coordinate 7,385,904 downwards.
CCATAACTTACTGTAACATCAATTGACTAAAAGCAATTTGGGAAAATCCCCTGTCCTCTAAAAGCTCCACAGTCAGTGTAATTTCATGGGTGTTTTTCAGGAGAAATCTTATAATGGTAATGTCATTCACAAGCTTAATACTCATATTTAATATACAATTCTGCAGAAGAAAAGAACAGAGAGCAAGACCAATGATGCCTAGGATTTTAACTCTAGCTTCAAGTCTTAATTCAAGCTCATACTGAAGAACCTTAATACACACATTTCTTAATGATATGAATGTAAAAACATTATTCGTTATATAAATGTAAAAAAAATGTGAGGTGAGATTCGATTAATAAGAAAGGAAAATAATAACACCTAGACAGGAGGGGACATATTAAGCCTTACCCCTCAAATACGAACTATTACAAAGAATCTGATTTAAAAAAAAATCCAGTCAGTGATCTCACTTGTCAACATCATCATCATCATTGACAACTTCCATGTCAACATCATCATCACTAGGACTATCATCATCAACAACATTTTTATCTACTATAAGTGCATCAACTGTGTCCCTAATCCAACCAACTTCCTCATCACGCATATGTATATTATTAATTAATTGTTGTTGAGCATATAGCTCAACTTGAGGAAGCATTGGACCACAAGAAAAATCTTTTGAATACATATCATATACATCTCTAATTGTCATTTTGAGAACAACATGCCAATTCATGTCTAAAGGATCTTGCACATAACAAACTTGTTCAGCCTGTTCAGCTAAAATAAAAGGTTCATCACCTAATTGATTATTTTTATATAATAAATGATTAAAATTCACTAAAGTGAATTTAAATTCATCTTGTTGTTTACCTACTTGATTATCAATCCAATCACCTTTGAAAAGGACATATTTCATATCATTGCTATAACGGATTTCAAGTATATCCGTCAACACCCCATGAAACGTACATTGCCTGATCGAGGATTCTTGTCCCTTGCACTTGCATAGCTTACAGTATCAGCCTTCAAAACAATGCTAGAGTTTTGAGTGACTTTACTTTTGTCATTAGATTTCGTGCGAAATCGAAAGCCATTAACTATGCATCCTTTGAATCTTCGTGCAAATTGGTCAGGTCCATTAGCTAGAATTTTTATTTGCTCAGGCAATCCTATATTTGATGTTTGTTGCAAAGTTTGAACCTATATATACCAAAAAATTATAAACCAGAAAATTATACAATATGATTTATAAATTAGAAAGTTATGATACTTACATGATTCATACACTTTTTGAATATGATGAATTGCACTACGAGGCATTTGTTTTACTAGTTCAGCAAAATGTTGCCTATGAGAATTTAGGAGAAGAAATCAGTAAGTCATTCAAGTGAAAGACAAAAACCTTAAGATGAGATATTTGTTATGACTTACTCTCGGAATTGAGTGACAGCTTCGGTGTTGACTAGCACATACTTATGTGCTTGGACCCATGAAATATCATCAAGACGAACTCGAACTCCTTTTCCAAAAGGACGACCAAACTTATTGCCACCATCATCATTACGAATTGGTTGATTACTTTTGGTTTCGACCTCATTAAAGTATCTTGCACAAAAATTCATGCACTCAGCCATTAAGTATCCATTGGCTATTGAAGGCTCAAGATGTGCTTGATTTCGCACATATTTTTTGAAATCTAGTAATTCCCTATAACAAAAAGAAATTAGCTACAATTGAGATATATCAAATAAGAAAATATAAATAATAACATGGATAGTGTACCTTTCAATAGTATACATCCATCGAAAATGTACAGGTCCAGCAACTAATGCCTCTTCAGCAAGATGAATCGGCAAATGCTCCATTATATCAAAAAATGACAAAGGAAATATCTTCTCAAGATGGCAAAGTGTAATAGGGATTCTTTTTTGTATATGAAGCAAATCATCAGGTTTGTTCACTTTAGAGCACAACTACTTAAAAAAATTACTTAACTCAATTAGTACCTCAACAACTTTCTTAGGTAATGTCCTACAGGCAGCAATGGGAAGTAACTGTTGCAATAGTATATGATTGTCATGACTTTTCAGACCCCAAATACTACGTTCTTTTGTGTGTACCCGTCGAGAAATATTTGATGCATACCCATCTGGAACTTTTACCCTTCAACACTTTTAAAAACACATCTTTCTCTTCATTGATCATTGAAAAACATGCAGGAGGTAACCTTAATTTATTTCCACCTTCTAGTTTAGGATGTAATGGCTTACGAATGTTCATTTCTTCTAAATCACATCGAGCTTTCAAGTTATCTTTAGACTTTTTAGTATCACCTAATAAAGTCCAAAGTATATTATTACAAACATTTTTCTCAATATGCATGACATCGAGATTATGATGAATTAAGTTGAATTCCCAATATGGTAATTCAAAAAAAATGCTTTTTTTCTTCCAAGTAATTTTGTCTTTCCTGCCCACTTTTGTCTTTCCTCTTCCTTTTTCTTTCCTTTTCTCCATTCTCCTCTTTATAAGGTCTTCAACCTTATATTCAGTAATTATATCATCGAATTGTCTTCTTATTTCTATCTCGGATAATCGAGTAGGTGCTTCACCCCATTCTCTATTGTGGCTATCAAATGACACTCTATCTTTTCGAAATCGATGATTAGAAGGTAGAAATCTACGATGCCCTATATAACAATATTTTCTACTATGTCTTAACCAACAAGACCTAGTGTTTAAACGACAAATAGGACAAGCTTTTTCACCTTTAGTACTCCATCCTAACAAGTTAGCATATGCTGGAAAGTCACTAATAGTCCATAATAATGTTGCATGCAGTTTAAACATTTGATCACGTAATGAATCATAAGTAAGTACTCCTTGTGACCACAATTCTTTTAGTGCACAGATAAAATAAAGAATTGTTGTTTCATGCACAACTATGGTGGCAAATTATATGGTATTAGAACAACAGTCCATGTACTATGTGCCACAGACATTGTCCTAAATGGGTTAAAACCATCAGTAGCTAATCCAAGCCTAACATTGCGACTATCAACAGAAAAATCATGGTTTTTTTCATCAAAAGGTTTCCATGCAGGGCTGTCAGCAGGATGCCTCAAAACACCATCCTTAGTACGTGATTAAGCATGCCATCTCATGAAAGAAGCAGTTTCTGAATACATGAATAATCTCTGTAATCTAGGTGTTAGTAGAAAATACCGAACTTGTTTGGCTGGTATTTTTTTATCCTGATTTTCAAGGCCACTAGGATCACCACCAAACTGCTTATATCTAGATGCTTCACATATATTGCACTTGTTGAGCTCCGCATATTCATATCTAAACAACATACAATTGTTTGGACAAGCATCCCATGTTTATAGCTAAAACCCAAGTCAGTAGTTATCTTTTGAGCCTCATAATATGAATCTGGAAGTTTAGCTTCTTTAGGAAATGCCTCCTTTAGTAGTTTTAACAACATTGTCACTGATTTGTTTGTCCATCCACTTAATACTTTTATATGTAAAAGTCGAACAATGAATGATAATGATGTGAAATTTTCACAGCCTGGATATAAAGGAGATTCTGCCTCTTCAAGTAATTTAATAAATGCCTTCGTTTTATTATTTGGACCCTTATTAAGTTCGTTCCCTAGAGAAGAATTATTAGGTAAACAACCTAAATTTGGAAAAAACATTGTATCATGTATCATCCCAATCATATCATCATCAGCACTTGAATCATAGCTAACTTCCATTTCTTGGTTAGATTCCACAAAAGTACTAAGTTCACCATGCATTTTCCATTTTTTATACTTCGACCAAAAGCCATGTACTATAATATGCTCTTTTGCTGCTTCTTTCACAACAAAAAACCGATTACGACATTTCTTACATGGACAATAAATCCTAGTGTCATTAACAACATTCTTAAATGCAAAATCTAAGAATGTCTTAACCCCGTCAATAAATGGTTTGGATGTCCTATCTGGCAAATCAATCCAACTCTTGTCCATTTTTACCAACCTTCAATGCACAAGAAAATAAGTCAATTTACATTAATTCTTCACATATATTAAGTCAAGATATGTTTTTTTCTTTTTTTTCTTCAATGCACAACATTTTGTCTTTATATAATCTTCAATTTAGTCAATCCAATATATCCAATTCAAAATTCAGTAAGCAAATAGAATCACTCACAAAAGCTGATCAAACAAAATTCAACTACCAGCATCACACTAGATAAACAACAGCTCAATAAAACAACTCATCTAATTCAAAATTCGGTGGGCAAGTAGAATTAGTCACAGAAGCTACTTAAATATACAATCACAAAAGCTACTCAAATGGAATTCAACAACCAAAATTCACTCTAAATATACTGCAGCTCAGCACTCCAATTGTAGACAAATAAAATCATTCACAGAAATTACTTAAACATAAAATTTACTCTAGATTAGCTAACAATCATCGATGAAAATAGAGCTAGATCTAGCCGAAATATCATCAATGCATGAACTTAAAATACAACAGTAATTAGAAAGCAAAGGAAAATAACGAGGATAAATTAAAAAAATTTTAGTTAAGTTCTCTCACCTATGTGGTGTAAATGAAGAAGGAATGGATCCTGTAGCAAATGAGATCAAAGAGAGGAGGTGAATTAGGCACCAATTTTTTTCTCTATTAATTGTAAGAATCAATTCAGCTTGGGTCTTTACAATTCCAACAATAAGCTTTTTCAAATTTCAAAAATAAAACTAAATCTAGAAAGAAGGAGAAATAAATTTGAATTGAAAAAACATACAAAAAAAAGGTAAGAACCAGAGAAAGCACAAGCCACGGAGAGCACAACACAAGCCACGAAGAGCACGCTCTATAGAGAAATGAGGTAAAATGTGTTTTTCAAACAAAGAGTAAAGTAATAACGAAGAATAAAGGTTGCACCAAAATTAATAAGCTTTTTGAATTTGGGCCCCATTTTGTTTAACCCAATAAAGTCATAAGTGGGTTGTGTAAGTGACAATTGCGACGGCTTATTTTGCAGTCACAAGAGCTGTCGCGAAAAACACTTTTTTTGTAGTGCATGTTCTCAATAATGTGCCGGCCTGGGACAAAACTCATTTGTTGTCGACCAATAAGATCGGGGAGGACGGCCTTTAGCCGATTAGCAATTAACTTAGTGATAATTTTATAAGTGACCGTGCACAACCTGATAGGCCGATACATCTTCAAACTTGTGGGATTGTCCACTTTTGGAATAAGCACCAGCAAGGTACGATTGATATCCTCTGGCATTCGACCACTTATGTAAGATTTCTCCTTCATCAGCCGGTTAGTGGATCCACCAACAATATGTCATTGGCTTTGATAGAAGAGAGCAGAATATCCATCAACACCCAGAGCTTTAAGAAGCTTCATACTAAATATGATGTGCTTGATCTCATCATCCATGATAGGTAGAGGTGGCAAAAATATCCGTCTGGTCCGGACCTGGACCATACCCAGGTGTTGTGGGCCGAGTATTACCTAGCTCGGGTATGGCCGGGTCGGTCTTGACCATCAATTGATAAACCGGGATTTTATTAAAAAAATATTATAAAATATATATTATTTTAAATATTTATATTTATTTGACTCATTTATTATACATATATAAAGTTGTAAACACTTAGAGTTTATATTTTCATGTCAAATTTTATTGAAATAAATTTAAAACTTATAAAATTACAAAAAAATAAAAAATATATACACATGTAATATTAAAAAAATATAAAATTCGGGTATCTAAATTAAAACCCGGTCTAAACCCGAACCCGGACCGGTTGCATCCGAGCAGGGTCCAGTCATGCAATACTCGTACCCTACCTGGGGTTTTGCCATCTCTAGTGATAGGTAACATAAGATATTGCCCTGTAATTCTTCAATGCTTGGAAAATATCTTCTGTATGAGAAATAGAACAAGAGTTATCATTAGTATATAGAGAAGAAAAAAAACTATTAGCATGCCTTTTAATCGCCTCAGTATCATATAGCCAAGAACCTGATTCATCCATGAGCTATAATGTGGTTTTTACGTCTCCGTGCAAGGGTTTTTTGGTGGAAGAAATTTGTATTCCGGTCTCCCAACAAAATCCAATCCTTCCGAGATTTTTGTTGCCAGTACATTTCCTCTTGAGTCAGACTCTCCAACTCTTTCTTTAATTTCTTCTCTAAATGCTCAAGGCCTCTGGTCGACTTGACTTCAAGAGCCTGTTGTATTCCTCCAAGCCTGACTAAGAGCCTTCTTTTCCTCTAAAAAATATTTCCAAAGGTCACTTTATTCCATTTCAAGATTTTGGAAGTGCAATCACGAACCATCTCCACATAGTCTGTATTAGAATTCCAGTTTGAAGCAACAAAGTTTCCAAAATTCTCATTCGTGGGCCAAACTGATAAAAACCAGAATGGTTTATTGGCTTTGGATACAACATCATCAGTTTCACTGAACTTAACAAGAACAGGCCGATGATCCGAATCCACCTGTGGCAAATGCAACACCATTTTCTCAGTATACTTGTTCAGCCATTCATCATTACATACTACCCGATCTAATCTTTTGTAGAGATTGCCACGCGACCATGTAAATCGGGGGGCTTTGAATTCGATGTCACAAAGATTATAAGATTGAAACCAGTTCTTGAAAAGCGAGCAAACAGCACTTTTCTTGTTACCCCCCCCCCCCCCCCCCCTTTCTTTCGAAAGCATAAAGGATTGTACTAAAATCACCCTCCACCAGCCAAGGTTCTTGAGTTTGGTTAGCAATTTCCCCTAGATGATGCCACAATTGTTTCCGAACTGCAGGGATGGGACTCGCATAGACAGCCGTTACCCAAGAAATTAAGGAATTATTCTCGAGAACCTCAAAATGGACGTATTGCTTATGGTTCCATATGATGTTAACCTCATACCCATTGTTCCAAAGTATCCAAATCCCACCTGAAAAACCCTCAGCTTCCACCCGATGTGAACACTCAAACCCGCTATTCTTAATAAAAGCATCAGCTTTCCTTCCATTAATTCGAGGTTCCAACACCACAACCATGGCAGGGTTAAAAGTTTTAATTAAATTCCTGAAAGTCGGACGAAAGCCTTTCAAAGCTGCTCCTTGACAATTCCAAAACATAATGGATAGACACGTGAGGTAATTAACTAACGGGTGAGGGATTTTAAACAGGGGCAACAGCCTCACGGTAGGGACCTTAAGGCCTCCAGCTCCAATTCCATTTCTCGCTCATTAATCACGGATGTGTCATCATCAGAAGTTCCTGAGCCCTCCTCCTCACTGGTGCCCAAGTAATCGCTATCATCACTATCTTCCGCCATGTTATCATTCATTTTCACACTTCCCAGATCAGGTGGCTTCCCTATCGGATCATGTTGTTAATCTTGGTAGTTGTATAACATTGTTGCAGATGTAGGAATTATGAAGGTGGGGGGACAGTCAATAGAAGTAGCTCCGCTAACAACAAAAGAGATTGCCGAGTGGTGCTGCGGGTTTAAATTTGTGGGAACTAAGGCAGGGATCAGGGGGTTTTGTGAGGCATGGATTTGAGGGGGGGTACGTGAGAGGTCAAGGTTTTGCATGGGAGTGGCTCGTGACGATCTAGGGAGAAGGGCTGTGTTCTGGGCTTTTTTTGTTTCATGGTTTTTTTAGTTTTGGGCTCGTAAAGGTTTTTAAGCAACTATCTTGGGATCAAAAGATGTCTTTTTCGCAGCAATATCTTCGCTTCTGTTTACCACATGAGGTGCTGTAGTTGTGGGCATGCTGCTACTCAAAATAGCAACCGATGATTCATTACCCTCATTTTGATTATTCCCTCCATCATCATCATCATCAAGGAGCACCCCGAATCTAGATCCTTTATTCGAGTTACCATTTTGGTCTTTGGCTGTATCTTGGATTTTCTCCTTTCCTTTTCCATTTTGATTCCTTCCTCTTCAGGCTACAACCGTCCACGGACCATAGCGAAGGTTGCCTGGGGCATCCTTCTCGGTCGTCGGAACCACAGGTGCGTTGGCGGTGGAAACTTCATATGAGTTCATAGGTTCACACTCAACATTCTGGACCTCAACATTCACCTTTTCAGGACAGGAGGAAATCGTGTGCCCATACCTTCCACAGCCAAAGCAAATAGTGGGAAGGGATTCATACTCAGCTTTCTGAAGTTTCCCATCTAACCAAAACTGCGAGACCAAGGGTTTATCAAGATAGACTTCGATAGTAATCCGAGCAAACTTTCCTCGAGTATCAAAAACGTTCAACAATGGCTAAGTTTACGTTGTTCTACTTACGGTGAGAACGACCAAGAATAGTACTTTGAGATAATTTTCTGCATAGTCTTTTTATTAATTGCTGGAGCTTATTTATAGTAGTTAATACAAACACTACTAAGGATTTGTAGCCACAATTCACAGCTAAAATCAATTTAAATAATTGAGCAATTGTAAATAACAAACTAAAAACAGAAATAGAATCCCACTTAATTTGATTCTTTACACGATCCGCAACGTGGCTTGACGTGGTAATTTCCTTGCCTTGCTCCAACAAACAACTACTCTTTAATCCATATGTAAATAAGTCTTGCATGGTATTGCATGCAACTTGCATGAACGCATGCATGGCTTGTATCTGGAGTTAAACTTATGAACCTTTGTTGACCTTCGTGGCTACCTTTCCTTATCATCGAGTGGCTTGTTCCGTATTATAATCAATTTTGAGAACTCTCTCAACTACATGCCCCATGTGAAGAGAGCTCACTGTGCTGAATTAGAACAAGAGAGAAAGCCAGCAGTCAAGGTTCTTCAGCAAGCCAGCAGTCAAGGTTTTTAGCAATGCCACCTCAGTGCTGAGTCAGCTGATTCTGTTAAGAATTGTTGAAAGCTCACGTGACTATTAGTTAGTTAAGTAGTTTTCTAGTTAGTGATGCAGGCTTCTAATTGGTTGATTGATTACAATGCTTATTGGATCACTTGCAGCCTGGAAATAGATTGTATATATAAACAGAGTCTGTAACATTTGCTTCAATTAATGAAAAGAAAATAATCCGGAAAGTTCATTTATTTTCTCAGTAACCAAACAAGCTTTTAGCATAATTTGCTGTTATTTTACATGGTATCAGAGCCACAATATGGCAAGCTCAAGCAATCCAAACAGAAATTCAAACACAATCATTGTAAATCAATCAATACAAACTACATTCTCCTTCATATCACCAATCAAGTTAGATCGATCTAACTACAAGCTCTGGAGAAATCAAATTCTAGCCTCTATAAGAGGAAACAGACTTGAAGTTTACATTAATGGAGAGAATGTAGCTCCTGATCAGTTTATTACAATTGGAAGATATGTTAGAACAGCAAGTAGATCTACTCAACATAATGAAAATCTAGAATATATAATCTAGAGATCACAAGATCATACATTACTAAGCTGGCCATTGAGCTCAGTCATTGAAGGTATTCTCAGCCTTGTTCATTCTTGCAATATTTCGTATGATGTATGAAAACATTGAAAAAAAATTTGGTGCAAAATCTAAAGCAAGAGTACTTCAACTTAGGTATGAAATGAGTGTTTTAAGAAAAAATTCACTGAATATAGAATATTATTGTTTGAAGATGAAACAAATAGCAAATAAACTAGCATGGCTGGTAATCCAGTTTCAGATAAAGAGTTATTGCAACAAATTCTAAAAGGATTTGGACAAGGATATCTTGATTTAGCTACATTCATAATAGCGAGTAAACTTGATTATGATGATGCATATGCACTACTACTTACTCATGAAACAAGACTTGAGCAGAGCATGAATGAAAAACAAATGTTCAATGCCAATTTTGCCAATTTTACTCCTAACAACAGTGGATATGATATGATTAATGCCTTTTATGCACAAGCAAGAGGTAATGCTCGAAGATGTGGATACAATGGAGGTTTTCATAGTGGAAATCAAGGTGGAAGAAATAATTTTAATATTGGAAGAGGAATGTTTGTTAACTCTCATCCAAGAGGTTTCCCCTCTGGAACTGGAAATTTTAGTACCAGCTATAGTAGAGGTCAGATGATTGGTTTTCCCTCTGGAACTGGAAACTTTGGTAACAATCATGGTAGAGGTCAGATGATTGGTAATAATAAACAGATGCAATTTATGAGAGGTCAATACAGTGGTAACTCTGGTATGCCAAATTCTAATGGTAATGATGAGTAGAGTGTTATATGTCAAATTTGTTTCAAATCTGGGCATACAGCAACAGAGTGTTGGCATAGATTTGAAGAGAATTATGTACCACAATACATGAAGAAAGGAAGAAATCAGAGATCAGCTTATATGACATATTTTGATGCACCAACTGAAAGTGCTTGGTCAACTGCTTGTTCAGGAATGCCTCACATGCACAATCCATCATTCACCCCATACATGTCTGATTCAGTGAACTTATCAGGAGATGGAGCTGGAGCTACTTATGTTACTACTTTTGAAGGTCCAGTAGATGAAGGATGGTATCTTGACAGTGGGACTACACATCATTTGACAAACAACATGGCAAATATACATGTCAAAGATGAATTCAATAGTAATGATAAGCTGATTATTGGCAATGGTAAAGGTCTGTCAATCACACACATTGGTAGCACTACATTTTCAGTTCAAGGTTCTAAGTCACAAGCTGCACATAAATGCATTACACTTAAAGATATACTGCTTGTTCCTTCTATTACAAAAAATTTAATAAGTGTTTCTAAACTTACTGCTGATAATAACCTATCTATTGAATTCTTTGGATCTATTTGTTATGTGAAGGATTCACTGAAGGGGAAGGTTCTGCTACAGGGTATTGCTGAGAAAAGTCTATACAAATTGCTGATCCAACCATCTTCAAAATTATCTCAACATTCTACATACACCTCGTTTCTTTCTAAAAGCCAATAAATCAACCTTTATCTATGTTGTCTTTCTGTCATTTCAGTTCTGCAACTGATAATGCTTGTTCTGTAAATTATTTTCATTCAAATAAGAACTCTTGTATTGATTTATCATCAAGTAAAATGTCTTTATTTCACAGAAGATTTGGTCATCCCAATGCTCAAAGTCTCATTCACTTACTTAAGCTTGTGCATCCTAACTTGTCATCTTCAAATATGCTTAATCAAGTAACAAAGCATTTCTGTGAAGCATGTCAGCTGGGCAAATTTCATAGACTTCATTTTCCCATAACTGATATTAAGTCTAAATCAGCACTGGAACTAATTCATACTGATCTATGGGGTCCTTCACCAATATGTTCTAGAGAGGGTTATAGATATTATATTAGTTTTGTGGATGATCACATTCAATACACTTGGATATACCCTCTAAAATTAAAATCAAAAGCTCTAGAAGTGTTTAAATTGTTTAAACTTCAAGTTGAAAATCAGTTTCAAACCACCATCAAAGCTCTACAATCTGACTGGGGGGGAGAGTATAGACCATTCACTACTTTTCTAAATGAATGTGGTATTCTTTTCATACACTCTCGTCCCTACACTCATTATCAAAATGGCCTTATTGAAAGAAAACACAGACAAATTGTAGAATTAGGCTTGACACTTCTAGCACAAGCTAAACTTCCATTTCAGTTTTGGTGGGATACTTTTCACACCTTAGTTTATCATATTAACAGGCTTTTTACATCTGCCTTTAAGATGTCTATTTCATATAAAAAATTATACAGACATAAAGCTTATTACAACATGTTGAAATGCTTTGGATGTGCGTGTTATCCATACTTGAGGGATTACAATAAGCATAAATTTGATTATAATACAACCAAGTGCATCTTTCTTAGTTATAGTCCTTTTCATAAAGGTTTCAATTGCTTTCATCCCTCTGGTCGTATGTATATTGGTAGACATGTCAATTTTAATGAAACTTCATATCCATTCTTTTCATATCCTGATTTTCATTCTTTGAATAAATCTCAGCCCAACTCTTATGATTCCATTACACTTATACAAGTATTTCAATTGTTTACCCTACTTGTCATATCAGATTTTCAGAATAACAGCAATGAGTCTCTTTCTCAAGCAAATACCAATGTTGATAACTTTCTTTCAGCAGTAGATTCAACACAAGTACATGTCTCAGATCAACAACTCTCAAACACAAACAATGTCTTAGATCAACAACCCATTTTACCTGCACCTACAACATTACCTTCCCCAAATGAAATTCCACAAAATCAGCCTATTCTAAACTTACCATCTCTAAACCACCATCCCATGGTTACTAAAGGAAAGGCAGGTATCTTTAAGCCAAAGGTATATACTACAGTGTCGTTACACAAAGAACTAGAAACTGTGCAGGAGGCTCTCAAAAATGAAAGGTGGTTTCAGGCAATGAAGTTGAATATAATGCATTGATATCAAATAGTACCTGGACATTGGTACCAAGAACAAAAAATCATAAGCTTGTCGGCAACAAATGGGTTTTTAAAATAAAAACCAATACTGATGGAAGTATTGAGAAATATAAGGCAAGATTGGTTGCAAAAGGATTCCAGCAAGTTGAGAGTGTTAACTATTTCAAGACTTTTAGTTTAGTGGTAAAATCAGCAAAAGTTAAAGTGATCTTAAGTTTGGTAGTGATGAACCAGTGGCAAATACGACAGGTTGATGTGAATAATGCATTCTTAAATGGAGATATAACTAAAGAAGTTTATATGACACAGGCAGAAGGATTTGTTGATCCACAAAGACCAGACTTTGTATGTAAATTGCACAAAGCTCTTTATGGCCTGAAACAGGCTCCTCATGCTTAGTTTAAAAAACTGAAAAATAGTCTTATACAATGGGGATTCATGAATTCTAAATCTGATACATCTCTATTCTTGAGAAGAACCAAGAGCTCAATCATCATAACTCTGATATATGTAGATGATATATTGATTACAGGATTAGATTGTCTTGAGTTGGAAGAGTTTATTAAGTTGTTCAGTTCTGCATTTGCATTAAAGGATCTGGGGAGACTATCTTACTTTCGGGGTATAGAAGTATTATATGGTCATGATCGTATATACCTGTCACAGAAGAAGTATATCCGAGACTTGCTTGCAAAAGTTGACATGCTTGAATGCAAGGGAATAGATACACCAATAAGTAGCAGTAAAGATTACAGATTGCAAAAGAGTGCAAGGGAATAGATTCACTATATTGAAGATTCCACTCATTACAGAAGCATAGTTGGAGGACTACGGTATTTGGTTTTAACCAGACCTGAGATAACTTATTCTGTTCACAAATTAAGTAAGTATGTGTCTTCACCAACTCTTCAACATCTTATGGCATGTAAACAAGTGCTAAGATATTTAAAGGAAATACAAGAATATGGTCTGAAGTTTGTCAGAGAAGGTGACATAAAGCTTACAGCATTTACAGATGCTGATTGAGGAAGTGACCTTGATGACAGAAGATCAGTTGGAGCTTATTGTGTGTACTTGGGAAACAATTTGATATCACGGTCCTCAAAGAAACAGTCAGTGGTTACCAAGTCATTAGCTGAAAGTGAATACAGGGCTCTTACTGCAGTTGTTTCTGAAATAACATGGCTAAAGTCATTGTTCCTGGAAATTGGTTTATGTTGTAATGAAAAGCCAATTATATGGTGTGACAATGTGAGTGCTGTTGCACTTGCTCGCAATCCAGTATTCCACTCAAGAACAAAATACATAGAAATTGATCTACACTTTATCAGAGACAAGGTGTTGGCTGGAGACTTAAAGATACTATATGTTCCCAGTGCAGAACAAATAGCTGACATACTAACTAAGCCACTGAACTCCTCTCAATTCAATTACTTAAGACTCAAACTCAATATGGAGTTATGTCCCTTGAGTTTGAGGGGGGCTGTAAAGAGAGATCACTATACTGAATTAAAACAGGAGAGAAAGCCAGCAGTCAAGGTTCTTCAGCAAGCCAGCAGTCAAGGTTTTCAGTAATGCCACCTCAGTGCTGAGTTAGCTGATTCTGTTAAGAATTGTTGAAAGCTCACGTGACTATTAGTTAGTTAAGTAGTTTTCTAGTTAGTGATGCAGGCTTCTAATTGGTTGATTGATTACAATGCTTATTGGATCACTTGCAGCCTGGAAATAGATTGTATATATAAACAGAGTCTGTAACATTTGCTTCAATTAATGAAAAGAAAATAATCCAGAAAGTTCATCTATTTTCTCAGGAACCAAACAAGCTTTTAGCTTAATTTGCTATTATTTTACATCCCAGCATCCTAATAATTTTCTTATGATAATAATTTAATTGCATTCCAGGAAGACAGATCCAAGCTACGATCTTATCAATTTTTTCATTAAAGCAATCAAATTGTGGTGTCCATTGTTGAACAGTCAAGTAATGTCCCAAGATAACCCATGGACCTTGAGTAAGTACAAACTCAGCAGCGTTTTCCGATCAGAATCGAACGAGGTTGTAGCCATTATCTAAATCAATTATCGAAAAACCCCTATATTAGGCCACAAAGTCTCCAACCTAGAGGCAAGTGCTTTGTAACCTATCATACGGCCGAGTAGTTTCACTAACACAGTCCCCTGCCTCGGTTTGATGAGTTGTTCATGCACCCTTTGAGAAAAAGTTATTGAGGGAATGCTACCGTCTCCCTCAATGATTACATCTTCTTTTTCAATATCAAGATAATCATATCTACTCACAAATTCATTCCTTCCAATACTTTCACCCTCTACTCCATATTGCGATTCTAGCAACTTATCTTTAAAAGTAAAAACAGGCAGGTTATCTCCATCTTCCCTTTGTTGTCGGAACTTTGCTTTCTTCGTTGAACTGTCATTCTCAAGAGGAGGGGGCTGGACATGTCAAGAGAGTTTTCTAGGGATATCATTTTTTCCCTTGTTCCCTGAATTTTTTTTTTTAACCTTCCCTAGGTCGTTTGCTACATTATTAATTGGTATGATAGAAGTCAATGTAGGAGTAAAAAGGATAATGCTGAGGATAGTTTGCCAACATTGAGAATAATTGGAATATAAGGTGTGTTTAGCACACTGTATTATATTATGTTATATTATATTATTTTAATATTACTATATTATATATATTATATTAGTACTATATTATAACAATATTGTACAATATTTTGTGCTGCACTGTACTCTATTAATTTTTTATGATTAATTTAAATTATATAATGAAATACAAGTGTGCAACCCAAGAGGGGGGGTAAATTGAAATTTTAAAACTTATCCTAGCAAATCCACACAACAAGCAATATAATGTCTTAATAAAATCGAAAACAATAAGTTCAATAAAAGCACAATAATTAAAAGAGTAAGGGAAGAGAAAAACGAACACAATGATTTTTACGTGGTTCGGCTATCCCCGCCTACGTCCACGCCTCCAAGCTCACCCGCTTGAGGATTTCACTATCCAAGCCTTTCCAAGGCTTTAAGCTTTTACAATTGACTTCAAGGTGTCAATGAACCTTTACAACAAGAGATTATATCCCCAATCTCTTTAACCCAAGTGTTTCCCACACTTGTAATCTCACAATTTGAGAAATGAAAAATACAACACTTAATCTCTCTTTAAGAGTGGATATACAAATTGAAGAACAATGATGATACAACAAATGATTTACGAAATGGAAGCTCAATATATGTTATGTGATCTTGTTTTTCCTTACTTGGATTGTCAAAAATGAATTGGCTTTGAGTTTATATAGTTTGAGCTCAAAAACTAGCCGTTATGCATTTGTCTGCCCGAAAACGGTTAGAGGTTAACTGTAAACGGTTAACCGTTTGCGCTGGTCAAAGTTACCGTTGGGCTAAATTTCAAGTTACCCTTTCACCGTTTAGGCTTACCCTTTCACCGTTTAGGCTTACCCTTTCACCGTTTACGCTTACCCTTTCGCCGTTTACGCTTACCCTTTCACCGTTAACCTCCAGAGACTTACAAGATGAACATTGGGCTAAATTTCAAATAAACGGTTAACCGTTTTCAGTAAACGGTTCACCGTTAGTGTTCAGTAACCTACAAAACAAATTTCGCTTAACCTTTCTCAATAAACGATTAAAGGTTAAAATAAACGGTTAACCGTTTTCAGTAAACGGTTCACCGTTTTGTTCCAGAATCATCATTTTAACAAAATTGGACAAAACAAGCTTTCTGGATGTTATCGGTTAGCCGTTTTAAAATAAACGGTTAACCGTTTGCTACAGTCCTTGCTACAGTGATTACTACAGTGCTACAGTGATTGCTACAGTGATTACTACAGTGCTACAGTGATTGCTACAGTGAAATTATTTTTTAAATTCGCAATTTAACCCCAAAACTTTATAAAATAATATTATGACCCAAAACGTTATAAAACTTTACAAATAGGTCCAATTCCAGAATTTCTAAATATTACTTTGCTAATCCAAAAACTTTCTGAAATTATGATATTACCCCAAAGAGTTTACTGTTTCGCACAAAGGTCCTTTTCAACATAATACCCATATTTTCAAAGTTCTCAAAACCTTTCACTTTAGTCCAAAATATTCATAAATTAAAGTATGACAAAAAACATTTAAATAGTTTCAAATAAGTCCAAATCCGAAATTCAAAAACAATATCAAAGGTTTTAAAACACATTCATTTAGTCCAAAACACTTTGATTTCATAGCCTCAGTTTTTTATTATAAAACATAACTCATAAATCTTTGTTAAATCAAAACATGTGGTTTGTTATCATCAAAATCAATATCTATAGCTAAATAAGCTAACATATATTATATTATAGTATATTATATTAATATTTTAAAATCATAGTATTATTTTATATTATTATTTATATTTTTATTAATTTTATTCAAAATTATTCATATTTAAATATTTATTATTAGTTATAATAAATTATAAATTTATTAATATATTATAAGGTAAAAAAATAAAAATATTATTTAATATTATATTAAATTAAAAATTTATATTTATTTATTTTATTATTATTATAAAGCAAAAGCAAAAAAAAAAAAAAGCAAGCTAATGCGTCAATTGCCTCATTAGCATAGCCCCTTTAACGCATTCTCATGTTCTTCAAGCATAGTACTAGTATTAATTTAATGTGAACAATATTTTATATATTATATAATATTAATATTTTATGTTATATTAATATATTTAAATTGTATTAATATTTTATATTACTACTTATATTATTATTAATTTTAAATTTAAATATTTATTATACCTATATTAAATTATAAATTTATTAATAAATTATAACTTAAAATAAAAAATAATTTAATATTATTGAATAATAAATTATATATTTATTAATTTATATTAATAATCATAATGTAAAAATAAAAATATTATTTAATATTATATTAAACTAAAAAGTTATATTTATTTATTTATTATTATTATTATGAAACAAAAGAGAGAAAAAAAAAAAAGTAAGACAATGCGGCAATTGCCGCATTAGCACAGCCCATTAATTCAATGCTGCTGTAGTTATTTTTACTGCTAAATATGGGTCTGTATAAATGTAATACAAAATAGTTTTTTTTTTTTTCCACGTAATGTGGGCTACCAAAACATGCCCATGGATGATGGGGATCTTTTGGAAAATGTTTTTGAAAATGAAGACAATTTGGGGAATCAGAATTTGGTTGGTCCAAATGATGCGCCTATGGCTACAACAAATATTATTGGTCCTAGTGCTGCTGGTAATAGTAAAAACTTGAGTTCTGCTATTTGCCCCGGGTCAAACCCCGGGTCAAATCCCGAAACGGCAGCATAGGTCGTCGTTTTGCGGCTCTTATTTTTTTTTTCTTTGATTCGTTTTGAAACGACACCGTTTTGCTTCTATTTTTTTTTTTTCCCTTTGTTCTAATTTCTTCCTTCTCTTCATTTAACCCAACTCAGACCCATTGCTTCGTTCTCTTCATCGACCGACAGCCAAGTTCGTTCTCTTCAACTCACACACACACAAACACACTAGATGCCGAGCAAATATTTGTTATCTTGCGGTTGATGCAACAATATGAGCCCAAAACCTGAGCTGATCTTTCATGTTCACATCATGTCCCACGGATGGAATCCTCCAATTCATCAATGAATTTTCAACCTTTCTTTGATGATCCAGGACAGCCCATGCTTCTGATAAATAAGGCCTTGAAACAGTAGGCTTATTATTGTGATTATTATTAACTGATGCTTCTTCATCATCACGACCATCTTCTCTAGCACTGCTGCCGCTTCCTCTCAATCTTTGCAAGCCAGGAAGTATAGACGCCAGGCTTCAAGGTGGGTTTTGCTGGGCATTAATTTGACAGGAACTCAAATTATACTTTGACATTTGCTGGGCATTCATTGGGGGCAGGGGTGGTGGCATTGTTGGTGTTGATTGTGGTTCAGAATCTGGACAAGTTAGGGAACATTGAGAGAAACAAAATCAGATGCTTTTGCTATTGCACCTACTAAGTATATATCACTGAATTTGGCAGTGAGATATGAATGGATTGTGAATGGTTGTGAGAGGAAGGGGAAGACCGAAGAGAGAGAGAGCAGTGGTTTTGCCTTAGCCAAAACGGCGTCGTTTAGGGAGAATGAAAGAGAAAAAAAAAAGATGAAACGGTGTCGTTTGGATGAGTTTGGGGGTTTGACCCGGAGTTTGACTCGGGGCAAGTAGCATTTTCCTAAAAACTTTGAACCTAGTCGTTGGTTTTAATGATGACTTTATCGTTTATATCGGGACGAAAACTAACAACGAAGATAATGCTGCTGAAAATGTGATCTGTTGGTGGATTTAACTGAGCCTTTTGTTGACAAAAATAATAAGAAATCTGTCATGTTGAATGCCAATCTACGTGAACTCCCTACTAAGCTCCAAAAAGAGCTTGCTTTAATCACTGAGTTTCAGGCTACCGGTCGTTGTTCCTCTGGCACTCATAATTTTTTTGATAGCCTCTTGGGTTAAAGACTGCAAAAGGGAAGAAGACTCTGAACCTGTCATAATAGAATCTCAATAAAAGAGGCTTCGCAAGAAGAGCTTGGAGATCGATCCAAAACTCACTCGAAGACGAGGCAAGCACAATTTACTACGGAATATTATGGTTGTGATGAACTCCCTCTCCTATGGAATTGTTTCCCCGATGCATTTTCAAAATTGGGACCCCTACTCTTGGTGGGATTGTGTCTCTTGTACACAAGCTCATGCGTCTGATGAGTATTCAGATATTGTCTCTTGGTGGGATTGTTACCAGAAAGATAAAAATGAAGAAGGCATTGAGGCAAATGGTAGGTGTGGTGGTTGTGGACTTCCAATATGTTGGTGGAATTGCCTTCTCCATTACACGTTTATGATTGTGGCAGAATCTAAGTACTCAGATATTTCTAATATAAGAGCAAAGAAATAACATGTTACATGATGTTTATTGATATCATTGTTAAATAAGCAAATTAGCTCACCAACTTATTAGCTGCAATCAATTAATTTTTCTTTTTTAAAATTTTGAAAAGATTGACAAATGCACGGAAAATTGAGTCTTTGTTTCTTCTTCTTCTTTTATTTAAAAAAAAAATCAACCTGTGCATTATCTTTATATAAATATGAGTATCACATCTCAAAATGTGCTGGAGACATTTTATTTTTTCTTTGTTTTATTATTTCTGATTTATTAATAAATTAATTATCTTTGTTGTCTCGAGCCCCTCTCCTCTGCTCCTATATCAAATGGAACTAAATTTATTACAAAATTCTCAAAAGAAAGCAAAAGTGAAAGTATGTGATTCAAAGTTTTATTTTTTGGCATAAAAATCTCATTGATCATGGAATCAGAGGAAGATAAGTGTCACGTCTCATTGTAAGTACATGTAAATTTATCTCTAATGATTTTGTAAGATTCGGCCTTGTGGTGCTTTTGTATTAGTTTAATTATATTAAAATTCTAAAGTTATTCATACGCACAAAAATCAAGAGACAAAGAAAAAAAAACACGAACAAATTAAAGATTTATAATCCAATGAACCTCGTTATATTTCTCATCAAAAATTTCCAAATCGTTGATCTTCCTCCTTTTTATGTTAAAATAATGATCCGTATTCATTATGTTATAGTTTTCATGTATTATATGTATTATATGCTTAACTATTAGCAAGATGAAATTACAATCTTCTTATCAATTTATGACACACCAATTTTGGTGGAACTAGGAAAAATTCATATTCATATTTGAACATGAAATTGAGATAATAAATTCAGAGAACATACCAAATCTTAATTTTTCTTTTCTTTTTTTCCTTTTCACTTCTATCAATAGCGTCACAATTATTATTATCTTTTTAATCTCTATTTAAAATATAATATTTTGGTCCTTTTAAGGGTCCTAACATATATTATCTTACCAAAAGATAATACAAACACATAATAAAGAATTAATTAAGAAAAAAGAGTGATAAACACCTGGTCTCTAACCTGGCCCTTTGCCTATTTGAAACAATTGATTAATCATCTCATCGAATAAATAAATAAATAAAAATTAACTAATTAATTAATTGGGAGTTTCTACTTCCGCTGTAATCATTGAGTTGCCATCTTTTTTAAACGGGAAAAAATTGAATAATAATATGCGATGACAATGACTCTTTACCCGTACACTTTGTTTTTTGTAATAATTGGTAAATGCTGAGTGGGCTCGACATCATGGATTTAATTTTGCCAACTTGTGAATTGGATTGATAGAGTATGTTGGGAATTTTAATATAGCTAAGATTTTATAAATTAAAATATTAATTAAATAATAAATAAAGAATAAAATCAATCACATAACATAAAAAATGTTATATCGGAGAAAAACCACAAGTAATAATGGCCAATGGACCATGCCAAGCCGTATCCACTTTTTTTATAAGGGCCTGGCACAAGCCTACTCGTACTGTGCCCAAAAAAAAATCCATCAACCTTCTTTTTTTTTTTTAATCCCACATATCCAGCGTATTGAAAAAAATCAACATATCTGGTGTGTTTTTTGAAGCTCACTAGCCTAATAATAATAATAATTTCATAAATCATAGTAATGATTAATGAAAAATAAAATTACAATCATAGAATAACAATTGCCCTAATTTTATTTGAACTAGTACTATTATAATTGCACTTGAACTCCATTGAATGAAAATGTAATTTTTAATTTATAATAAAAATATTGTGTTCATAATTTTTTTCTTGTGCATAAATATGAAAAATATTTCATTCACAAATGAAATATATCTCCATTAACTATTAACTAAGTTAAGATTTCATAAATGAAATATTAATGTCATAAATTTTTTATTTATCATTTATAAAATCATGATATTTATTTATCCATTTAATAAATTATAAACATAAAAAAATTAGAATATTTATTTAAACTAGGACTTAAATTAAATTTTAAAAGCCTATGCTAAAAAAATATATTAAAATTTTTAATTTCAAGATATTTGTAAAATCATGATATTTTATATTTATTTTTCATTAAAAAAATTTTATTTTGATATATTTTGGCCCACCAATGAAACGTGCTTATTACGTGCTTTTTCACGTGCCGTGCTTTAGCAATCTCTAATCGTGTCGTGCTTTTAAGGCCCGACACAATCCACATGCATGATGTGTCGTGTCGCGTGCTCGTGCCGTGCTGTACGGACACATGCCGTGCCTCGTGCCACCTAGCCCATTAGCCATCTCTAACCACAGCCACCAAAGACGACAAGAGAAAAATTCACTATGTAAAAATTATTACAATCACTCTAGTATTTTCTTCACATTAAAACTCTAATAACATTCAATCTCTCAATATACCTACCGTTTCTCTTACAATAGAAATTGTCTACTTGCTTAATGCATTCTACCAATAAGTGAATCTAACTTTTCTATATACAGAGATTATTTCTTATAGGAGAAGTATTCTTTTTCTTACACTAGTTGTACTCCTTTAACAAGTCAAGTCCCAAAGGGGATTCCTTAAATATGAATTTTACTTAAGAAGATAATATCCTAGAAAATTCTTTTTGAAAAATAAAACATATTTCCTAACAATATCCATCTTGGCGAATTTTGTAATTAGGCGACAAAATATGATCCACCGTGTATCCACACAACCATGTCGTATCCACCTTCTTTACTCCACCAAGACTACACTCACATAAAACTTGTGAGAATTTCTACACTGTAGGTAAAATCTTGTCCTCTATCCAACAAACATAACTCTCTCTCTACATCAAGAATTATCATACTCCACCATGTCTAGAGTAGACATATTCGACACATGTCCATCACCTTGCTGAAAATACCCACTCGCATGTTTGGCTTCCTTGAAAGTCCTCATCCATCAACATAAATTTCTACCACACACCTTGCGTAAATGTCAAACCATGCCTTGTGTGCAAATCTTATGAACCCACTAGTAGTAACACATCTTCTTTGATGGCATTAGCGGCTTACCATGAGGATGTCTTCATCATCTATTACAGGGGATCATCGTCTTCCACAATGATGAGAGACTTTTCATTAGCGATAATATCAGTATCTCCATATACTAACAAGGAGCCACTCACCGAACTTTCTCTATTTATTTTCTGACAACCCTTTTCAAGGTGTCTTGATTATCCACACACGTTTAGGGTTTCCATCAATAGTAGGAATAGGGTTTAAATCGCCCTTGCTTTCCTTCTGTAACCAAATTAAATCAATATATTCTTAACTTGAACTTGACACAAGCTAAACTTGATTCTTTCATCAAACTTTTGTCCTTGATTCTCATAGGATTTGAAATTTGCAGAACAATCTTTAGCTTTGATGCCACTTGTTAGGAGTTTTAATCCTAATTAGGATCTTGCAAGCAAAAATATCGAGGAAATAGTAAAAAAAATAGATGAGAATAAAATTAATCACACAATACAAGAATTCATGTGGAAAACTCTTATATCAAAGAAAAACCACGGCTGTCAAGGACGATGAGAGAAAAATTCAATATGATGAAAAATTATTATAATTACTTTAGTATTTTCCTCACACTCAAAACCCCAATAACACTTAATCTCTCGATAGACATACCGTTTTTCTCCCACCAGAAATTGTTTACTTGCAAAAAATTGATTGCTATGTTCTACCAATAAGTGAACCCAACATCTCCCTGTATATAGTGATTATTTCTTGTAGGAGAAGTATTTCTTTTCTTATATTAGTTATACTCCTCCTTGAATAAGTCAAGTCCCAAAAGGAGAATTACTTATTCCTTTAATAAGAATCTTATTAAAGAAGAAAATATCCTAGAAAATTTTTATTGAAAAATAAGATATATTTTGCAATAGGGTAAATGCAATATCTTTAGGAGGAAATTTTAAAATAATTAATTTGCTGGAAAAAAGTTTAAATAATTAGATTTTTTTTTGCATTGAATCTATTTTATGTCATGTTCAAGTGCGAATTTGTTGAGCATCAAAATTTCATATCTCAAATTAGAGTATTTTTAAGTTATATTTAATATGACTTATAATTACCACAAATAAGGTAAAAATATGAGACTGATCCCACCTGATCCACTTATTTGTTATTAATTTTGCATTGTTTTTAATAGTTGTAAATTACTATTAAGCTCTCGAATTAATATTATAGAATCAGCTGGCTTCTATGTGATTGAGTTAGCTTTCATATTTTCCATTGTTCTTTTCTCTTGTAATTAATATTATTTTTTAATGTAAATAAAAATAAAGAATATTAACTTATGGAAGATGATTATTTTCAATCAAAATTTTATATTAAAAATTTAAAAATTTAAAACACAAACAATTTTATATTAACTTATTAGAAATAAAAATCCTTAACTCAAACACAAATCTAATTTGACTATAATTTAAAATACCAAATATCAAAAAGACCTAAAACAATTCAAATCTAAAATAGTCTTTTTAATATATTTTTATTAGACGAAGCCTTTATATATTTATTCTAAAATTCATTCTCAATCGATATGAGATATTGTCTATAACACCCCAACAATTATCATGTAGACCGGTCTTTTTACTTTATCTTGATCACATGATAAGGTACATAATGTGAGCCCACTTGTGCATATATTTGTTTAGCTACCATATAACCATACTTAAAAACTATCTTAGGCATTAAGGGTTATCTTAAGCTTAATGTATTAAAGTAGTAATTATTCTTGGTATCAAAGGATAATTTAACTTAAAATTCATTCTCAATCCATGCGGAATATTGTTCTTAAGACTTCTATCAATGAATTTAATCTATTTTGACGAAGATAAATGCATAATAACACAAAAGTGTACAGTTACGCGTTAATATTGAGAATGTGTTTTTTATATTTTACTTTCCGTAGTCATTTATTTACATTCTGTAATTTACACGAGAAAATTCTTAGCTAGTTTTTCCTTTAAAAATTTTGTCACTTTGGTTTACTCAATCAAAAAATGTTTACTACGAACAATGAGATTCTTGTATCTCTTCTTCTAAGTATCTACGATATTTCACATTCGCGAAACGTTTTGCTTTGAATCAAATTAATGGCATTGAATACTTTAGACTCTATTCGATCTCTGATATTTAAACAAAAAAAAAAGGAAAAAATCTAACAGAAAGTTTATACAAACAGAGGTACCATTTCCGCGAGTTATTATGTTAATTGAAAATAATCAATTGACACGATAATCCCACCCAAATTTACAACTAATTCTTTCAACGCTCTCTGTTAGCCTTAAGGTTCATTAGTATTTTTCTTTACTATCTATATTGGCAGCAACCATGCATTTTCACAAGCCAACTTCTATAAGCATTCAAGAATAACCCTTTCCCACTTGGGGCGAAAAAATTGTTTGATAAGTTACATCGTTTCATAATAACTGATCACCTTCTTTCGTGCACTTATGTACAGGTTAATTAATGATACAAATTAAAATATCAATGTTAATAAGTAAGCGGTGCGATGAACTTGAATCTTATCCATCACCTTAATTTTGTGATATTATTTAAATTGAACATTTTTCCAACTTGGTGAGTGCTGGTGGGACGTGCTTTGACATTTTTGGCACATCCTGACTTTAACATTAAATTATCCAACTTCTTATGAACTGGATTGACAAACTGAGATGAAAATATCTTGTGGGGTAACATTTCGAAGCAAAATGCCATAATTTATGTTAAGAATATTGTTACCGGAACATCAAAAATAAAAATATATGTAGTGTATTATATATTGTTGGTTGACTGTGGGGTTGATTTATAGATTGTTATTTTTCCTTATTAATACAGAATAAAAATGTTTCAATTCGAAAAAAGAAAGTTAAAAAAAAATCATTATGCTGTCTCTTACTATATGAAATCATAATTGGTCTCTGTCTTACTTTTCAGTGATGTATAGATTGTTATTTTTCCTTATTAATACATAATAGAAAGGTTTCTTCAATTTGAAACAAGAAAGTAAAAATAAATAAATAAATAAACCATTATGCTGTCTCTTACTGTATGACATCATAATTGGTAGTCTCTGTCTTACTTTTCAGTCGACATGAAATTTATCTTTCAAGATATTGAATGTTTTTTTTGAAGTTTTTGAATTTTGAATCCATCTACATATTTTTTATTGAATCTGTTAGTAAAGTCTGACAATTAAGTTACTATATAATTTTTCACGACGTCCCATTAAATCAAATACTTTTTTATTGCATCTTGTGCATGTGCTTTAGTAATACATGAAAGTTTCTAACTTATATAGATATTTTGTGAGAAAATGACCTCCTTGGTCTTTTTATGTGTTGATTATGGTGGATATTTATGATCCTTTTACCAGTCACAAAGATTAAAATTACATCTCTCTATCCATCTCTTTCTCTTGACTCCAAGCGACTCGTTCTTTTCTTTTTTTCTTTTTTTCTTTTTTTTCATGCTTTCACTCTCTGTCCTTCCAATTCATGTGAAATAGTACTCAAATTTTTTGGTGGTTATCATTTTCAACCGATAAGCCATTTTGTTGTCAGAGCTAACTTAAACGGTGTAGATCGATGTAAAGAGTTGAAGAGAATTTTCCTAGTGCATAAAATTATTGTGTGCACATTATCTTGTGAATTTTTTTTTTCTCACTAATCATCCGTATAAAATGGCTTGACATTTAAAAAAGATTTTACTTGAGACATTGAATTAATTAGAATTCAATTGTTGAAATCTTTAATATTTTAACAAAAGGAAAATGTCAGTTGATCTCAATCCTCGTAATACTGACAGTTACAAATTAAAAATGTTAGTGTTAATATCTAAGCAGTTTGATGAACATGACTCCTAACCCATCACCTTAATTTGTGACATTGATTAAATAATTAGAAGATTAATTCAACTTGGTGAGTGCTGGTGGGTGGTTTGACACATACTTTGCCTTTAAATTAGCCAACTTGTTGTGAATTGGATTGACACAGTAAAGTAGAGATGAAAATATATAGTAGGTAACTCTTCACTTTTCAGGGTAAAAAGTTAAATTTTATTTTATTTTAATGTTAAGATTGTTATGAAAGCTTCAAAAAGTATATGAATTGAATAATATAATTAATCTAGATAAGGTAATTGGTGATGCATGTGGGGTTAATAGATTGATTTTGCACTAATTATATTTTGAAACATTTTATTTTAATTTTTTAACAGTCATTATGTTGTCTCCTACGTTGTCGTTTCAGTGCTTTTGATATTTTACAAAGCTTTTTGGTTTTACATATTTCTTTTCTTTTTTGATAATTTGTTTTAGATATTTCTTTTTCCATATCCACTCGTCATTGCTAGTTTCAATTTTGTCTTATTTTTCAGTTAAATTTTATCTTTCGAGAAATTGCTAACTTGGAAACTAAAATTTTATCATATAGTCTTACGAGAATAGTCTAACAAGTTATTATATTTCACGTCCTTTTAAATCATTAGGACAAAATCAACCTAGTTTTTCTTATTCTTATTGCATGTCGTGCATAAGCATGCATTAAAAATACATGTATTCTTTTAAAGAAAATGACTTTTTTAAAAAAAATTAAGACTATAGGTAGATATCTACATTAATGATGATTTTACCACGTCTCAAATTATTATAAAAAAAATAATAAAGCAACAGTTACTATATTATTTTTGTGACGACAATTAGCTTTAGGATATCAATAAGCATATTATTTACTAAATTAAGTAATTAACTTTTAACTTATATAATTAAGGATTATTAGTTTTTACAAATAATAATATTACGGATTTTAGTATTTAAATTCTAATTGATGAAGTATTTATACATTAGATGGTATAATAATAAATTTATTGACTATGAAATTTATCGCACATATTATTTTGATACAAATTAGAATCTCATTATAAAAAAAATTAAGTTGTTTGAGTTAGATTTTGACAATCCAATTTCTATGAATATCTTCTAATATATCAATGAAGTTGATTTTCTTAATTAATAGTTATGGATTATGCAAGCAATTCCACTTGTTCATCTTTTATTATTTATTTTCTATTTTTAATGTTGCCACTCATACAATGACATACATCCATTGTGGATGCTTGTGCCATGAAAGCTTAACTCTCAATATTTTAAAAAAATTATTTCCATGCCTATTTTGCAAAGCAATAAAATTGACTTGGTTAATCCAAATATTTTCTATTATTGTAAAAAGACTTAATATACAAATAAAAAATAATTTCTTATTAAAAATTAATGAAATACTGATTTCATTTTATCTTTTAAAAGAGAATCTTTTGGCAAGACGGTCAAATAATTGCTTATTCATAGAAATTCAGTATTAATTTTTTAATCTCTAAAAATAACATAATTATTAGGGTCATTTTAGTAATATTGTAATGTTTAAAATAATTTTTTGTTAGTTGTACTGTACAAATGTAGCTATAAAAACGATTAGTTAAAATAATTAATAAAATTTCTTTTTAAAAGTGTTGTGTGCTTTTAAAGCAACTAAATGTATTTGATAAATTTTATTGTTAAATTGGTATAAGAGTACAATTGGCTAACATAGACATAATATTGAATAAAATTTATTTGCATATTTATAAACATATGTGTATAATATTTTTTAAGGTGTATATCAATGATTGACAACTATTTTTTATTTTTTTATCTCGATATAATTGGTATTTGGTAAGAATAATAATCTCTTTAAATTTAATAATTCTATTTTCTAATTACATAAGATAATTTTATATTTTTATAAAATATGTGATGATTTACATGAAATTGTATTAAATATAAAACTGATTCTCAAAATTAAATTTTTAAAAGCTACTCCTTTTTTTTTTCAAAATCAATTGTAGGATGATATGATTTTGACGAAAGTAGTTTTTCAAAAAATTTATTAATTACAAAAATTAATTTTTAACTTTTCAAAATTACTTTTAAACTTAAAAAAAAACCCAAACGAATTCTTAACTACTTATGACAAAAAAAAAGTCAAAAATTCAAAGTTAAAAAATCCATTTAAGAGGAGCGAGGTGCTCAAAAAAAAAAGAAAAAAAGAAAAACTAGTTTCTTTTTTAGTTTGAAAAAATTAAATACTCCACCTACCCCTCTGAAAAGTTTAATACAAATCCAACTTGTCTCAAGAATGGAATTGATTCTTGAAGTTTTCTCGTTTCTTGACCAAAGATATCTTAATTATTGATGGGTTATTCTGTTTTTAATTTCTTTACAATTTATTGATATTTATAATTAAAAGTTCGTTAAAATTTTCTAGTTAACTTTATGATAATACAATCATGATTTATTTGAACTTGGAAGAACCATATATACTTTCAAATATTTACAAGAAAATCAACTTTTAAAATCCACTCAAGAGTGTCTTCATTGGTTATTTTATTTCATCTAGATTGAAATTCAAACTACCTAGACACTACAAGTTGTTTGCTTTCATAGTTTTTTTTTTTTTTTTTCAATTATCACTTGCTATCTCAATAGAAAAATTTAAGATTTATGACTCTTATTTGCTTTCGTAGCTTTTTAAAATTATCACTTATCCCAATAGTAAAAGTTAAGATTTATGACTTTTATTTTAAGTTGAGTCTTAATAGACCATTTAAATTTTAAATGTAATGATCAAATATAACTTCATATAATTATAATCTTTCTTAAATAGAAAATTAGAGGTCTAATCCCGCTTACTTGAGTGAGAAAGAAATTGGATTCATGTAAAAATACCTCTCTAGACGCTATTAAGATAGTCTTTTTGAGGATATTGGAGTAAACCCAATATTGACATTTCTTGATTCTGTTTTGTTCAAGAGCTTCGCAATGTACTTCTTTTTTTTTTTATTCTAATAAATCTTTTCAGCACTTACACACACAAAATAATTTAATTGTTTTCTATCCATGTAAGTATAATTAATCTCAATAAACAAATATTCAATAAATTAATAATTTTAATTAAATAATAAAATCTTCAAGTCCCGACTTGAATCAATGTACTAAATTAATAATCTCACTAAATATGCAAGATAATAATTTATTTTTGATTCCTTTAGGCCTGATGAAAATATAAATTAATAAGTAGTCAAATACAAAATATATAATAATATATACTTATAAAATTTATATTATTAGGGATTTTTTTTTAACAACTTCAATTTTCTCAATTCAACTCTTTTTTTCAGAATACGCATCTAATGATTTGAGAAAGAAGATAAAACTAATGATTGATGTATTTATAGAGTTTATTGGTGTATTATAGACTTATGTTCTATGTACTTTAAGCATCTGAACTACTTTATCTTCTAGGGTATTATATTTAAGAAGAACGTACATCAATTTATGTCTGTGTACAATATACCTACATGAATTTTATGTCTATGTATAATGTATGTGCATGAATCTTATATCTACATACCATAATGACACAAATAATTAAAATATAAAAATCTTCTTGAATTAATAAATATTAATTAATCTATAAATTAATTAATTATGCATTAATCAATATGAAAATATCCTCATTAAAATATATTTTTTTTCTTAGTCTCAATATTATTATTATTATTATTATTATTAACAAACACATTGTTCTGTTACAATTTGTGTGACCAAGAGATCAATCAACACCAAACTGTAGCCCAAGATCTTTAGATCAAACCAAACAAGATGCTTATGAGATTTGATTAGGACTAAGCTTAATCAACCAGAAACACAGATGAAAAACTAAAATGAGGAAAGAAAGAATCAAGAACAAGACGAATTAACGTGGTTCAGTTGATTTGCATCAGCCTACATCCACGGAGAAACAATAAGACCACCTTTTATTAGTATGCAAAGAAAACAACGAAATTTTACAGAGCACAATATATAGATCAATAAGATGATCTATAAGATCCCAACTTCTCTCAATATCTCTCAGAACGCTCTCCACTTTGTTACACCAGAACCATATGCTTTAACAACTTTTTTAACTGATTTCATGAAGCCCAGAAGCTCACACTTTGTGCACGTGAAATAACAGCCTTTAATGACTTGGCTTAAGCACATGAAGGGCTTGTGACTTACTAAAGTTGAAACGGCATCTCCAGAAGTCGTTTACAATAGTAGTGATGATATCCATAAAAAAGATGCTCTCCATGTCGTTTCACTTATACAAAGTCTTCCCCAAAATGCAACCATCCTATGTCGTATTGGTCAGTTCTGATTTGCTTCACCAGCTACTTAAACAGTTCTCCACCTTGAACTAATCAGCCTGACCAATATTGTTCCTCTCTTTGTGTGTGTCAGCAACCACACAAGCCAGCCAGGTTTAAGCATAACTTGAGCTTGGCTATTGAAACCACCTTTGTTAGCATGTCATCAGGGTTACTGTCTGTATGGATTTTAACCATTTTGACACTTTATTTCTTATGAAATGTAGCTTTATATCTATGTGTTTCATTTTTTCATGATGAGCTAGATTCTTGCTCAGGTAGATTGTGCTTGGACTATCACAGAATACTTCAACAGTCTTCTAAGTAAATCCCAGTTCTGCCATTAGACCCTTTAGCCACAAAGCTTCTTTAATGACTTCTGCAGCAGTAGTATATTGAACCCTTTTTTTTCGTTAGCCAAATTATCCTTTCTCATCATCACCTAGCTAGTAACGGTTGTTTTGGATCGTTTTGAGGATGGTTGTATACTCCTACTTAAAGGGTGAGTGACTCAGCCGAATGGTTGCATACTCCTCTTCCACTATTGGGAAGTTGACGTTTTTCTATAAAACTATTTCTCTACGGGCTCACTTCGAGTGAAAGAAGGACTGGTCTGTTAATGATCTCCTTCTATTTAAGTGTGCCTTTCAGGTACCTCAGTATCTCTTTGCCTTTCCCATCTAATCTGCCATATACTAATCCATATTTAAGTGTGCCTTTCAGGTACCTCAGTATCCACTTTACAACTTCCTAGTGGTCCTATCCAGGTGATGTCATGTATCTGCTTACAACACTGAGAGCATGTGAAATATCTGGCCTAATCAAGACCATTGCATACATCATACACCCACAACATTTGCATAAGGGACCTTTGACATTTCATCCTTTTCCTTATCAGACTTTGGACATTGTAAGCTTGAGAGCTTAAAATGTGCAGCTAGTGGGGTTTTCACAGACTTACAATCTATCATCCCAAAGTTTCCAAGCACCTTTTCTATGTATTTTCTTTGTGTGAGAAACAAAATTCCTTTCTCCTTGTTCCTTCTGATTTCCATTCCTAGGATTTTCAACTTGGCATAAATCCTTCATGTCAAATTCAGAATTCAGCAACTACTTTAGAGCTTCGATTTCACCTCTAGACTTACAAGCAACCAATATATCATCTACATATAATAACAAATATATATATATATATATATATATATACATATTTACTAGGTTGTAGTACACACAGCAGTCAAAATTACGTCTCAAGTAGCCATATGATAGCATAAACTCATCAAATCTGAGATACCACTGCCTTGGGGACTGCTTCAAACAATACAGTGACTTTTTCAACAAACAAATATATTCAGGCTTCTTAGGATCAATATATCCTTCAGGTTGAGTCATTAAAATCTCCTCTTCCAGTCTCCTATACAGAAATGCAGTCTTGACATCTAGCTAATCAAACTCTATGTCATTTATTGTAATTAATGTCAATAACACCCTTATTAAAGCATGTCTGACCACAAGTGAGAAGACTTATTTAAACTCCACTCCTTCCTTTTGAGTATATCCCTTACCTACTAACCTAGGTTTGAATCTTCTAGGTTCAGCAGCTATGAGTCCTTCCTTAATCCTGAAAATCCATTTGCAACCCATAGTTTTCCTGTTTTTGGTTTTCTTTACCAATTCCTATGTATTGTTATTATGCAGTAATGCTATCTCATTATCTATAGCTTTCTTCCATTCAGATTTATAAAGGCTCTGAATTGCTTCAAAATAGTTCTTAGGTTCATCTGCTTCAATTTCATGAGATGCAGCTAGAGCATATGTTATTAAATTAGCATATTCATACCTCTATAGAGGTCTTATTTGTCTCTTCTTTCTGTCATTAGTTAACTGATAGTTCTGAAACTGAGTTTTTTATTGGGGTTGTATCTGCGTTTCTGTGGATTCTTCTTAATCTTCACTACTGTTTCTAAAGTTTCCATCATCTTCATATAACTTGTGAATAATCTGCTCCACCTCAAGTTGATTACTGGTCTTTTCATCCACTCCATGTTGACTATCTCCAGCAGGTTTCTTATTTTCCAGTATAGCCCCTTCATTGAATATCATATCTCTACTAATGATACATTTTGATGGGTTGAGATCAGCACACCATAATTTATAGCCTTTAACCCCTTCAGGGTACCCAACAAACTGTCCCTTGAGTGCTCTAGGTGCCAATTTACCTTGTCTAATATGTGCATATGCAGGACAACCAAACATCCTCAAAACATCATAGCTTGCTGGTTTACCATGCCATAATTCAAATGGGGTTTTGTAATCCAGAGCAACTGGTGGATTGAGATTTACCAAGTAACATGTTGTTAGTAAAGTTTCTGCCCACAGACTCTTAGGGAACTGTGCTTGAACCACCATGCATATAACTTTATCTGTCAAGGTCTTATTCATTCTCTCTGCTAAACCATTTTGCTGGGGGTGTCATTCT
The DNA here is from genome assembly GCA_029633175.1 of Citrus glauca. Taxonomy (NCBI): domain Eukaryota; kingdom Viridiplantae; phylum Streptophyta; class Magnoliopsida; order Sapindales; family Rutaceae; genus Citrus; species Citrus glauca. The sequence goes on along the minus strand of JAQOOD010000004.1, from coordinate 7,352,713 downwards.
CGTTGTTTTGTGCCTAGCTATCCCTTCATGTGCACATTAGCTGTCAAAATTTTTATTGCAAAATTCAAAACCGTTATCAGTCAGCTTCACATTCCTTCTAGTCTGATTCTTAACCAATGACTTCCATTCTCTGAATTTTTCAAACACCTGATCCTTGTGCTTCAATACATAAACATAAACTCTCCTTGAGAAATCATCAATTATTGAAAAAAAGTAACTATTACCACCTAGTGAAACTGTTTGAGCTAGCCCCCAAAAATGTGAGTGTATGTAGTCTAATATTCTACAGGTGGTGTGAGTTGAACTTTTAAAACTGCTCCTAGTTGTTTTTCCTAGTACACAATCTTCACAAGAATCCAACTCTATGATTTTCTAATCTCCCAATACCCCTTGTTTTTGTAATTCCATTAAACCCTTAACACTCATATGCCCAAGTCTCAAATGCCAGAGTTTGGTCTTGTCTTTTTCAAACCCAATAGAGATACTAGATAAACCTGTAATAGCTTCCACATCCAAGACATATACCTCATTCCTCTTAGTACCTTCCATTACAATTCTGGTTCAATTAGTGATCATTAGTTTTCCAGATTCAATCTTAATACTAAAGCCACTTTGATAAACCATTCCAAGAGAAATCAAATTCCTCTTTAGGTCAAGGACATGCCTAACTTCTCTAAGTTCCTAGATTTTCCCATTAGGCAATTTAAGATTCACATTCCTTATACCTATGATTCTGCAAACTGCATTGTTTCCCATCATTATCTTCCCTCTATGAATTTCTTTATAATCAAAAAAATAATTCTTGTATGGACACATGTGAAAAGTACATCCAGAGTCAAGAATCCATTTACCTCTCTGATTGTTCTCAGTTGCCACACAAACTCCAGCTGACATATATCATTATTCTTCAACTATTACCGTATCACCATATTAACTCTTCTTTTTATTCTTTTTCTCAGGACAATCCCTTTTAAAATTCCCTTCTTTGGGGCATTCAAAACACCTCAAATTTTGAGACTTTGCCTTATTCTTTTCTTGTTTTTTTTTCTTTCCATCACTCTTGCTAGTTTTACCCTTTGCTATCAAACCTTTACCATTTTCCATGCCCCTTGACTTTTGTTGTAACCCCCTTGTATTTAGGGCTGCCTTAATTTCATCTAAAGACAAAGTTTGCCTACTATACATAAGGGCGTCAACAAAATTAGAGTATGATTGCGGCAGTGAACTTACTAGAAGCAGGGCCTTACCTTTATCATCTAACCCTTCATCTATAATCTCTAAGGTATCATAGACTTTATTGAAGATCATTAAAAAGTGATCCCTCAGCCATTTTTAGAGTAAACATCCTCTTCTTGATATATAATCTGTTTGCTAGAGACTTTGTCATGTATAATTTTTCAGCTTTGTCTAAAGCTCTGCAATTGTCCTCTCCTTGGCAAACTCCCTTGTTATAGAGTCACCAAGACTTAAGATGATAGTGCTTCTGGCTTTTTTGTCGATCTTAGTAATCTGCTCAAGTGTTCTTGATGATGAAGTTTCTTTTTTTTCTTTCTTGGTAATAAGTTCAATTGCATCTCCTAGTCCTTGTGTGATCAACAAAGCCTCCATTTTCACCTTCCACATATTAAAAACATTCTTCCTATTAAACTTCTCCAAATCAATCTTCGTAGTTTCCATACTTAGATCTGATTCTTAAGACCAAGCTCTGATACCAATTATTGCAATTTTTGTGACTAAGAGATCAATCAATGTCAAACTGCAGCCCAAGATCTTCATATCAAACCAAACAAGATGCTTACTAGATTTTATTAGAACTAAACTTAATCAACCAGAAACACAGATGAAAACCTAAAATGAGTAAAGAAAGAATCAAGAACAAGACGAATTAACATGTTTTAGTTGATTTCCATCAGCCTACATCCACGGAGAAACAATATGACTAGCTTTTATTAGTATGCAAAGAAAAAATGAAGCTTTACGGATCACAATATAGAGATCAATAAGACAATCTAAAAGATCCCAACTTCTCTCAATATCTCTCAAAACGCTCTCCACTTTGTTACACTAGAACCAGGTGCTTTAACAGCTTTTTTAACTGATTTCATAAAGCCCAGAAGCTCACGCTTTGTGCATGTGAAAAAACAACATTTAACGACTCGACTTAAGCACGTGAAGGGCTTCTGACTTCCTAAAGCTGAAACGACATCTCGAGAAGTCATTTAAAACAATAGTGATGACACCTATCAAAAGATTGCTCTCCATGTCATTTCACTTATACAAAGTCTTCCCCAAAATGCAACTATCCCATGTCGTATTAGTCAGTTCTGATTTGCTTCACCAGCCACTTCAACATGTTCAAATATATATTTTCTTTCACAAATTCATATGTATGTATAAGGACATATTAATACTTTTTTCCAATTATTAAGGCTAACAAAATTTGACATGATCGTTTTATCTGACATGAAAGGCTTGGATCGTGAAAATTGACACGATTATTAAATGGATTTAGTCTTGCTCAATATGATTTTTATATCATATTAGGGTTTAATTTCTTGACTTATTTATCTAGTTAATGACAATTATTAAATAGTTAACAAAAACTAATTCAAATATACTTATGTTTTTCATTAATTTACAGAATCTTGTCATTCAAACTCAAATATTTGACTTTTTTTTTTGGAAAAAGGATAAACATTTATATGGTATTTTGTTTTGTAAATTCTAGATAGGTTTAAAACTTCATTGATGTAAATATATAATTTTGGCAGACATGAATATTTTATAATATTGATACATAATATTATTTAAATTTGAAGGAGTTCAATTTATGTCAAATGGGTTAGTAATGTTTGATATAAATTATACTTTAAGTAAGTTATTGGATTGTGTGACATTGTGATTATTAAATGAGTGTGTTGAGTCACCCGTTTATTTTCAATGTTGGATTTAGATTTCAATATTTTTATATGATTATTAAATGATTTTGTGCATTTCTTATTTTGATGTGATATTTTAGAATAGGCTTTGAGATAAAGGACACTTTGGAGATTTTGTCGAGATAAGGACTTGCAGCAAAAGTCGAGTAGTCGAAAAAGTAAGGTCACAGACTCGTGAAGACAAGTGAAAAGTATCTCGAGTTTTCGCCGCCTTGAAACAATAAGTTTCAAAATCTTGAAAAGAAATTTAACGGGGTTTTTCTCTACAAATTCAAAGGGTTCTGCCAGAAAGAGTTTGGTGATTAAATAATTTGGTCTTTGGAAGTTCCCTAATTGGTTTGAGAACATTATTGAAGAAGAGCAGGATTTTGGAATACACGTAGATCTACAGATCCAGTGTTTGAAGTTATTCTAGTGTGTTTCAATTTAGTAATTCTATAGTTTAGACAGAGACATTGTTGACTATGTGGCTTGACTTACTCCAAGGTGACTCAAGTCTTGATTGAGCAGTCATTTTTCATAGCCACGAGTCTTGCTTTAGCATCGTTTCACATTTGCAACTGTAAAAGGTGGTTTGTAACCTTTTAATTTTCTAGTGAAACCGGGGACCGAAAAGGTCGGTGAGAGATAGCAAAAAGAAGCATAGTCATTTCATTTCCCAAGCACAAAAGCAACCAAAAGAAAATATGATAACAGATCTAACCTGGTCTTCTTCTCTTCTTTTGAGTGTCCATCTTTGACTTTGATTGAAGCTAGGTCCTTTAGACAACTTTCCTTGGTAGAGTGGCGGGGAATAGGCTTATTTTGGTGACTTAAAATTTCGTAAAAAAATCTAAAAAATAGAAATGAAGACTATTTTGTGTCCATAGTAGTTCCCAAGATTGTCTGCTAACAAAGTGGATTTGGAAATTTCGTAAGTAGATGATTGAGCCATCATCGGGCAGTCATCGATAAGTGTATAAGGACCAACGATGCGCTATATAGACGATAAGAGAAGGAGGAGTTAGTCTTCTTTGAAGATCGAGAAAAGTGTTAAGCGTAAGTGATGGAAGTAATTTTTACCTACATTCCTGTTGTGTTATCCCAATTTCCTGTAGATCGGGAGTTTCTCTAATATTTCTTAATACAGCCAGGGCAGGACCTTGAATGGCTTCATTTTGTAACAGAAGGGTTAAGCTGTTGTCCTACCAGCCAAAGGTAGGTGTTCTTGCACTCCATTTTAGAAATAGAATACTGCTCATAGCTACAAAATTTATAATAGAGTAGTACTAGTGTCTATTTTATCATAATGCACTTTTTATTGTTTATGTACCGCCGTGAGATGTGGATTTGGTTATGTGGTCATGATTTGAACTATGGGGGGTAGATTTTAACCAACCCGCCTCTTAGAGATACTTATGTCGCTTTACGCCGACAGGGCGCAGTCTCGATTTTATTGGGACGTTCTCTAGCCAACGGGTTTAGGATTGTTTGGGAATGACAACAAATCGAGTTGGCTCCCCGGCTGGAGGGGTTGGCCCAATTCTAAGAATGCGTCAAGCTGGAAAACCAAATGGCGGAACTTGAGGCATAGAACGCTCTTCTTCACCACCAAATAAGAAACTTAGGACTTACTTATTTTTAGTTTCTGGTAACAGAAGAGCTAATACAATACCAAGATGACTAGAAATATCACTTCTATACTAAGGGAATATTACATATTCTCAACGAGAAGAGAGCCCCCATCCAGTGAGGGGTGAGAGCAAGGTAGCTCACTGCGTGCTTCGGATTTGATACTTAAGGACAAGTTTAGTTCAGAGTTCACCTTCTTCATTGCTTTGGTCTGGCTCCGAAAGAGTTCAATTTCTTTCACACTCATGTGAACAAGGTCAAACTTCAAATTTTTACTCGAAAGAGTTTTACTAATTGAACTAGCTACCACCCATATATTAGTTTTATATTATTTAATAAATTAAGATCATCTTTAGGATTAGGGTTGGACAGTTACAGATTAAAATACAGTACTAAAGAGTTTAGTAAATACTAATTGATGTAACTTAAAAATTAAGTTGATTTTATTTTATACTTGTATGATGAACAATCTACTATATCTTTACTTTTTTTTCAAAATTATAATTTAAAAATTATATTTACTATATAATATTAACTTTTAGTTTATAATTATATCTTTTTTTCACAGTAATTATAATTTAAAAATTACATCATCTCAATACCAAATAAAGCCTAAAATAATATTTAATTCCTAATATAAAAAATTTATAATTATATATGTAATTATGTCACACTTACATAGCATCTCTCTCCTCTTTTGTTAAATCCTTTTAGTTTTGAGTAAGATTTATTTTTGTCTTTTAAACAAATGAGCAATGCACAAAATTGGCAGTGAAATAATTATTTTGCATGTTTTCTTTTTTTAAAAAAAAATGAAAAGCTCAATAAATGATAAATCTTGAAAAAATATTAAAAAATTTCATTCCCACAGATAAGACATCTATAAGAATTTAAAACAAGATCAGCTAAACTAACAAGAAAAAACAAATAACTTCATCAAAAACTGAGAATAAAAATAAATAAAAGAATAAATAAATAAAAGTAAACCACAAGATTCTATTTGGATGAGCTTTCTCTCTCTCTCAGTTTGGTGCAAATTAACACTTGTATTTAGATTAGATCTGCCCTTTACAAATCTCCACTAAACCTTCGGTCCATGGCGCCGCTCAATCCCTCAATGTCTTCAATCTCTACACATCTTTCAACCCTTTTGCCCATTCATATTAAATTTGCCACCTTTTTTCTTTTGCTCACACTGTAAATTATCAAAATCTCAGCATTCATTCAAAGTTTCAATTTTTCTCTCTTCTCTGTCATTTTGTTAAAATGAGCTTACAAAGATTGGAAAATGGTATTATGGTCGTAATAAAACTGAAGAATATGAGAACTTGAAGTTCTGGGTTCTGTTGAATTTGGAGAATCAAGTAGTTTTGTGATTAAAACAAAAGAAAAGTTAAACAAAAATGATTTCTTCAGGGATGAATTTGGTGATGACAGTGATAGGATTCGCTGTGAGCATCATGTTCATAGTTTTTGTGTGTACGAGGCTTATCTGCGCTCGGATTCACTTGAACTCATCAAGAAGATCATTTCCTATTGCCTCTAGATCTGATCTTAGCCTTGTAAGCATTTTCTTTGCTATTTATCTATTTATAATCATTTGTCATTCATTCTAGAAATGGGATTTTTTTTGAAGTTTTTCATTTTAATTTAGCAAATCCATATGTGAATGTATTATCAGTTTTTTATTTATGATTTTGTGTTGCCTGTTCTTGTTCGTTTGGTGTATGGTTACTGATCTTTTTTGCTTTGTTTTCGATTGACAAATTGTTTGTTGCTTTCCTTTTATCTTCTGTGGGGTGTTTGTGACTGATTGTGAGTGTGACCGCTGCTGTTTTGTTATGTTACAGCTGGAAAGAGGGTTACATGGTGTTGAACCTGTAGTTGTGGCTAACTTTCCAATGAAGAAGTTCAGTGATGAGTATTTTGCCGCTGCAGAAGATACTCAGTATGTTCCTCTTTTAATTCTTACCGTGACAAACGTCTGGTTCCGGCATTTCTTCTTTCATTTAGTCTTTCAGTTGAAATTAAAAATCTTAGGATTTACAGTATTAAAATTAGCTTCTATTTGCATTCCCTTCCCAAGGCTTGTATTTAATCAAGGTTGGAAAATGCGCATTGGCAAATCTACCATTCTATGGTAGCTAATAGCTTGTATGCCGCCAGCATGAAGCTCGTTGTGCAGGGAAAGAAAACCATAAAGTTGTTTTGTTCAATTTCTTTGTAGTGCATATCCTCGATTTATCATTTGAATTTTGAATCATTTCTAGAGAACATCTTGCCTACAAGGTTGCTCCTTTCTTTAAAAAAAAAAAAAAATGCAAGCACACTAATGCGGCTTGAACTCGGGGACCAAGTCCTAAGAGGGCTGCTCCTTAATAGTTGCTTGATTTTAAAAAATTTAGCTGGCCAAATCATGGTTGCGTTTGTTCAAATGCGCCTCCTATCTGCTTTAATTTCCAATATGAATAATGCCCTGGATGCTGGTCGTACTACTGCCAGAGACGGCCAATGCTGGTTTTTCAGTGTAGATGCAGGCTTTTTGCTTTGGCTTTTGCTGAATCATACATTTCATTGTAATTGTCTGGAAAGTGAGTTAAATTTGGTGCAAAATCAGAATTGCTTTTATCTAGTAGTGTTTGCATTTATATTTGACTTAAGATGTTCCATCAATAGGCGTTTTAGTATATTATATTTACTGAAACCTTGTATGTGATCCTTTAACCGTTCTTCTCTGAGCTTCCAGTGGTTGATTGGTGGGCAAATATTCTTTCACAGGAGCAATATTAAGTGAAAAAGTGATTATTGCATCACTAAGTTTAATCCCATGGGAGATAGTCCTCGCAAAGAGTAATAGATTTCTCATCTTTAGATCAATATTGCTTCGGCCTGACATGTAATTTTTTTAGTTTTGAAAGATGTACCTGTTCTGTACCCGAGGTAGTTGAAAAGCTGAAGATTATAAGGATGGGGGAAATGGGTTCTTCCTGTGCCCCCCAAGCGTAGAGCACCTTCATGAATTTAGTAAGAGACTTGGAGATATTAGTTCATTTATGCATGCTGGCTGATATGTGAGCATAGGTAAGGTCTTTAGGGAATATGAAGCACATATTTTGGAGGAAGCCTGGACAGGAGTATATGAATCTTGTTGATCCTCTGTTTTATTAGGGGTTGATTTTAAGTCTACTTATGTAATCAATAGGATTCTAAACTTCTGGCCAAATAGTAGTTTTCTAATATTTTATCATATTGGCTTCTGAAGATACAATACCTTTGTAACACTGTAATATGTTGAAGCACAAGCAATGGGAAGTGGGATTAAAGTTGCAAAAGAAGCTGATTTTTAGTTCCATTAATCATCGTATCAGACGATTCAATGTTGTTAATCTTGTTGGGAAAAAGGAGAGTAGCAGCTTTAGATATTCAATTGCTGATCCAAGGTGCAGAGAATTTCAAGGTCATTATATATCTAGAGCTCGTAATTGAGAAGATCACAGGTTAGCTAAATTTGCTATCAGAAACCTGAGCTGTAATGTTTGGATGGAAGAAACACCAGCAGATGGAAGTGCTTTGCTCTATTGATTAATTGTCTTTCAGAAAAAAAGAAAAAAAATCACTGTGATCACTATGACTTGTTCTTTTTGTGAGAAAAAAAATGTTCTTTTTTCCCTGTCAAGGAAAACAGAATGAGGTATTGACATTTAGGTCACTCTTGAAACTTATTGAGGTATACATCTCTCTTCTAAACTGGACTAGATGACTCACAATTTTCTTTAATTTGCCTCAAGGTTCTGTTCTAGTCAACTTGTAATAATAGTGTGTGTATATCCCTGCTTATGTGGTCATGCAATAAAGCTGCATGATGAACAGATTTGTGAAGGATCTTTTGTGTCCAACGCACATATGCATTATACCGATCAATCTGTCTGACATGTATTTTTTTGCTCTAAATCAGACCCTGGTTCTATCAGATTTAACATAACACCATCTGAAGGGGGTTCTGGAATATCCTCTTTCTGTTACCTTTTTCTCTTATTTCTTTGCAGTCCCTTCAAAGTTTTCTAATCTGCATGCTTTGCAATATCATTTCACAGGGGGAAGCATAGGACTTTCAATTTGGAGTTACATCTTTTATATGAAAATATGTATCTTTTTTGCCCTCAATATCACTAAAAGGAAATGTGAATTTTTTTGTTACAGATGTGCTGTTTGCCTTGCGGAATACCATGGTGAAGATACGTTGCGCATTCTTCCCTACTGTGGTCACTCCTTCCATGCAACCTGTATAGACATATGGTTACACCAGCATTCCACATGTCCAGTTTGTCGAGTATCATTACGTGAATTGCCTGAGAGAAAGCGCTTGATGCAACCTATGTTTAGTTCAGCTATCCGGTCTCATTATGGCACAGAATCTTTTGATACACATTCATATAATTATTTATCGGGGCATGGGGTTTCATCCAGGACGGTTGGCAACCGTGGGATGGACTCTGTTCCAGAGGATCATTGTGCATCGGATGATGATATAACAGATTCTGGGGGGAACATCTCCCCAACCACCGAGGGTAACCAGACGACAAAAGACTTGGGAAACAAGCACGTAGAAAGTCCATCAAATCCTTAAAATTTCCGTGGTAGTCTCAGGAATCTAAGCTGCGTTTATGGAGACTTTTGCCTTCTGCTAGAAAACTGGTTTATCCTAGTAGTTGAAACAACAATTGGCATTCAGATTCCGTGGATACTTTCAACATCGAAGTTGATTATATCTTTCTTGTGCCTTACTGTACATATTGCAGAAGTAATTTGTCTTTTTTCATTTTTCCTTTAACATAGTGATGGTTTCTGGGCAGTTTTTGTACTCATAAAAATTGTCTTTATCTTCTTCATATGCTGGGATCCTTTCATTTGGATTCTACAGGGTGCGACTCTTGGTGGGCCTTCTATCTGTGATCTGTTGTATCTAGAGAGTAGTGTATTCTGATTTAGTTAGTTGTAATATCTTCAGATTCTCCAAAAAAGAAAACTTGTCTGTATGTTGCCAAAATTATGGATTTGATAGTATCATTTTTCTAGCACTCCCCAGAAAGTGAAAAAGAGAGAAAATTAAATAATATATCTGTAACACAGGCATTTGGCTGTATTTCTAGTCAGATGAGGCTTTGTGTGTTAGTGTTTTTATAACGAAACAGGCAATATGCGCATGGGAAAGCTTTAGGGAACAAACCTGAAAGGAGATGGGAAAAGGTCAGCCATAATAAACATGATTTGATGGAGCCGAAAGCCCTTAGCCAAGATATTTTTAAGCTTCAAGAAGAACATGCATGACAGGAGTTGACAGACAATCTGACTTTTTTCCTCTTACTTTTTGTCGCTTACTACAGTTTCCTTAAAAAAAATTTTTTAATTAATTATTTATTTATTTATTTATTTATGCGACAAATAAAATATAAAAAGACAATTTTTTTTAAAAAACTCTTTAAATAAAAATAATTTTATATTATTTTAATCAAATTTTTTTTATCAAAATAACAATTGTAGTATTTTTCTCCCATCAAGAATGATTACATTAAAATAATTTAATATTATATTAAATGTTCTAAAAACATTCTAAATAAAATTATTAAAATGAGGTAGTGCTTCTCTATATTTTCAATATTAAAGAGGGAATAACAATTTCATCTAATGAATCTCATTTGAAAAACTTTTTACAACTCTTTTTACTTATACATCTCTTCAAAAAGAAATAAAATCTCATTTAAAGATCCTTTTAATGATGCTCTTAGATGCTTGTATTACATTGTCTTCAACATATTCATATCTAATTCATCAGTCATCTCAAATATATAATTGGAAAGATCTCATGATAGAGTGGGATAGGGAAGCAAATTGATATGGCAGAAAAACACTAAATATTGTGCTAGTATCAGACTAAGCTTACGCGATTAGATTACGCTTTAATTGAAGCGTGATTAGATTTCATTATAATCTTAATGAGTCAACGAGCTTTTAATAATGCTTTAAAAGTAAGATTAGATTACACGCTAATCGAAGTGTGATTAGATTTCGTTCTAATCCTAATGAGTCAATGAGCTTTTCATAACGCTTTAAAGTAAGATTAGATTACGCTCTAATCCAAACAACTTTATGATAAACCAAAGGATTTATAAACGGGATTTTTATTAAATAATTAAATTTGAATTTATGAAAACTTTAACAATACTTCTTTATTTATAGTGGGGTAAACTACCTTAGTAAGTTAACTTAAAAAGGAGTACTAAATCGCAATTATAATAGAAATAAAAAACTAAATTTCATACCATAATTGACTCTAGTTAAAAATAGAAAATATAAGAAATATCTAAATAAAAAAATTCTTAGATCCTAAAGTAATGTCCTATCAGTCTCTCATTCTTTAAAAAAACTTATCCTCAGTTTGTTTGGAAGATAGAACTTGTAATATAGCATCAATGCATTCTAGAGCTTGAGCTTGTAGCTTCGCTCATCAATTGTGCTTAAAACTCGAAATTCTCCATACTTCATGTTTTTCTTGTGCTTGTTAATAATTATTTGAGAAGATGAAATCTTCTACAAACAAATCAATTCCAAGCCTCTCAAATTTTTTTGCCAAATCTCACTCAATACTCTAGCAAATTAATCATATATTTGCAACCAAATCTTCTATAAGAATAACCGTCTTGTCTTGAACATTGATAGGCATAATTATGTCAATCATTGCTATGGTATCTTCAACTTGATTTTGCTGCACAAATTCAATCATGCTATTAGCTCAATGTTTAAATCAAGAATGCTGTACTCTTTTTTAAAAATCTTAGCTAAATCAATAATCTCATTATCTTCTATATTCATATCAATGTAAAAAGAAACGGTTCGACATTTATCATAATGAACAAAATGGTCTTCCATCAATTTTCTTTGTTGGTTTTAAACAAAGAAAAGATAACACGAAGAAATTTGGGCTGTTAATTGCAGTATTTTATTCATTGCTGCAGTATTTGAATTTATACATGAAAAGAAACAAACAAAGCCAAAAAATCTGCCTACATATCTTTAACATATCTCTGATATCATAAAATTCAAAAATAATTTTGTTCCTACAATCTTGCAGGATTTTATTGACAACATAATCAAATCTTGCTGTTTTTATTTTTACTCAAGTCCTGCAGCAAATATAGCATTGTCATCACTCCTCCTTGCTATTTTTGCTGCACACACCAATTCTTTTCTTCAACAACTCAAATCTTGACTTTGACAGTCCCTTTTTCAAAATGTCAACTAGCTGATCTTCAGTCTTGTAATACACGAGCCTTACTTCATCATTCTTCTGGACTTCTCTAACAAAATAATACTTAATTTTGAAATGCTTTGTCTTCCCATGGAATACTGGATTGTTAGAAATTGCTATGGCAGCTTGATTATCAACAAATATTTTAGTTACATAATCTTGATTCATTTACAAATCTGTCATAAGCTTCCTTAGCCATAAGGCTTGATTGACTGTAGCAGCAGCTGCAACATACTCAGCCTCAGCAGTAGACTAAGCTACGATTTCCTGCTTCTTTGAACTCCAACAAAAACAGCGTGAACCAAGACTAAACAAGTAGCATGACGTGCTCCTTATATCATCACAGGATCCTGCCCAATCACTATCAGCAAAACGATGCAAAATCAGCTTGTCTTCCTTCTCAAATTTTATTCCATGATCCAAAGTTCCCTTGATATACCTGAGCACCCTTTTAGCAGCTTTGCAGGTGTATGGACAGCAAACTCACAACAAACATTATATCAGGTCTTATTACTGTCAAATACATCAAGCAACCTATAATACTCCTATATAATGCTCCATCAATCTTTTCAGCACCATCATATTTACTAAATTTCTCATTTTGAGCTAAAGGAGTACATACTGACTTGCAATCCTCCATGTTGAATTTCTTTAGCACTTCTTTAGCATATTTTTGCTGTCCAATGAAGATCCCTTCCTGTGGCTTTTGAATCTTCAGACCTAAAAAGAAAGTCATCTCTCCTAGATCAGTCATTTTAAATGCTTTCATCATTTGAACCTTAAATTGCTGTACTAATTCTTCATTACTTCCTGTGACGAGCAAATTATCAACATAAAGTGAAACAACAATCAATTCATGATTAATTACTTGAATATACGAAGTTGATTCACTCATGCTCTTGTTGAAGCCTATGTTCAGTAAATTATCATCAATCCTACTGTACCAAGCTTTTAGAGCCTGCTTCAAGCCATATAATGCCTTTTTTAACAAATATACTTTCTTCGGATCTGCAACAAAACCCTCTAGCTGCTCAACAAAAATTTCTTCATCCAAATAGCCATTTAAAAAAGCTGATTTAACATCAAGCTGGTAGATTTTCTACTGCTTTTGTGCTGTAAGTGCTAGAAGCAATCTGATGGTGTCCAGACGTGCTACAAGTACAAACGTTTCAGAAAAGTCAACACCAAATAGTTGAGCATACCCTTTTACAACCAGCCTTGCTTTGAATTTATTTACAGAACCATCAGCATTGAGTTTGGTTCTATAAACCCATTTTACACCAATAGTTTTCTTGTGTAGTGGTCTGTCCACCAACTCCCAACTTTGATTCTTGTGAATCATCTTGATCTCATCTTCCATTGTTTCAAGCCACTTTGGATCTTTAGCAGCCTTATCATAACCTGCAGGTTCAAGCACAACCATATTGCACTTTTGATAAATTTCTATAAGTGGTCTGGTACCTCTTATTGGTTCATCATCAATTATATCATCATCTTGTAATTCTGATGTTTTTTCTTCTGCATAAACTTGCTTTGGTTCAGTTGTTTCCCAATTCCATCTTCCAGTTTCATCAAATTTAACATTTTTACTCATTATGATTCTTCCCGTCAAAGGTTGATAAACTCTATAACCTTTGGTGAGAGTGTTGTATCCTACAAAACTCCATATTCTGCCTTTTAATCCAACTTCTCTCTTTTTTCATTTGGAACATGAGTAAAACACATGCAACCAAAAATTCTCAAGTTATGAATAGAGAGTTTAAAACCAAACCAACCTTCAAAAGGTGTTTTTCCCTTTAAAGCCTTTGTTGGTAACCTGTTTTGCAGAAATACAATAGTATTAATAGCCTCAACCCAAAACATTTTTGGCATTTCCTTCTCAAACAACAAACATCTAGCCATCTCCATGATTGTCCTGTTTTTCCTCTCACTGACTCCATTTTGTTGAGGTGTATAAGTTGCTGTAAGCTGATGTTCAATCCCTGTAGCTTCGCAAAACTTAGCAAATTTATCAACTGTATATTCAGTCCCATTATCAGATCTAATCACCTTGATTTTACAACCACTTTGATTTTCAATCCATGTTTTAAACTTCCAAAATACACTAGCAACTTTATATTTTTGTTTGAGAAAGTAAACCTAACACATTATACCAAAATCATCAATAAGAACCATGAAGTATCTATTACCATTTAAGGATGCAGTCCTCATAGGTCCACAAACATCTGTGTGGATTAATTGAAGCTTCTCAACTGCTCTCCATGCCTTATTAACAGAGAATGACAATCTAGCTTGTTTTCCCAGCTGACAGACTCCACACACTGATGCTCCTCCTCCATTGAAAGTCATTCCTTGCACAAGATCGTTTTTCTGCATGTAATCTAATGCAGAATAATGAAAATGCCTCATCCGCTTGTGCCATAACTCAGCCTAGTTCAAAGTACATTGATATGCGCTACATTCATCCTTGTTCCAACTTAAGCTGAAGCTTTTACTGTTCATTTTCACAGAGAACAACACTACACCATTTGGTCAATAATGACACATATGTTATTCTTAAATACAATAGAATAACCTCTCTCAAGCAATTGTCCCACACTCAGCGAATTTCGATCAATTTTAGGAACAACTAATACATCAGAAATTAACTTGATACCTGCTGAGCTTTTTATTGTAACTGTCCCTTTACCTTTCACTTCAATATACTGCCCATTGCCAACTTTAACTCTTGACACTTCTGACTTGTTTACTTTTTTAAAAAGAGATTCATTGAAAGACATGTGATTTGTGCATCTGTTGTCGATGAGCCAATCATCACTCGAACTGTTACTCGAAAAACAAGATACAACAAAAAGTTGTTCATCCTGTTGTTGTTCTGCTACTTGAGCGTAGTGTCTTTCTTGTTGTTTGTTTTTACACACCCTTTCCATATGCCCCATTTGCTTGCATGCCCTGCATTGAATGGCAGGCCTAAACCAACATTTCTCTTACGAATGAGAGGTTTTCTTACAGCAAGGACACAAGGAGTGCTTGCCCTTGTTCCCTTCATTGATGCTACTTTCCCCCTTCTTGTAAATCTTCTTACTCCACTGTTTCTTTTATTTGCTGCCTCCCTAAGCTTGATCAGCCTCTTTCACTTGAAATGCTTCTACAACCATCTTCTCTTTTTTGTAAGCTCTCATTTATTCTTGAGCTTGCAATGCATTAACAAGCTCTGCTAATGTTATTGTTGACATATCTCTGGACTTTTCAAGTGAAGAGATTTTAGATTCAAATCTCTAAGGCAAGGTCACCAAAATCTTCTCTACAATCTTTCTATCAGAAAACTCTTCCCCAAGCATTCTAATTTTATTAGCAATCATCATCAACTTGTCTTTATAGTCATTTACTGTTTCTGTCTCCTTTATTTTCTGCATTTCAAATTCCCTTCTCAGGTTCAGGACCTGCATTTGTTTTGTCTTAGCATTCCCCTAATATTCTTGTTTCAAAAGATCCCATGCTTGTTTCGTTGTTTCACAAGTCATGATCTTTGTAAAAATTGTCTCTGAAACTGTAGAATGAATGCATGTCTTGGCCTTATATCTCCTTTTTCTTTCATCCATGTTATTCCTCATATGAGCTAATGGTGGATCCTCTAGATCTGCTTCCACCAAGTCCCATAGGTCACATGCTTCCAGGTAAGATTCCATTTTCACAGCCCATATTTGATAATTTTCACCTGTGAAAACTAGAGAAGCATATAAGAAACCATTTCCTGTGCCATATTGAAGTATAAGAAGCCTCTCTAATCACTCTACAGGTCCCTTAAGAACCTGGCTCTGATACCACTTTGTTTGTTTTAAACAAAGAAAAGAGAGCACAGAGAAATTGGGGTTGTTAATTGCAGTATTTTATTCATTGCTGCAGTATTTCAATTTAGACATGAAAAGAAACAAACAAAGCCAAAAAATCTACCTACATATCTTTAACATATATCAAATATCATAAAATTCAAAAATAATTTTTTTCCTACAATCTTGTAGGATTTTATTGACAGCATAATCAAATCTTGTTGTTTTTATTTTTACTCAAGTCCTACAGCAAATAGAGCATTGTCGTCAATCTTATATCAAACCTTTCTTTCAGTTTATTTTGCCTTTGTCGAATCCTTTATTCTTATAGTGGTTCCCACAAATATAAAAGCATCACCTATCGATTTAAATGATGCATGAGAGATAGCAACTTTCAATAGAACAATTTAAAAAAATCATCCACCATGCAAATATAAAAAAAAAAATCATTAGGATTACCATCAAAATCTGGGATATCTTCAAAACATAATGAGACAATATAAACCCTAATACTTTATCTTTATCCCTTTTTCCCTTCAAATTAAGAATAAAATCAATGGAAAAATCATAAATAAGGCTCAACTATTGAGTTTAGTGTGGCTGGTGGTTGGTGATTGTGGTTTGGCGAGGTGATAGTCGGGTCTAGTAGATATAGTGGTGAAAATCATGAAGGTGGTTGTGGATTGGATTCATGGCAGTGGAAGTGGATCAAAGAAGAGAAACTCATAGGTTTTGAGGGTTTTGTATAGTGGCTTTATAGTGACATTACAGTGGCTAATCAGACCCATTGGTGGTTGGGATTGGATGTGAAGTAGAGGGAAATTTGATGATATGCATGACCAATTGTGAGGAAGGCTGTAAGTGGTGGATTTTAGGGTTACAACGATGGCTGGAGTCTGATCGACTAGGGTTAATGAGTTTGATGGTTGCAGCAGCTAGGGGTGATGGTCGCCGAATAGTGGGGCAGTGGTTGGGGCTTGTTATGGCCATGTTTTTCAATTTTAGAGTTTTCTATTTTTTTTCATTTTTAGTGATGGATTTGATAGGAAAGTTTTGTGATTGGTGCAGAACTATTTTGATACGAACTAATAGAGCGAGGTAGTATAATCAAATTTATAACGTAAAAAAACACTAGTTATTACTCTAATATCAAACCAAGCCAACATGATTAGGTTACGCTTTCATTAAAGTGTGCTTAGATATCATTCTAGTCCTAAGGATTCGATGAGATTTTGATAATACTTTAAGGGTGAGATTAGATGATATTTTAATCTAAACAATTTGACAATAGAGATTTTGACAGATAATCTCAAGGGAATTATAAAGGGGGCTTTATTGAACAATTAAAGTTGAAATTATGAAAAAAAACATAATCTCCCTATTTATAATAGGTACTTCCCTAAGTTAATTTAAAAAAAGAAACTAAGTCACAATAATAATAGAAATAAAGACTAATATGCATACTATAATTGACTTTAATTAAAAATAGAAAATATAAAAAAATAACTAAATAAAAAAATTCTAAAATTCTAAAATAACACCCTACATCATCTTATTTTTTATGTGTCATTTAATAATTGGTGGTATAAGATACCATATTAAAGTATTAATGATGAATAATGAAGTCACATAACACTTGACGTATCAAAAGCGATAATTGATGGCAGGGACGGATGCAGCACATGACCAGCGGGGGCTCAAGTCCCCACTGGCAAAAAAAATTTTTTAAAAATAAAAGAGAAAAATATTTTAATTTTCTAATTAATCTCCATTAAATTTATTAAAATAGTCACTATAAAATATAAACCCCCATAAAATTTAAACTTTGACTTTTAAGAAATATAAAAACCTAAATTTTAATTAAAAATAATGATAGTCCATCACCCAAAATATTTTCTATTCTAAAAAATATGGTTAATTCTTCTAGTTTATATAATAATGGTAGAACAGACGTTTTCAGTAATAAAACTCATAAATAATCATCTTTGAAATCGGATGGGATAAGTGATACTTTGGTTGTCTATATAGGAAACAATAAATTTAATAATATTAATAATGAGTTTATTGCATAACATTTTTAAAATATAAAACTGCATAGAGACTAATTATAAATGTATTAGTAAATATTTTATATATTCAAAATTTTAGTTTTTTATATTTTACTATTATCTAATTTAGCCCCCAATAAATTATTTTTCTAAATCCGCCACTAATTGGTGGCACTCTGCTGAAAATACAAATTACAGTAAATCATCTCTAAAGTTTAATGTTGGGACTAACTATATTTATTACTATAAGAAGGTTTTAATTTAATAGAGATGTGATTATAAAAATGATTAGTTTAACTTAATTATTTTTAATCCAAGTGATATAAAAATGAAGTATGCACTACATTAATCTTATACAATTACAAATATGCAAAGTCATCTTAAAAGTTTAAATATTTATATTCTCTTTAATGTTTTTCTCTCAATGTAAATTCTATAAAAGTTATATAATAATTTGATAATAACTCTAAAGAATAGATCATTGTCCCAGGCACACTTAGAAAAATATTTTGTTCTATCTTAAACTTTTAATGTAACATGGAATTTATTTTCTAAAATCTATAGATATTTATTATTACGTGGAGGCAAGTTCTTAAAACACAATGTAGGAAAACTATAATTTCTTACAATATAGGTTTTAGTTTTATTTATAACTTACCCAAACTAAAACCATGATTTTTTATAACTATATAAAAATTATTCCTATATAAAATATCCTTATAAAAATTATGGGTTATTTTTTACCTTCCCCCATGTGTTTTAACAAATTTTGACCCCAACCCTAATGTTTCAACAACTATCACCACACACCCTGATTAGTGAATTTTGCCGTTGACTTTGACGGAATTGTCAGTTATTTGAGTAAAAGACTTGTTTGCCCTTATTTCCAATGTTGTTACTGAAATATGAAGGTGTGGTTGAGAAGTATGTGTCCGCTGCAAGTTTTTCTTCTTTATTTGAAGCAAGTGAAAGGAAAATTTCGTTGGATTATTTGATTGGATTTGGGCAAGTGTCTGTTGCAGTTATTGCACTTCCTCAAAGGACTGTGAAGCACTTGAAGGGGATGGAATTTTCAGTTATTTCAGTAATTTAAAAAAAAATCCTTACTCATTTGTAGTCAACCACAAAGCTCACCGCGTTGTTCTTTAAATCCAAGCCTCGCCATTTCAAACAAGCATAAATGCAAATGAAATAGCAAACCAATCTTTATCTTCCAAGCCTTATGCACCAAACTAGCCATCCAATTTTCCGAATGAAATAGCTAATCGAATTCACCAAATCATTTTATCCATTTTAAATTAATTTATATGTTGCCATCAATTCCAATTTCAATATTGACCAAGTAAAATTATATCCAAATCAATCGATCGGCTTTGTGTTGTGGTTCCTGTACGGGCGGCCAGCGGTGTGGTGATGCTTTGTGGCATGGGGTTCCAGTGAGTGGCGCAAAGGAATTACCGTTCTTAGCAAGAATGAGATTTATTCTTAGAATACGGCCAAAGAAAGGCAACTGGGATTGATGCCGCAGAATCCACAGTGATAGAGTCAGCTGCACATTCATCTCTAGAGGGGCTTGTTCTCGAATACCTGCAAGTGAATCAGATCTGGGCGTACTCATCTTTAGAAATCCTGCGAGTTAATACGACTTCCACCTCGGACGAGATTCACTAGATGGAATCTCTTGATAAGTTGCTCGGCGGTCATAAACTAACGATGGTGATGGTGGATGAAACTGAAATAGAAACAAATTTGGTGAGGTGTGGAATATGAGTTTTGGTAGATTGGTGAGGTGAGTGTTCTTGTGTGCATTTTGATTTGGATGAGCATAAAACGATAGCATTTGGTTATGAAATTGAAATTCTGATGTGGGCTTCGGGTTTTAGTTGGGGATCACGGGAGCAAACCATTATTTTCCTTTTTACCCTTGTTCTGTCAAAGTTATCTGCAGACTTTGTTGATTAGGGTGTGTGGTAATAGTTGTTGAAATATTAGGGTATGTGCTAAAATTTGTTGAAACATATGGGGACTGGTCAAAAATAACCCAAAAATTATTCATATATATATATATATGGATGATTTTTTTTAACGTGGACATCCTAATAAAGTGTGTAGTTTACGAAAGTTAAAAATTAATTTTTTTAAACACCTACAGTTTAAAAGTTTGTCCGTATAAAAAAATAAAAGCGCTCGCATTAAGATAAATTTTTTCATGTAAACACGCTTTTGAGTTGTATCATATATGGTTTAATGGAGTCAAATTTTAACCACTTAAAAATTGACAATTTTAGTCGAGCACATAAAATATGATGTTAGCAAGTGTAGGTCCAGTAAACCTAGTAGGTACTATGATACAACACGTATCATCATAATAAAAATAAAAATAAAAACAAAAACAAAAACAAAGCGGAAAATTTTATATCGTTATCCTAACAAAACCTTTCAATGCCGACAAACCCTACAGGGTGACCGAGTCTCTTTCCAATTATCAAGAAATGTTGTGGTTTAAAAATTAAATTGTAGATATACTGATATTGAGGTCTAATTTATAAATTACTAAATTTTATTCACCAATGAATTAAGTTTTTAAATCTGTCTCTGTTCCCAAAAAAGATCTATATTTATAATTTCTTCACTATTATTCGACACTCTCAATTTCATTTTTTTTATGTTACAAACTATATAAATTATTAAAGAATTACATATATGAACTTTCATTTGGTATAAGGACTTAAACTTTTTACTTTATACATCTTTTTTTTTTGTTTTTTAGCACTACTTATCAACGTTAATTTCAACTAATTTGATCCAATAAGCCTCTTTAAAACAAACAAATATAAAGAGAGAGACCAATAAATTTGTCCCACCAAACACAAAGATTAGGATAATAAAGGAAGTAGTTGGAAATGTGAACACAAGCTTCACTTTTAAATATCGGCCATAAAATAGCGTTAGGGCGTTAACTCAATGGTGACTTCTCACTCCCTATTTCTCCAACGTCTATTTTATTAATTTTATATTTTACAATAAAGCCAAAAGTTTGCCGTCTACAATAATTTAAGCACTTCATTATTGAATGCCATTGCACTTAATAATTGACACAGTTTACTTGAATAATGTTGTTGATACGTGCATTTCATTGATCATTTCTAATTACTCACAAAGCTTTTCGTGATATACCAACCAATTGAAAGATAAGGAAGGGTATACCGTACCCCCAAAATTTAATCACATTTTATCAAGTTAAATTTCTATTGACATTTTTTAACTGTTAAAATAGAAATAATGGAAAATTTGTGGATTAATTAATACTATGTACATTCTTTTATTAATTTTTCATTTGGAATGAAGCAGAATTATCAAGGCAATCATACACTAAAGAAAAGGGCAGCACTGTATTTCAAAGAATCGCATGTAAATTATTACTTAGCAAAATTTGGCTTCTGAAATTGAATCCATTCCAAGTACGATTCCGAGTTTCTGATATACTTCAAAATTAAATTTATGAATCCGACGTTTGTCCTTTTCTCAAAGATTATTTATTGCCGCAAAATCTTGGTGGGTTAAAAATTTAACTCCAGAAAATGAAAAAAAAAAAAAAAAGAGGTCCTGGACATTAAATCACTGAAAAATATAGACCTTATGTCTTCTTGTTGTTATGCGCGATTAAAGGCCACCCAGCAGGCAGCAGCACCGCCCATCTAAACAAAGTCAAAATCGTAATTCTCAAAAAATCTTTTTTTTTTTTTTTAAAGAAACACTAAAATATCTACGTTACGTTCATATGTAAGTGTATGATCCGATGTACCCTAAGATTACCGTACCCTATAGTCTTAGGACCGATCACTATTAAATGATTAAATTTAATTGATTATTATTGTTGTTATTTTTAATTATTTAACAATACTCATGTTGCGAATTATAGTACTCTAAAATGCACGCACTGCACCCTAATAAGTACCATGCGTAGTCACATCACATGCTTAAATTGCAGTTCCATTAATATGAAATTCATTGCCCAACCCATGATATTGGCAACAGAGAAAATAAAAATAATTAAAAGAACCCAAAAGCCATTTTTAAAAGAAAATAATATTAAAAGGCACACAAATTAAACCCTATACATTATTTAATGAAAATGATAAAAATAAATTAACGTATCATCACCTAAATTGAATTGAATCAAGCCCTTGGTTTGATCAAAGCTCGAAGAGCATCCTTCATCACCACAGTGAATTCCAATTTGCCTGTAAAATCCAACTTGCTCTTTGGTGGATAAGCACCCCATTCAAATTCTTGTACCATTCTCGCTATCATTAGGTGCACATGAACCGTTGCCATGCCCAAACCGGGACAAATCCGCCTCCCAACACCAAACGGCATCATTTTAACCCCCGTGACGCCGGTGATATCCGCGTCTTCCCTGCCGGAGACGAACCTTTCCGGATCGAACCTCTCCGGGTGGGACCACAATTTCGGATCGTCCCCAATTCCGGGCAAGAAAATCTCAACATTGGCATCAGTTGGTATATCATAGCCAGCTAGTGTAGTGGCCTCAGTTACTGCATGGGTTAAAGAGAAGTAAGTCGGTGGGTGTTTACGTAACAATTCTTTCACTACGGCTTGTAAATAAGGCATTTTTTCAACATCCTTCTCGTCAACTTTTCGATCAGGATCATCACCAACCGTCCGTTTAATCTCATCATAGACTTTTTCCTGAACACCAGGGTTAGCAATCAGCTGCGCTATCCCCCACTCTACCGCCGTAGCCGTCGTGTCGGTCCCACCGTTGAGAAACTCCGAGCAGAGCGTGACTAGCTCTTCATTGGACGGCCCTGATGTTCTTCCTTCAATTTTCAGGTCAAATAGAGTGTCCAAGTACGAAAACGACATTGCCGTTTTGTCAGATCCTGGATTCTGAAGCATTTTTCTCCGCAATTCAATAAAGGGTACCATAAAATCAACTTGCTCTTTCCTCACTTCCAGTGCTCTCTTCCTTTGCTTGGAAAAAAAGGGACTCAAAATTGGCAAATAATCGTCGATTCTCGGATCCAAAACAATCAACACACTCTTCATCACCTGATCCATTTTCTCAATCGTCTTCTCATCCATGTCAATCCCAAAACACATAGCTAGTAGGATACAGAACACGGCGAAACGGGCGTTTTTAAGCACCCAAACGATTCCGTTGGTAGCTTCGGCTTCAGCTTTGAGCCTGTTGATTAATTTATCCATTGCCTTGTTTCTGACTTCACGGAACTCCTTAATTCTGCTTGAACTGAGCATGTTCTGCACCATGTTTCTTCGCAGGGACCGCCAGACGGGCCCGTAAAGGGCGGCGTTGACGGTGAACTTGTTGCAGCTGAAGATGGTTCTGGTAGGGTTTTCTCTAGGGCGAGTGGCGAAGAGACTACCCTTTTCGACGAGGGCTTCGTGGACTAGCTTGGCGTCGCTCAGGATGATCATGGTTCTTGTTCCCATCCTGAGAGTGAAAATCGGACCGTATACTGGGAGAAGATCATGGACGTATTTGAAGAAAGGCTTGCCGGAGCGAGCTACTTGGAAGAGATTGCCAACAACTGGCCAGCCCGGAGGGCCTGGAGGAAGATTCGGACGTTTTGATTTTGTTTTCCGGGAAGCTAGAAAGAAAATTAACCCTGAAAGAAGAAAAGCTAGGAAAGTGAAGAAGAGATGAATCGCCACTGCCATTGATGATGATGATAGATGAGGTGAAAAGAGTTGATGCTAGAGAAGAGCTAGAGGAAGATTTTATGATGTGAAGAGAGATAGAAAGTGAGGAGGTGATATAAAAATGAGAATTGCATGAAATTACTGGTGAGGAGCATTAATTAAGGCTGGTGTGCAGAAGAAGAAAACTAGTGAAAAATTCTATGGGCTAAAATTAAACCAACTGCTCAAAGTAGCACTGGGAATTTTTTTTTTTTTTAACCAAATTAAACTGTGAAGCGTCTGAACATATGAAACATAAAGGATCGGCAAAGAACAGGGGGTGACTATATACGTGGGGCTGTTAGATGGAGGGTGGGGATGGACGGTTAGGTTTATTTAAAGCATGCACCTAATTCAAGACTTCTTGAGTGCATGCAAAATCAGAAGTACATACTGCTGGTAAAACTGCTGCATGCGCATCGAGTTTATCTAGAAATTAATTAAAAGAGCAGAAGTAGTTCTTATAAAGTTGACTGTTGTCCTAGGAATTAGATGCGGTTCAGAGCTTCAAGAAGTTAGAGATGTAGAATAAGTTCTAGATTTCGCTCGCTTTATTTGAAAGGACAATGAAAGGGATGGTTTTTCTCGGTAGTAAGAAGTTGAAACTTTAAATAGGTATTATTAAATAAAAAATATACACTCTAATGTAATATATTTTATCTTATAATATATTAAATATGTGTTTTTTTTTGTATTTTAAGAGATTATTTATTCAAGATTTTGAATGGTATAGAAATTTAGAAAAACTACAAAGAGATTATTGAATGGCTAGGAAACAAAAATCGATCCCAATTTCAAAAAATCAAAATAGAATCAGATCAGTTTGGAGTGAATGAATATTCTGAGATAGAAAGAAGAAATTTAATTTGAATAATTCAACTTATAAGAGTTTGGACCAAATGGAAAATTACAAAAATGAAACCAAATGAAATATGAGACCCTCGTTAAAATATTAATCTAGAAAGTTAAATAAAGAAACTAATTAAGAAAATATAATTATGTTATAAATCTTGAGGAGTCAGAATTATCTAGAATCGTATTTTTGGAATTGATGGACTTTTGAACTTTTTTTGTTTCTTCCTTAGTGACTTAGAAGCTTGAAATCAGAAAGATAACTTGAGCTTTAGCACTGAATTCAAATGCATTTAATTTTAAGTAGATATATGCTGAATAAGAGGCTATATTAGTACTGAAGACATTTCTAATGTAACAAATTAATCTTAACATACATGCATCTTAACATACATGCTCACATAAAATTGGATGATCCACATTAATTCAACCGTAAATGGTCGCTGTCATTAGCATAGCCATTACTTCGACTGTGTAACAGATTTGTATAATTCCATTAGTTATTTGTATTTTCTTTTTCTTTTTCTTTTTCTTTAACATAAACTTACTAGAATATTGAAAAGTTATCCTCATTCCCCAAATTACTACACCTAAATTTTCCAAGGAAACGCTTTAATTAAGGCCTAAAATTTAAGTTAAAAATAAGTCATAATTGCAAATGTGTTGTCCCATGCATATGTAGGGTTGGGTCGAGATTGGATGAACATAGACATAGCTTCTTTTCATTAGCCACTCTCTGCATCGTGCTAGGGTTGAATTGCTAATAGTGGCACAGCTAGCAAATAATTTTACACAAATTAGACATTCATTGCCAATAAAATATTTGTGCATTCATAAATCATGTCAATTATTTACATATATTTAGATTAAATTTATCTAAGTCGGAAAATTTAAGTTAAAAATAAGTCATAAGTGCATAAGTGTTATTCCACGTACATGTAGGGTTGGATCGAGACTGGGTGGACACGAACATGGCTTGTTTTCATAAGACATTACGACACCAAATAATTTTACACAAACTGATCATTCTTCTTTTTTTTTTCATGAAATATTTGTGCATTCACGAATCATGCCATGTCCATTCTTTGCATATATTTAGAATAATTCCATCAACAGGTTCGGTAGAGGTTTTTAAAATTTGATGGAGTCTATTTGCCAATCAAAAATTAAAAATTGTATTGGCTCTTTAAGCCCCGGTTGGGAGTACTGTCTACAGAGCATGCAGCAGTTCCATTGCTTGAAAATAACAACGATATTTAATTAACGAAATATATTCAATTAACGAAATAAAAATTGAAACCAGTTCTGCGTTTTTATTGCTTTGAAGAGAAAAATACATTTATTAAGAGAGAGAGATAAGCAATATTGGCGGAAAAAATTTAAAATAAATAAATAACAAATAGTTTAAGAGGTATCAAGAAAATTTAATGAAGCCACTTTGAAGCTCACAGTTGACACTTGGCAGCAGTTCGCCGGGCATTATCGTTTCGTGGCCAAGGGCTGTCGTTAGAATTCGGCCCTGTTTGAATTCAACAGTTTCCCCCAATGCCCAGAACCCACTTAAATTTTAAAATAAATAATTAAAATATTTAATTAATTAAATTGTCGTTAATTTCTTTTTTCGTCCTAAAAGTTCTTTCGACTGTCCACTATGATTGCTTTAAAAAATAAATGTTTCAAAACATATCCTATAAATAAGTCGTGTGTAATTTCACATAAATTTTTTGAGATAGTAGAACTATTTCCATTTAAAACATATATCAATTGTTCTTTATTGATTTATTAATTCGTTTTACATTTATTTAATTAATTTATGTTTCTTATATATTGGCATACAAGGATAAGGTTGGTGATACCAAAACTTAGAGTAAATGCTTCTTTAATTATGATATTTGATTATTTAGTCTCCATATTTTAGAATATACCTCAAAACACCACTGCAGTTAAATATATTATATTCTTACCCTTACTTTTTTTTCTTTTACAATAATATTCTTTTAAAAAATTCTTGAAATTAATTAATTTATAGTAAATTACCCAATAATTATTTATTAATAGATTAATCAATAAATATCAATGTGAAAAAACTAGTACTTTTTTTTACACCTATGCAATAATCTTACTAATAATTATTTTATAAAAAAATTTACCAAATTGCTCCTAAAAGTAAAAATAATAATATAAAAGTTTGTGTAAATTTTTGTATTACTTTTAAGGTAAATTTGATAAATTATTTTTTTATTAATATTCTCAAGAATATTATTACAATTGTGATATTGTGAAAATAAAGAAAAAGTAAGAGTGTAACATAATTAATAATAGAGATATCTTGATGTGTTTTTTAAAATATAAGGATTAAACAAATAGTTAACTCAAAATATAGGGGATAAATGAATATTTACCCCTAAAACTTATCCTAAAAAGTCTATGATATTTATTAAGTGGGTAGTAAAATATTTCAATGAATTGTCTTAAAAACCATCACTACTAGAAAAATAGTTTTTTCTGACACTTGTCTTGAGACACTTTATTAAAAAGTATCAGTAGTTACATGTATTTGTGTCATTTTCCGTATTTAACTTATAAGTATCACAAATTGATGATACTATAGCATCTATAAATTAAACATTAGATATTTGTGACACTAAGGTATTAGTAGTTTAAAAAGTTATATTTTAATTTTGTATCTACTGGTAATCGAACCAAAGATCGCTAAGTCATAACTTTTTAATTTTAAATGCTAAACCACTAGGCCACAAGTTGCTTTTAAATTTTTTTATTAATAAGTAAATGAATATCAAAATAAGTAAATTACCTGAAAACAATTGATACTATGTCATTTTTAATTGATGGTGTATATGAAACCTAAAATCTAAAAATTTTTGTTAAGTCAAAAGTTTATCCCATGACTGCCGAAGCTCTCTTCATTCTCTCTCCCTCATGCTCTTTCCCTCTCTCTCTAACAATGATCTGGCTTGAAAGTTGCCTCCATCAACACCTTGAAAGCCGACATTCTTAAGCTAAAACATCCTTGAAAAGAATCTACAAAGTGTTTGAAGAATTTGGGCAAAGCTAGGGTTTGAAATTGGAATCACTGATGTAGTAACTCTTTATCTCATTTTCTATTCTCATTGTTTAAGTGTTTATATGTTAATTGGTCCATGTTCATTGAGTGCGAATGAGACATCATAGTTGTTTGGAAATCTAGGGTTTTTGTTGCTCATAATCTAATATAATATTTAATAAAATAAATAAAAGGTTGATGTATTATAGTTTGAATTCAATTTATTAATTGGGACTTTCCATTTGCTTGGAAATCTAGGGTTTTTGTTGTTAATAATCTAATATAATTTTTAATAAAATAAATAAAAGGTTGATGTATTATACTTTGAATTCAATTTATTAATTGAGACTTTGTATTTTGTTGTATATTTTTAGCTCAAGTGCTATTGGTGTCAATGTGCAAGTGTACACAGCAAGTAATAAAGAAATGAGTAATTAAGATCATCTCCACATGGATTGATATTACCAGAGCTGCTATAGCAATCTCAACAATGTAATCTCTTTTCTAACTTAAAAAATCAATTGACTAAAAATAGTAATACTGCAACAACATAAAATGTAGAGATAATAAAACTAAAATTCAGGTTAAACACAAGGTTGAATCAATGAACAAGCGGTAGTTGAGTGCGCAAATTCTCTTGATGGGGTTGACTATTTAGTGCATGTTAAGTTCAATTGCTACAGCATATGCTATAGCACTTGACAGAATTCTCATGCATTCTCAGCTGTCGCATGTTAGATATCTCATACCTTTATACAACCTAACAGTGACCAGCTGTTATGTCAATGTAAAATATGACATTACAATCTTAGATTCTCTTTACCCTACAAGGTGAATCCCTAAAATTAGTTCATCATAAATCTTAAATCAAGCACAACACTTTTAGGATTCAAGTTGAGACTCGATCCAGAAAACTCAATTTAAGACCAATTATTACTCTAATATGTTCCACTAAGACAAGTCATGTTGTCGCTCTCTCTTAACCTGTGTCATTAAATGAGAGGTCAACCGAAATAATGAGTGTAATATAATTTATTATAGTAAAATGCTACAGTAAATGTACAGCAACTCATATGAGCAGTCAAAAACTCATCTAGATAATCTGTCAGTCAACTACAATTAAATTTAGTTCATAACTTGTAAAAGAAAGAAAAATGGACAAAGTTCCAACCATCAAGTACATATTTTCAATCAAAGAATAAAGAAGAAAAACAAAAACCGAATGAGAAAAGTTGAATCCCAAATATTCTGCAGATTTTGTTATTGGTCCAGACTTGCATCCTTCTCTTCAATCTTCTTCTTTGTTCATTTCTTGTTTTTCTTTCAACCGTGATTGACAACCCTCCATTTTCTTATAATGTGCGCTCATTTTATAGTTAAAAATTAGGTTAAATAGAAGCCTAGGTCGTGTATCTTCCCAATTAGGAAATTGTAGATTGCAATATTCTCTAAAATTCTCTCTATCGTTGTTCCAGGATAACTACAGCAATTGCATTGTTCTCGATTTATTTCAATTCTTCTATAGCCAAGTTCTTTTTCATCTTTTGCAAGCCTATTACAACATCATTCCTTTCTTGAAATTTGAGCTTCCGGTCACTTACAATTATGCATATGATTTAAGCACAATTTATTCTAAATCAAACAAAATTTATTAAGAATAAACCAGGATGAATATTTATGCAAAATATAACAAAAAATGTAATGAAAACATATTAGTTACTCTTTAAGTAATCTTGATTTAAGTCTCAAAGTGTCAAAATAACACTCATTTCATAAAGTTATCATATTTTTTTAGAAATCTAGAGTTTTGTTGCTTATTAAAGGGAATGTTTTGTTAATTTAGTGCTTTAAGCGAATTATTTTGTTAATTTAGGCTAGAGGTGTTTAGTTAATAACAATCCCATCCTCACTTACGCTAGCGAAACTTTTTTCTTTGTTGGGTGGTTTATATATTTATAGACCACTAAGGTTATGGCAATGAAATTGGTGAATCTAGGATTTTAGTATGTGAATCACTTTAAAAGTGAAAAGGAAGGTTATCGTTTGCTTTTATTCCTATTTTTACTTTAAATATGGGGATTGATGATATTTGAAACTTGATTTTGAGGTGAAAAGTTGATTAATAGTTTATGAAATTATGTTGAAAATTTGAGGATTGATAAACTGTAGTTGTAAACTTAATTGTCTCAAAACTTGATTAAATGACACTTTTAATTGATTTGAAATTTTGAGAAACTAATTTTAATGTGAACATTTCGACTCTAGAAATTTTGAAATGAATTGGTTTTATGTTTGATTTTCAATTGATTTCTCAATATGGTTGGTTGTTGTCTAATTTTATTAGAAATTACCTATGTACCATGTTTGATATTGCAAACGAATAGCCTAATAGTGTCAGAATAAGCTGAAATTTGAATAAACTAAACTTCTATATGCATACTTCAATTTTGAAAATTTTCATTTTGGTTGAATTTGTAGTTTATTTTTAAAAATTTTTCAATCTCTGCTGCCTCTACAATAACTTCTTTTGACAGAATTGTTCACTAATCTTTGATTCTATCAAACACTAATCTAATGATATCAGAATAACCTCAAATTTTAATATATTGTTGACTTATATGTCCACTTAAAATCTGGCAAGTATCATAATGATATCCTTGCTGCTACTTTTACAGTTTCATATGTTGTTTTGACTTATATAGTTTTGTCATGTGAGAAGCTAATGTAGAGTTGTCCAAATGACTTGGAAATTTTATATGTGATGCACTGACTTATCTAACTATTGTAAGTTTGATAACATTCTGAATAATATTGAATTGAAGAAAATCTTAAATCCAAATTGTCAATATTTCCTATTAAATCTAACTAGCAATAAATCTACTAACTTGCAATTCTTTTCAGGAGAAAAAAATATGTGCCGACACATCGAATTGCAATGGTAGAATAAAGTGCCAAAGGCATAAATTTTTTTCAATATATTTGGGACTATTCTTAAAGTTTAGTCTTTTTTTTTGGTTGAATTTATTTAACTTAAATATCAGCCAAGTTATTAATTTTTGTGGTTTACAATTGATTTGATTTTTACATTCTTGTTTTGTGTTGATTTGAGCTTTACATCTTAGTTTAAGATTTTGAACACTTTCAAGAAATTATTTTAGATGATGAGCATATGAGTAATAGCTTGAAAATTAATTTACTATATCAAATATCTATTTAGTATAGCGTATTAATTTTTAAGAACTATGGCATGAATATTCTAGTAAAAGATTATGTTATATATGCATATCTTAATATATAATAATTATGTTTAAAAGTTTGTTTTCTTTTTTTTCCTTTCTAGGTTTAGGAAAAATGTTTAAAGTGATTTTGGGTGATGATGTCAATCAAGTTAAAGAAACATTACTTGTGAGTGGTAATATATAATTATTATATTTTTTATTCTTTTTTTTATGTTCTTAAAGTTTTATATTGAAGTAAAACTAATGAATACTTAATTATAATTTAGGGTCATATTCTTTAAATGGTTCAAGTGATTAGGTTTAAGTATTATAATAGATCTCATACTCACTTTGTAAAGGCTTAACTAAGTTTACAAATATTATTTTTTTAGTAGTAATGATTTTGGATTGAACTCTCAAATTATTGAAATATTTTATGTGCAAACTTCATTATGCCTAATATAAATATGGAGATTCACAGTTATTTTATGCCTAGCTTTAGAAAACTGTAGTTTGAGAATTATTTGCCTTGTTAACTAATCTTTTGGAATGAATAAATTGAGGAAACGAGTGGTGATTTATTTGTAATACCACATTTCTGATAGCTTTTAACTATGCATGAAAATCATTTAATATATATAGATAGAGTAACATGCTTATGCTAAAACTAGATATGACATTGAAAACTTCTATTTCATATATTGGTAGTATGATGAGTAGATTTATAGTTAATCTTGTGAACAAGCATGGGAAGGCAGTGAAGCTAGATATATAACCTTTACCAAAAGAAAATAAGTTTATTAGATCCTTTTTTCTTATTTATATCTATAGTTGAAAAAACTATCTATCTTAGGTAGTTTTAATGAAATAAGCTATGACTTTCTTGTTTACTAATTTTCTTTTGAAATAACTGAGTTTATTTGTAAATAGTTTATGAGAATTTTTTTCTTTCTAACGAAATAATTTGATTTCTATTCATTGTTGTTTCACTAATGGTTGGGAATTGGCAGACCATTTTTTGCTTTTCCATGTATTTATATGCAAATTTGATCAATGTGTTTGAAGTGTTTCTTTCTCAACTTCATTTGTATCCTAACCCATACAGTCTATTGAATGAAGCTGCTGGTGTGATAACGCAATTACACTATTTATGTTCAAAGAGTGAAAGGCAATTATCCTTCTTAATTTAGCTTCTAGATTTGTTACATTGAGTCCTAAGTAGTAGGCATTTGATTGGGTGGTATAAATTTTTATATATTTAATTTAGATTATTTAGTTATGAGAGTAGGATATTTCATATCTTATTTATTGAAGTATTTGGAATTTGTAATATATACTAATAGTATTAAATATGAAATGAAAGATTTTGTAACATAAATTAATTTTTTTGTTATTTTTTGGTGCCTTTCAATTTTGCCAATAAATCAATACACAATGATCCAATTCAAAATTTTATTTTTTTTGAATAAATTAATCAGTGATACCACGATAACAGTAATCATAGACACTAAAAAAATATCAGCAACGACTAACACTAAGTATCATAATATTGGTCATAATGTAGTGACAGTAATCACTGATGCCATATTCGTGAGATCACAAACAAGTGTCATTAATTTTGTAACTGTCAGATTATTAACACAATTAACAAACGTTATTAAAAATAATTACTGAAAATTTTTAATATCAATAAAGATCATTTTTTTAAGGGGGATTGCCACTTTCCCCCAATAGTAATCAACATATACCATTTACCTCTCTATTGTTTTTATAATGGTCAAAAACCCACATGACAACATAAGTTTACAATATTACCCTTATTTTCAACTACTGTTTTATTTACATTTATTATAAATTAAATAAATTATATGGATAGAAACTAAATAAAAAAATTAAGTATTAAAAATAAGAAATATATATTTTGATGTGAATAAAAAAATTAATAACAATTTTTTTCTTGTAATTATTTATTTTGTGGATATTTTCTTATAATAAATATTTTGTAATATTTTAAAATTAAATGTAAAAAGTATAAGAAAAATATTTTATTATTTATCTTATAATAAATTTTTATTTGTCATTCAAGTTTTCTTATAATAATTTTTTTATCATTTTATAGTATTTTTCTTATATTTTTATTATAAGAAAATTTTCACAAAATAAATAAATACAAGAAAAAATTTTATTATTATTTTTTTTGCTCATATAAAAAAATATTTTCTTATTTTTAATGCTTAATTTTTATTTAGTTTTAATTCATGAGATTTATTTAATTTATAATAAATATAAATAAATGATTAGTTAAAACTAAGGGTAATATTGTAAACTTATACTATCAGAGAGGTTTTTAGATATTATAAAAATAATAAGGAAAAAAGTAATATATGTTAATTAATGTAGAGAGGAAAATGACAATCTCCCTTTTTTTAATAGTGCATGTAATTAAATCTTTATCTTCTCAATAAATTTTACACATAACTTCTCTTTAAAGATAATTTCAAAAATACAATGACACATCAACTGACTTGTTATTTAGAACATAAGCACGTCATGATCGAAAATCGTTTCTATTTAACGAAACGCTAGACATGAAAATCCTCAACAATGTATTAGGTGAATGCCACCTAATTTTGGTGGCAATACTCAAGATTATAATTATGATGGTAATGATAATAATCAATGGTCCTTTTTCATCGTCCCATATTTTAATAACCGAATTTGGGGGCCAAAAACGTAGTTTTCATTACTTGTAATTCCTTAATTGTCTGCCATTGACATTTTCTCTATTTTTTTTTTAAATAAAACGTAAGAAGATCAGAAGTTGTTGTTGAATGTATATGCATTTATATGAGGTTTATATGCATTTCGTACAAAAAATTTTTATATTAGTTTAGAAAAAACCCAAATTAATTTTTAAATGCCTTATATTATTGATGATTTGAAATCAGGTAGCCAACCAAATAAAATCTTAAAACCCATTTGGTCAAATCTCATGAGAGCTAAATTTAAACTCTCAAACTATGGAGTTCCGCAGAATTTTGGTATGCGTATATGGTGTCAAAGTTTTATATGAAGGAAATAATAAATAGTCTGCTAGTAATTCATTCAACAATTTTTTTTTTCATAAACACATAGCACTATAGCAGGATGTTGATGATTAGAAAGGAACATCCATGAAAGGCCCCTTGGCCAGCTTATTAGCTTTTGTTTGGTTGAATCAAAATCATAAATGCACTAAAACAAGAGTTGCATTTATAGGTAGGATTGAAAAAGAACCAAGAAAATGACCGAACAAGGCTACATGGAAAGCAAGAGACAAAGATGTAAAGTGATTTAAATTAATTTGCCCACCGACAAGTATTCGTGGCTCTTGTAACTTGTTCCGAGTCCCAAATGCCACGTGCTTAAGTTTTAGCCTTTTAGGTGTACCGAGCATATATGCAAAAGCACTTTTCAAACTTGCCCAATAAAAAAATAAGCACTTCTGTACAAAGTGCTACTACAGAAGGAGGCAATTATTAATGTAAAAGAAGAAATTAACTTGTAGGGTTTGATGGTGACAGAATTAAAGTTTTCAAGACATAATTTTGTGGCTAGTGGCGCATTAACACAATGCGAAATTAACTCAGAAATTGATTGCGGGGCTCCTAATCCTATTATGTAACTGAGATGCAACTTTTATCTTTGACTTTAAATTTTCCTTTCTCTTGTGGCGCCCCTTACGGCCTAAACGGTTAAAGTATCAAGGTTTTTATAAGATTATTAATACGACTCATTAAAAAAAAAATAGCACAACTCAAATTAGTACTCGATTAAAATTATTAATTTGGAAGGTTTGGATTTTAAGATTTTGATGAAAAGACGTAATTTTTCTTTCTAAATCATATCAATGTTCTCGTTATGTTGAATGTTGAGAATTGCGAGTTAAGAAAGTTTGGTAATTAAGACAATTTTCATTTTTTAATTACATTATAATATACTATAATCAATGGTAATAAATATAAACTTCTAATAAAATCTACCATGTACATGATAACGCAATCTAAATATTTTAGGTCCAAATAAAACCTGAGTTACATTGATATATTTGGAAGGAAAATTATCTTCCATAATGCATACAAGATGCATAACTTGTAAGGGGTTTGCAAATCGAATTTTACGAAACGGATTGGTGAAATTCAATCTAAATCCAATCTAATTCACGGATTGATGAAATTCAATTTAAATCAAATCCATATGTTCGCGGATCGGATGTGGATTTGACCCAATTCATATTTAATCCACCATTTTGCGGATTGGTTTGCAGGATAAAATTTTTTAATTTTGTCATATTCATGAACTAACTAAATAAAAAAATTAATATAAAAATGATTTTACTACCAATCAAGTTCAAAATTAAATAGGACTTACATAAATTAATTGTTTAAATAAATATAGAAAATACATTTAAAGTTTCAAAATGTAACACACCAAAAAAAAAAATCTTATTTGTTTAGATCAATACATGAAAATTAATTGCTTAAAAAGCTATATTTTTTATTTTATATTATTATTGGATACGATATAATATGATGTTAATGTAACTATATTTTAACTTATTTATTTATTAGTAAGTACTAACGCCATATTTACAAATTTAATTTTTTAATTAAATAAATATTTTTATTTTTTTATGGATTCATAGATTTTTACGAATTTATACAAGTACATCCATATTCAATCCACAAACTGCGGATTTTTAAATTTTCAATCCAATCAAATCCACCAATTCATGAATCGGATTTTTACGGATCAGACGGATTAAGCAGATCAGATTGGATTCTGAACACCCCTAATAACTTGAACCCTTACCAGAGCAAGTGGGGAGTGAGGAGATTTACCAATAAGTTATTACTTCCTAAATGGTCTCTTGAAATTTTGAATTAAACACAAAAGATAGATATTTAGAAGAATAAAAAGTAATTGACATGATTATAGAGCAACAAAATCCATTAACTAATTGCAATTATATGAGTATGCCTTATAATCTTTAAACCTTTGAAGAATTAAAATTTCCATTATTCATGAGACCTAAACACTATTTGAAATAAGTCGATGAAATCACTAGGAAGGAAAAGTAGGGATTTTAATTCAATTATGGGCAAGATAAACTGAATAACGTTCAATGAAAAAATTACAAAATAATAATCTAATTTTAAATAGAATTCCTAGGCATATTTTGATTTAAATGCGACCAAAATGACAACATTTTATACCTACTACCAATTTTAACTTTGCATTCATAGAACAAGTCAAATCTTTCATAAAGTGGGTTTGGATAATGAGCCACTACCACTATTAACTTGGCCCAAGCAGCCCAAATTAGAACCTTTTGTGGAATTTCATCAATCTTTCAACAGCTGTATACAACATTTTTAAATTCACGCACATATAAAAAGTTATGACTGAAAATTCTTACCAATAAGTGCACTATAAAACAAGTGCCTATCTTCACCAAATTGCATATTTCTAATTCTCAAAATAGAAGGCCAAAAAAGAAAAAGGGGTAGGCATCCTTTTATTATTATTTTTTCAATTTAAGGTAATAACAATTTTGATTTGAGCCACCGATACCATTCAATTCAGTAGTAGAAAAAATTGATGAGTTGACAGCAGTAAATTTTATTTTCTAACTTTTAATTTTTAGTTGTTGTACTATATTTTCTAACTTTTAATTTTTAGTTGTTGTACTAAAATATGACGGCAAGATGAAAATGTCGGTCCTATTTAATTTTTTAAAACAAGAAAAATAATAAATACATTAATTTACAAGTCCTTATCTTTTAATGCCTTTTCAGAGTAATGCTATAGACCGCAAGTAATATCCTAAATTTTTATCATCTTAAGTGAACAAAAAAAAAATTGATTGTCTAATAGATGAATAATATCATGTCATTATGTTAGCACCTGCTATTGAAATATTGAGATGCCATGTGGGAACCGTAGTATGTATATATTATTCTTTCTGTAAATAGAATACTAAGTATAAACATAAAAAATAAATATATCTAGAAATTGACAATTCTATTTTATTAGTGATAAATTTATAATTGCGCCAACAGCATCCGAGAATTTTCAAAAAAATTGACCACAAATGAGATACTTTATCATTTCGCTGCACAATATAAATAGGACTTAGACTTTGAGCAACTAGGCAGTGACTTCTCATCTCTCTGCATGCCATCTTCATCTAGTTGTCCTCTATATATATTTCTCTCTGCCGTGAACCATATAATAGAATCCCAGAACCAGGAAAAATGCTGGATAAACGTAATATTTACAGCAACAGCAGAAATGTAAATATTTGTGCATCATGCTGTTTGTTTTTTCAGACGACTAGCTGGCTAAAGATGTTTTCTGTTGGTGGGAAACCACCAATATTATTAATTTGTGGTTCCATTGCTTCTTTTAGAAATATCATCGACTGCCTTAAGCTGCACAATTATATATTCCTATATACTCTGAGGCGACCACTGATTTAGCCACCTAGATGTTATCTAAAAAACCCTAAAATGCATATGCACAATTATATATTCTGAATCATGATTCATAAATACATGCAAATCAAAACAGTTTGAGCAGATAGATAAGAGGGCTTCTATTTTAATAACATACTTAGGCATAAATGTAAAATTGATGTGGCCTTAGGTTAATCATGATTATTCATATATCCATCATCATCGTGGTATAAATACAACTCTCAACTATTTGCCCTCTAGATCAATTAATGATAAGGGGCGCAGAACCATGTAAATATCGATTAATGCTCAAATTCTTTTACCAAAAGAAAAAGAAAAGAAAAAAAGATTTGAAAGATTTTGTGCACAAATTCTGTGAAAATATAATTTTAGTTTATAGATACTAATGGCAGATGTAATATATGTTTTTCTTTTTTTATTCTTTTAAAAAAGAAAGAGAAATGACAGAGTTTAAAGTGACTTTTTTTACCACAGTACTTTCTTTTTTAAAATTTGATTTGAAGTGACCAGTTAACTAACTGTCTAAAAATCATTCAACCAATTTCTTAATATATGGGCTTAATGGTGAAGATATTAACCCAAGAACAACATAATAAATTCATCAAAGAAAAAATACCGTATTATGTTATCTCTTAAAAATAAAAATTCTTCCAAAGCATCAAAAAATGCAATCTTTACCTAAAAATCTGTTAAGAAAATAATTTTTATGTTATCTCTTAAAAATAAAAATTCTTCGAATGCATCGAAAAATGTAATTTTTACCTAAAAATCGGTTAAGAAAACAATTTTTAATAATTCTTAAAACAAAAGCACAAACCCCAATGATGTTTTGAGCCAAATTAACCATAAATAAAAAACTGAAACCATTTTGTAACCATGATCAAGTCACATGCAGTCACACATATGCAATTAGGTTTATCTTGCAATCAAGAATTTAGTCAGTGCTTACTTACAACAAAACTAAACAAACCCCATTAATTTGTCACACATATCCATAACTTGGCCCTCTTGTGTTAGTTTCGCTTAGTCTTTCCCTTCTCCCAAAATTGCTGCTGCCCTTCATTTATCTGCTGAATGTGGAAGCAGCTCTGATGCCCTTGAGTTCCTGCATAAGGATTGTTAGAAGGTAAGAATAACTCCATTCTTTCAAGCTTTTGCTTAGCAATTTGATCATGCGCATGATGATGATAATACATTTGCAGATTCTCCCATTTCTCTTTAAACTCAATTGCACTCCTATAATAACCAAAACTTGCCATTTTCGCAGCTATCTCCTCCCAAATGCTTTCATTTGAATATCCACTTTGTTCAAATTTAGGTTCCAAACTTGTTATAAGTTGCATCAAGTTCAACGTCTCGGGTTCATTCCATCTACAATCATGCATTATCAAAGATGATGAAGAAACTACTTCTGGTTCTCTCCGGCCTGTAACCTTCTTCAAAGCCTCCATTAACGCGTTATCTCGCCCTTCAACCCAAGCTCTCTCCCTAGCCCAAAACTCATGCACCTTATCAAACCTAGCCATCTCTTGCTTCCTCCATTCTTCTTCTTTACACAACCTTTCTTTCTCTCTATCTTCAATAGTCTTCAACATTCTTTCCATCCAAGCTTCTTGGGACTCCATCAACTCCCTCATTTGTGCATCCACAAACTCTTTAACCTTACCTTTCCAATTACTGCTTCTTTTATCCCTTTTACCACTTCGGCTCTCATTCATCTTGTTGTGCTTTTCCGTTGATTTTTGGTTCATCATAAAGGCAATGGCTGAAAGATCTTCATCATTATTGTTTCCTGAAGACGCCGTTTCAAATTCAGATGTGTTGGAGAAACTTAAGCTCTGATCACTTAGCTTCTGCTCAAGATGATTAGACGCTTCTTGATTCTCT
Organism: Citrus glauca; assembly: GCA_029633175.1. NCBI lineage: Eukaryota > Viridiplantae > Streptophyta > Magnoliopsida > Sapindales > Rutaceae > Citrus > Citrus glauca. Next base: position 7,313,713 of record JAQOOD010000004.1, on the reverse strand, counting down.
TGATTCTCTTGATTTGGTGTTTGGTGAAGAAAATTAGTAGTGTTTTGGTCGAGACGGGATAATTCTGAAACTGAATTTTGATTATTGCTTGTTTCCCCATAAAGGGCTTCAAGTTGTCGAAAAAACCTATAGTGCTTCCCATCTTGTCTCCCAGCTTTACCTTCCTTTGTTTTCTTGTAGTACTTGTACAAATTCTCAAACTTCTCTCTGCATTTTTTCTCACTTCTGTGGTACCCATGTTCTTCCGCCATTATCCTTAAGAAAAGAAAAAAAAAAGAAAAAAGTAATAATAACTACAAAACAAATAAATAAAAGGATTAGAAGAAATAAAAAATAATCAACATAGAAAATCCTTAGCCCTAGTTTAATAAGATGGCTCAGTAATTATTAGAGATATAATTATATACCGCCAAGAGCATTAATTCCCCAGAATAATAAAATTAATTATAAGCAGTCTCAATAATTAAAGGATCAAGAATCAAGATCTCAAAAATGTTCCTCTAATATGTTGAAGAAGGTGCCACAGATTCTTCTTGCTTTATTAAATTATATGTAGATTCGAGTCCACGGCACCAATAATTATTACTAGAAAAGAAATATAGGATTTACAGAAAGAATGTTATGAACTGTTAAACAGTCATTTTCTTCACCAAAGAACCTGTTTATGGGTACTTAACCAACGGAGGAATCTACATCTTTGCACACAACAAAACGAGTTGAAAAAAAGATATAACAACACTTCTTCTCTGCTAAACTCATAAACTCTTGCCATTTTCAATCACCACCAAACATTGGCGTACTTTGTTCTGTACTGAAATAGAAATTAACCAAAAAACAGAAAACCGAAATAGGTTTTTTTTTCTTAATCAATTGAAAATTTAACACCAGTTTGAATGGCGGCAAAGAGATAATAATAAACACACATATATATACATGATACATAAAATAACAAAAATAAAATGCAATTTATTTGGTACCTAGAAACTTCATCCCACAAGGGTTTTTTGTGGTTAGCTTCTTTGAACTTAGAATCCAGTCTAGATCTGATCTCAAGGAGAGTAAGTGTCTCTTGCCTCGGCCAGCGACCATTTCCACTTTCATTGGTATTACCCCATCCACTACTCTCCATATCCACTACTGCAGTAGGATGATTAGTAGCAGCAGCAGCAAAATCATGATGATGACCAAACCTAACAAGCCCACCTGCTGCAGGCAACACCATTTCACCAGCTGCAAGCATCACTGTCTCATTGTTAATACTCCTGTTAAAGAAATAGGGTTGTGGGGTTTCTTGATTCACCGGAAAATGGGTTCTTCCGGTGGCCAAGCGCCCGAGATCAGGCAGCTGATGGCCGTACTGATCAGCCATTAAGACAGTCACTTATTAGGTTTTTGAGTGAATTAACAAAAGAAAGATAGAGAGAGTCAAATATTTGTGACTTTTTGTCTGTAGAAATTGGACGCTTTTTCTTGGGAGACAGGATCCGATTCTACCGCATAAACTCTCATCACTCTTTCATCACTTACAACTGCCACTTAGTGTGTACATATATTTTGTAACCAATGAAAGGATGACAAGTGTTTCATTACTAAACGAAGATGATGCCCCTGTGGAAGCAGTAATTAGATGACTCGTGTTACTGGTACAGTATTGCTTAGGATTTGATCCTTTTTTTGTAATTTTAAACTTTTGACCGAGATCATTTTCATGTGTAAAGCCAGCCTTGTTGGCGGCTAAGACCAACAACAATATATATGGCTCACTAAGTCACTAGTCACTCCTTTTGTCTCTTATCTCTTAAAGCACCCAGCCATTAATGCCCATTCTGTTGGCTCTTGTTTTAGCTAACGTTTACTGTTTAGGGTTTGTGGGGCACCGTTGAGTATTATAGAACTATTTACTCATTAAGAGTAAATAGATTTCACTTGTATAGTTGTATGCTTGAGTCAATTTGAATACACAATTATAGAAGTATATTAGGATAATTTCTTCCCTACAGATAAGAGGTCTCTTGATGGCCATTTTAGTTTTTGTTATGAGGTTGTCCTTTTTCTCTTTGATTTTGTGCTCCTTTCGATCTAATATTCTAGTAGAAAAATAAAAATTCAGCAAAAATCATTAAGGGACATGAACACCCAATAATTTATATTACATTTGTTTTTCGGATAAGGATCCTCCACTTGATTTTTTTTTTCCCTCTTAGGCCCTCCTCATCTTTAGAATCTAATGAAAAAAGTTGGTTTAAATGTTAAAATTAAATAAAAATTCAATCTTAGCCGCTCATTAAGCAAGGAGAGGATTCTAATCCCTTTTTTTTTTTATTGGATATTGTATCTTGTTTATAAAGAAACAAGTTCACTTTGATTTTCCTACTAGAGATTGCAAATAAATAATGTTTTAATATTCTCTTTTTTTTAAGATGTATTATCTTATAAATTTATTGAATTATTGATTTATAGTATGTTGACTCTAAGGGCCCATTTGGGATTGTTTTAAGAGGTTTAAAAGTGATTTTGAAGATCTAAAAGCTAATTTTAGTGTTTGGTAAAAAAAAAATTAAAATCACTTTTGTCAAAATCAACTCTTTATGCAGCTTATTTTGAAAAGCAGAGAAGGAGCACCTTTTATATTATGATTTTAAGAATCAATTTTATCCTTTAATACAATTCGATGAATATTCTTAAAATTATTACCTACACCCAAAATTATTCTTATTCAAATTAGAAACAAAATCAATATTTTAATAAAATTTTGTCATGATTCATCAATATAAATTTATTAATATCAATTTATTGGTCGAGTTATTACTAAATTTGTTTCACTATATTATAAATTTAATTATCAATTGTTTTAAGAAAAAAATAAAAAATTAAAATCAATATATTATAGATTTTATTTTTAATTAAAATTATTATAATACACAATTAAAAATATTTTATGTACATATTTTTATATGTATAAGTAAATTTTATTCTACATTATGTACATTTTAGTTATTTATTTTCTCTTAGTAGTTTAATAGTAAAATTTACCAAACATTCATAACTGCTTTCAAAACTCACAATACTTCTAAAAATAAAATTTACCAAACACTTAACTAATTATCTTCATATATTATTATTTCTACATCACACTTAACAACAATTATTTTAGAAGTTATAACATTCTCAAACTGATCTTAAGTTGAGACCGATCAAAAGATATTATTTAATTGAGATTACCAATTTAACGGTAATTAATTTATAAGTTTTATTAGTATTTATTTTCTCTTCTCTTTATTTCAGTTAATAAATTTACTTTGACTAAAAAAGTTACTAATAATCCCTTCCAAGAATCACAACAAAAAATGGTTAGAATTAAGTTGGCAATAATGAAAATTAAAAGAAGACCAGTCAGATTTTCTTACGAAAAGGGTAACCCCAAATCATTCCCAAGATCATGATGCGGTTGCCTTTCATTGATTGTTATGTTTAAATAGAGTTATAGTTGGCGCCAATATAATATTAATTTCTGTAAATGTCCTTTAAGTCTCTATAATTTGAGACAATTGTCTAGTGGATCTTTATATTTCTAAAATTAAAAGAAGGAGAAAAAGAAAAATACTATATATATATATAGAGAGAGAGAGGTTAAACTATATTTTTGTTTGGTATGGTTAAAACTTTTAATAAATTTAACTCGCAGCAGATAAATATAGATGATAATTAAATGGATCTAAAGGAACACAAACATATAACACTACCATAGACCTTTGAGATAATTTTTAAAAATACTCTATTAACTAGAAAATTAACCTAAACTATAAGGAGTAGAGGAACATTAGTCTTTTTAATTTGTTCTTTCATTGTTCTATTTATATTATAATAAAATAATATAAATATCTTATGAGGTGTGGAGACGTCAAGTCAGAATTTTACCGACACAAAATGTCAAATTTTCTCTAGTAAAGAGCCGAAATGCCCTCTAAACATTGCTTCATTCAAATGTGAAAAATGGCTTATTTTTCCAATGTATTCTTCACTTCGAATTAAATAAGCAATCGTAATAAATATCAATTAACTTTACGTGAGTAACACAGATAATGCAATAAGTAGCTAGTCACCAAGATAAGGAATCCCATAATCTTATTCTAATTTCTCCAGAAAAACTCAAAATGTTGAGACGAGCTCTATTGCATCCCATTAGGTGTCAATTAATGAGCACTGCTCAGGAGACAGCAATCTGATCATCAGGTCCACAGAACTAGGGACAAAAAAACATTGTTTTGGTGCTTTTTTCTTTTAGAGAACGATATCGTTTTGACCTTGAATCTATTAATTTGATGACAGTGTGCTATCTCTAGCATTTTTCTTAATTTCTTGATCTCTAGATTATGGAAAATGGTATTTTACACATTATAACTGAAGGTGGCTGGAATTTTTTTACCTTCATTGGCGCCTACTGTGGGAAAACTTGGCTGAAAATTTTTCTCTCACTAAAACCCACATGAGCACTACTTTACCATCATTTTTTTCGATTGGATTTGGTTGTGAATACTCACACATGCTTATGAAAAATGAGTTTATGTATGAGACTCAAACCTTAAAAAGGCATTCAAGCCAAAAATTCAAGAGAAAAATTAGAAATCCCTCTTAAGCCAAAAAAACCATAATCTTATTTATTATTCTCACTTCCAATAGATTAAAAATCAAATACTGACTTGAGCGTTGGAATACTTTTTTCAGATACTCACCACGTCATATTTGAATTCAACAAATATCACAAGTTCTCTACAAATTAAAAATACATGTAAAGATAAATTCTTGTTTCCTTCAATAACGATATCAAGATCGATAGAAACGAAAATACTATTTATAAATATTATATTGCTTAAATGTGTAAAAACGTTACTATATAATGAATATTAACATCTTTTCTATCACCGTGCCATTCAAATATCAATACTCCTAAATTACCTACGTCGTTGTTAAATAGCATGGAGTCTATTTTCTCCTCTTTCGAGATTCCACTGTGTCAACATCAGAGGCAGAAAAATAAACTATTGGGCTGCTTTATTGCGTGGTATTGATTTTGGGGCACGCACGTAGTCCAGTCTTGGTGATTTTGAACTGAGATTTTCTTATTCAATTCTCTGACCGAAAGGAAGGAAAAGAACGTGAAGCATACTGCATGCATAGATATTGTTGACATCATCAAGTGGCTGTTGTAGATTCTTAACCGTCCATTTTTGTCAAAGATTCTCCGTCCATGTCTGAGCAACACGCTCAGATCTGATTACTTCTTTCAGACGTTTATGGCCCCATCCTGTAGCCGTAAGAGTAATGTGACGTGAAAAGCTGAAGCCCCAGACAGAGCCATAAAAGCTATTTGAAAGATGAAAAAAAAAAAAAGCTTTTAAAAGAGTAAGTTCTTTTATTATTAGGGATGACAAAATAAAATTCGAATCTTAATCAAGATCTTGTAAAGAGTCCTCAATTGCCCAAATGGGATACTACTACACCGCCAACTTTTTTCGTTATCATTAACAACATTATTGTTACAACTCACAAGCCGTAAATATCAATTGTATGTGACACGCATTGAACGACATACAGATTGTGCATACAATAAAATATTATTGCCAGTAATTTTTTTTTCTTTTTAAAAAAGGTGATTGATTTGCTAGCAATGATGCAACATGGACACGTCCATGTGAGAAAAAATGCTCGTTGACAAATTAATTAGTTTCTATACTTTTAAAAATTATCTAAAAGGTGCTTAACGATTATGGTACTTATTGGATATAACCTTTCTAGAACAAAAATATTATTTCTATGAATATAATTCACATACAATACAACTATCAAGAAACTTTCTTCTCAAGTGATTCTGCACTAGAAATTCCTTTATTTCTCTTGCCCTTTTTTTTTGTGTGTTTTGTATTTCTTTTTTCACTCAAATCTTCAGATTTATGGTTTGGCTTGTCCACTCAGATTTTCATATATGTGCTGGTTTATTTGCTCACTCAAATCTTTTTATCTATAGTAATTTTGTTTATCTTATTCTATTTTATGTATTGTAGTGTAATTTTTTATATATATTATAGTATATCTCTCTCTCTCTCTCTTTTTTTTTTAAAGTCAGAGATTAAGATCTAGGAGATCTTATGCTACAATATTTGGATCTCTATAGAGAAAATCCATCGCAATAGCAATTGAAAGACCCAAATCAATTCAAGGAGTATGCGCACGACATTTGATGGTGTTGCACAAGGTTTCGTTCTGTTATTCAGTGTGGAAATGCTATGGTTTGACTAATCAATTATTGTGATAGATTTTTACTAAGCTTTGTCTGTTATTGTATTGTGACGTAATGTGTGTACTCTGTGTTTCATGAAATGAAGTGAATTTTAATCGTATTTAAAAATAGTAATAATAACTTTAGGTACAATAAGTAAAAATAGATGATAATTAAAATAACTAAAGATAAAATTATAAATTTATCTTATATAAATTAATGTAATATAATTTAATTAATTAAATAAAATAATTCTTAAATTATTATTTTATACTTTTATCGAACTAATAAATTTAGACCACGTCAATTTGTAAAAAAAAATTCGCTCTTAGTTAAACAAATTTTAGCAAAATCAAAGCTAATCTTTTTCTTAAATTTTAAAAATACAAGGAGCGAATCAAATCACACTCATGTGTGTGGAGTTAGCCGATCGAGCCGTGAGGCGAAACCCAAGATGAAATTATTAGGAGAGGGCAAATGATGACGAGGGAAACTTCATCTGACGTGGCAGATATTGCCGAATGATTAAAGTTAATTAAAAAAAATCTCTAACACTATTCACAAAGAGTCGGATTTTTATCAGCGTATGAGCAGCTTTGGAGGGAAAGGCGGGGCTTGTCTAAATTTTCTTTGCCAAAAAGGGAATGTGGGTCCTATAATCACAGCTGTAAATCAGAATGCAGATGAAATGATGGGAAGTGGGCGCCGGGTGGGAAATGAACGGTTGTGACTGATTTGATTGGAGATGATGATGATTCTGAAAGACAGTATCCCTTTTTGTTTAGACATCATTAGGTAATCTCTTTGTTTGGAAACATTTTTGCAAGTTTTTTTCCCCCTCTTGTGAAGTGCGTGCCTCGTTGGTCTGATGATTCCATCTAATCCCTCAGATCCTCTCGTACCAATTTTTCTTGATTAGTTAAATGCAATCTTTACATATTTAAGATTGAATAACGATGATTAAAAATTGAAGTATTAATTTGATGTCAAGCTGGTAATCTCACATTTGTGTTCATCTCGCTCACTTTTACTAGCAAATGCTTGAATAGGATTTGTTATTCATACGTTGATGGGTGCTAAAACGACAACTCTAATGCTTTCATCAGAACTCTACAGTCAAATGTGTTTAATGTTTTATTGAGCTGAGGAATAATATCAGGTAAAAAGACCATTATACTCGTGAGGGAGTATGGATGATCCTAGATCAAATGAAAAATTTTACTTTTTATTTCGCTCACTTATAATAACTATTAACTTTTAAACTAGCTTTTAATCTCTTGCTTAAAGGTTAATAACTATTAACCTTAAGTTGATGCCCAAGTGAAAAGACTAATTTTCTTGTGCCAAAAGGTTGTAAAGACGATAATTTTACATTAGTAGGTAAATATTCCAACTCGGATCAATCTTTTAACTTTTTAAGCAAACTTTTACCTAGTCCGTACAAAAGATTAAGATCGTATGTGGTCTGCCAGATAAGCCAAGCCCATAGCATGCCCAATGGGGCAAATCAGGCCCATCATTAGCCCGGCCGGCCCAACACTTGACCGCCAAATTTAGCAAGTTCTTCCTCCCCTTGCCTGCTTCGACAAAATCATGTTAGGGTTCAAATGTGTCGCAAATTCACCAATTTTATTAAATCTTCTTCCAATCTATCACCAACGCAACAAATTTCCTTCCGATTTTCACTTCAAATCCAAAACCCATTACAAATTATCTCCAAGATTCATTCTTTTTGCACAGAATTCTAAGAATGACAGCAGCAGCAGCAGCAGCAGCAACAACGACAACAGCAATGGCAAAGACCAAGAAAATCAAAATCAAAAGGGGTCGTTTGTTAATAATAATGGGGATGATATAGAGAAAGATCGACCGTCAGGATTCAATCTGAAGTGGGGTGACATATTGAACCCGGATCCTGATAACATATTCGCCGTTGGATTGACGGGTCTGCTGACATGGGCAAGTGTGCAAGTGCTGTGGCAGCTATTAACAATCTCGTTGGCTATTCTTGTTGCTGCGCTCAAATACTCTTTCATTGCTGCTCTTCTTATTCTCATTCTCATTACCCTTCTTTGAGTAGTGGCATGTATTATATTTACTATTGTGTTTTGTCCTGCCGAAGTCGGATATAATTAATGAATGATGTTAGAATTTCAATATTTAAGTACCAATTTAATTTTCAATATTATGTATGGTTATCATAATTTATAAAATTATCTATCCGTTATGATAAATGTCATATTACTTAAAAACTTAAATTAAGACTTAAATGTTCGAATGCCTACCATCACTCATAATTCATTAGCTTAATGTTAATGGCAGAACATAATTAACTAGCCTTATTGGAAACTTACAATGTTGAATCAAAATATGTATGCTAGAACCTAGGTAATATTTAGGCAACTTGCATGGAACCATCTAAAGCTAAACAAGCCACTCTATAAATAGAGCATAATACCTACCATTTTGCTCAGCACCACGACACCACACACAACACACCCACCATTTTGCTCAACGCCTCACCACCACACATAACACATAAGCAACTCAAGCATCTTTGAAAAGATCCCTTTTATTCTCTCTTGCAAGTAAAAAAATTTCTCTTTTAACTATATTGTTCTCTTCTTTTTAGTTTTTTCATAAGCATCCTTAATTAGCTAGAAAAATTTTCTAGTCCTTAACAACGTTTCCGCTAGAAATTGTCTTAATGCTGCATGAGTTGCTGCGTAACACACTCATCCGGCAATCTTTAAAAAAGTTGTTTTAAGGTTTATGTTTAACAACAAAAGTGTCATATTAAGTTCCACATCTCAGTAATGATGCGAAATTCTGCAATTCAGACAAAGCGCCAGCACAACGTTCTACTTGGGGGCTCTTGAAAACGTAACAGAGGCAAGTCACCTCTATGGATAATCCATGTTCGAAGGAGAAGCTTCAAAATCCCTTGATTTCTTTATTTGGGATCTTTGGGGTGGTTGATTTCGTGTCTCTGTGAGATACAATGAAGGTGGATAATGCTACCTTGAGAAGCATAGCTGATTGATCCTTTAATTCCAAGAGCAATACAATTATCATTAGCTACCACACTATTCGTTTTAGCAAAGTGTAATCACGACATTATGAGAGTTCGTCAAAGTGATTTTGAATTTTTTTTTTCAAAGAGAACATGGAAAAGAAGAAGAAGAAACCTCAATATGCTCACTACATTGGAGAAAACAAACAACAATTATAGACAATTTTGAAACTATCTGTTAACATTTTAAATATCTATTAAGTTTGTCAAAAGCCGAAAGAGGAAAGATCGTACAGATCGACTTTGTTTAGGTAATTCAGGGATCCAGAAGCCCATGGGAGTCTAGGATTCAGCTCATATGAGAAAACCACTCTATTTTTCCAATGGTGAGGGAGTAGTGAAGAACCCTTCCAATCTTAACAGAACTCCAAGTCAGAACTTCTGTGGGGCGCAATCAACCTGGCAGAGGAAAGCAAAGAAGGAAACATTCTTATTATCGTATCATCAAAATATAAAACACCAATTACCATGGAGGAGGAAAAAAACATGAATCATTAGTCAATAAAGCAAACCTAACCTTCATTGAACTTGATCTTCTTTGGCGCAGGCATGACATTACCCACCTGCAAAACAGCATAAATCATTAGTCAACGAAAAATTCCCCATACTGGCATTTTGAGTTATTATTATGTCACAACTTTATTTCTCTTCCATGGCAGGCAACGGTTAAATAGTAAAAGTTCAGCCATGCCCCAGCAAAAGGTAAAAAAACATAAGTATGGCTTTTATCCACTAGTGTCTAATTATGACAATTATAAAAACAACAGCATCAGTGGCTTGTGAGTATCCAAGCTGTAACATTAATTATTCATTCAATATATGATGTGAAAATTAGCCTTTTTCCAAACTTTAGACAAAGTTTATGCCCAAAATAACATCACAAACTAAACCAATCAACTTGTGGTGACTTTATCACCAACCTAACTCATCTAATGCAGTTTGGCCAACATGCAACTGTATGATGTGTCAGCTAGAGGTATACATCTCAGAATTTGAAACCTTCAAATTGTAGTTGTACTTATGAAAAGAAGCATCGAAATTTCAATGATAATAGCTTTTCCTTCCTAAATTAAATGATTAATTAAAGAGGAAAACAAAATAATGCTCCTTACAATTTCAGGGCATTCATACTCAATACCAGCAGCCTCTATCCTCTTGCGCCGCTTTTGATCACGCTTCAAGATTTTCTCCACCAATTTTTTGTGTTCTTCCAAAGTTCTTTCCTGGAAAATCATTGTAAAGAAATCAAAATTCTTGAAAGAGGGATACTTTTCTTTAATTTCCTTTTACAAGCATCAAAATAACAGCACGATGAAAAAAACTTCTCTTATCCACTGTATATTACCTTGTTTTGCCGCTTACGTTCCACTTGAACCCAGTCGACTGGCTTGTATCGAGGATTGAAGCCTCTCCATCTACATATTAAGGGGAAAAGCAGAGGCAAAAAGTAATCATCAGCACAGACAAATGGCAACAAGCTCTTGAATAGACATTTCCACAAAATATAACCTGCACACAGATACAATGAAACAATGTACGCATTGATGATCTTGGTAACTAATAATAGGATAAGGCTATTTGTTATCCTCATTTATTCTGAACTAGGTTTCATGAGCCCTAGTACCAGTATGGTAGATAGTGCACTTCATGCCACAGATAAATTAATATTTCCCATGAAAATGTATAAGCTGAAATCTATACCTAAATCAAGTGACACGGTACCCAACACAGGTATGCCTAGATAAAATGAAAAGTCCATGTAATTTCTGAGCACGTTCAGAATTAATACAGATCAGAGCTAGCAAAGCAATGGCCTAAACAAATGTCTTTTCTTGTATATAATGAATTGTTTTGAACATTTTTAATTTAAGAAGATAGGAAACTAATAAATTTTCCCACGGGCTCAATCATTCTGTTACCAGGGGACTAGAGAAATAAAGAAAACAGAAAAATATTTTCAGAGTTTACTTCTTGAGAGGCTTCCCCCTCAAATGGCTACTAATTAAACACAATATTTTATTAATCAAGCCTGCAGACAAAACGTAAGTGCACGTAACTCTGGACAGGAATTGCTATTTAATTTAACCAACAAACACATGGCCCCTCTTAATGACCGCCACTGTCCCCAACACGAAGGGAAAAATTAAAAGAGCTTGCATTTCTTTATCTTCTCTTCCTATTCATTTATTTTCTTTCATATTCCCCATTCAATTTCAAGTGTTAGATAATATAGGGTTAATGATCATAAGTTCGTACACCTTAATACTTGTAGTAAGAGATTATTATATAACTGCTTACAGTTTTGGATGAACATGTTCTGGAGGAATAAGATGCACTTGCAAAATGTGCTCAAACAACAAATAACCACACATGGCATCAGCTACAACTTCTGCTACCTACACTCAGCAAAAGCTATGTCAGAACAAAAATGAGGAAACAATTATTTAAGCAATTGAGCATCATCAAATTCCTACAGAAATACAACCTCAGGATCATTAAATTCAATGAATCCAAAATGCTTTGACTGTCCAGTCTGAAAGAACATCAGACCAATAAGTGAGTTAATGTCAGCTATAATAATGCAAGTGTAGCTGAAATTATCAAAGACACAGCTAAGGACCGTGACCTTTTTATTCCGCGCGATTCTTAGCCTCTTGACTGCACCAAATTGGCTAAAGAAAGCTGCAGACAGAGCAATCATCAGCCAGAAATCAGCAAAACCACATAACCAATAACCAGATAGATAAAATCAACACACAATTTTAGAAAAAGTTCAAAAATCAATAAAATCAATATACCTTGCATTTCCTTCTCATAGAACCCATGTGGAATCCGGCCAATGTATAACACCGTAGCTTTATTTACTAGTGGCTTCTCCTCAGTAAGTTTTCGCCCAGGTCCACCTTCCAGCGGCTTCAATACAATAAATACCCAAAAAAAAAGAAAAATTCGATAACAACAACAACACCAACATTATTGTTATGATAAAAAAAGAAAAAAAAAGCTAACCAAGAAATCGGCGGCGCCTTTTTTATCACTGGGAACTGGTAACTGTGAACAAACTTTCTTCAAATTCTTCTTCAATGCTTTCTTTTGCTTGGCCCCCATCTCACTGGCAGAAAAAAACAATCAGAAAGAAACTACGTGCTGTTCATATAAACCCTAAAACGTGTACAATTTCATTAAAAAAAAAAAAGCAAAACCCTAGAATTAAAACAATGAACCTTTTTGTTACTCAGTAGCTTGCTGTGAGCCCCTGCTGTGTCTCGAGAGGAAATTGTGGAGAGGCAAAGTGGAATTTTAGAGAACTAGGGTTTAGTGAATATGACCATTGCGAGTTTACAAATGGGCTGGACAGATTTGGATTGAATCCGAATTTTAAGGCTCGTTTAAAAAAGCCCATATACAATAGTGGATTCGGGTTGGATTAAAATTAACAAAATTATTAAATTAGTTCGGTTTAGGTTCAGAGTTTGTTACACAATTAATCATATTATATTGACTTATATTTATCTAGTAAACTATGTTATATTTGTCAAATTTTAAAAAACCCTTATCAATAATGTTATCGATAATAAGAAAACATCTTAGTAGGGATAGCAAAAATTCTCATGGTGACAAAAATCCTTAAAAATTTTCCTCATTTAGGGAGAATAAGGGAATAATTTTATATTCAATTTCTTATTCAAGAAAGAAAAAGAGATGATTTTTTATCTAATTATTTATTCGAAGAAAAGACGTGGTAGAAATGAAATCTTCATCCCCTCCCCATTTCCCCATTTTAATTTTTAATTTTTAATTTATTTTTTAAAATTATTAGTGAATAAATAGTAAATTTTAAATTATAAAATATTAAATATTAGTGTGAATAAAAAATATCAAAATATTTTTACAAATAATATAAAATTTTAGTTAATATAAAATGCTTAATAAAATTTAAACTTAACTATAACCAAAAGCACACAATTACACAAGCATATAACTCACAAATCAAATTATAAATCACTCTCTCACACTTTTACCCATTTTTTCCAAATTATTCGCACAATAACAAACACTCAACTCATCTTCATCTCATCATAGCCTAGTAGTACGTCGCGTTGTCAATGACCGAATAGCCTAACTCATCACAATGTCAATTAACAACCACACATGCGACTTTGTTGTGCCATAGTCGGTGATCGTGTATCATTACTCATGCACAACAATCACGTCAATATTGTATAAAAATCACATTATTTAAATTTTATTTTAAAAATCATTATTTGAATACTATATACATATCAAAAGTTTGAAGGAGTAGAATAAAATAAGACCCATTCACGATTATTCTCATTTTATTTCATATACTTTTAGGTTAATATGATTAAATTAAATTTAAAAACTAAAAAGATATAAATTATTCGAGATCAGGGACCCTTGGGGATCTCCTGTTATTATTCGAAAAGAGAACGGAGCTCCACTTAAGCAATTCTGACGGGAACACAATGGAAATGGGTACATATGTAAAACATTGAGAATGGGTACTGGAATGTTAGTCCCCTCTCTCCCCTCCCCTCCCCATTGCCATCCCTACAGCTTAGTATTTGAATTTCTTTAAAAAAGAAATCCGAAATTGCCACCCCCGCATGCATGCACGGCGTGAGATGGAGGAAGAGAAAAGGTGGATATTTATAGTTCATTACTTCTTCCGCAATCTTTGACACGGCCACGCGTAAGTCTCAAACTTGCACTCGGAACAATTTACACAGAGAATCAAGGTATGCATTATGCAACTACGAATAGTTAGCAGTCCTGTGATCGACAAATTGCCTGTAACCCTAGACCCAAAGTAGCTCAAGCTTTAAAGGGATATATGTCAAGCAGCTTTGTGATTGATAAATCACTCACTCTCCATGATTGCACATATATATAATACACAACCCCCGGCTGAAAACTTGTCCAACTTCAATGCCAGTTGTGATCTCACAATAACATACCATTCAGGATGATCAACTAACTTTAACCTTTGATGTAGCAGTCAGGATCAAAAAGACGTATGAATCTGACTAATAATTGCTCCAAATAACAGTGCACGACACTAGTAAGCAGTAAAGCCCAGTGCAAATAGAACTCTATGTAAACTCTTTGTACTTCCGCCAAGATGGCTTTAAATCTTGACAAGTTTCAGCTAATATACAGCAAGCAGCTACGAAGTACTGGAGTATGGAACAAAATTTCCCTGATAGTTGAGGTTGCAAGATAAGACTGATCAATGTCTTGCTCGTTGGCTTAGATAGACAAGAATATGAAAATATATATGTGAATGTCAGCTCTTTTACCAATGCTCAATTCGCAAAAGCAACAAAATGCACATGGCAAAAATCCTGCATATTTTCACATTTGGACATTAGGACTTTCATAAAGCTATCAACACTAGAATGAATGCACCCTGCTACCAAACCTGCTATACAAATTAACCTATGCATGCGATATAGCTTTGGCTAAATAAACTGATACCAGAAAGAAACTACATTAATAATTGAATTTTGAAGCTGGCATGGAAGAGCAGGAGTACCTGTATGATTAGCAAATGAGAACTACTATCATATTAACAACTGTTGTTATTGAGTTTTTACCCCTCTGGATTTGTCACAAGGGTTGTGCTGAGAGTGGCTGACAAACAGAATTCATGAGCAATTGTTGTAAAGTTTTCATAATACTGGGGAAAGAGGGACGAATTTCAGGCTCTCTGCAGATAATTAAAGTGCATTATCAGGGAAAGGTGAAGCAATGAACAATGGTGTGAGTTAGTGCCTTATGCTGGATCACATATCATAAAGATAAAACCATTTTACAGTAACAGAAAAAATTAAGAGAATCAACCCCGGGATTTTTTTGAAGTAGGTTGTGAACTTACTCGGCCCAGCAGGTCTCAATTAAGGCAGCCACCATTGGATTTACATTCTTGGGAATCTCAAGCCTTCTACCCTTAAACCCAACAGCAGAAATGACCTGCAAAATTGACATGTCATATTCATTTAGCAACATCCCCAAAATAAGTCGTCCAGACTCTCAGGTGTCAAATCTTATCACAGTTCCGGAACGAAGAATAAAAAAGCACTCAAGGGAGGCAGAGAGTTTAACTCCTACTTTATGAGCATGATATTCAACTACTCTTTCAGGATCCTTCTTTTTGCCATTAGTAGTTATTTTTCGAGCTAATAGCTATACTGTTTATTAAAAAGGGGGAAAATATTTAAACAGATTTCATCAGTAAATTCTGTTTTCCTATTGTGTTTCTTACAGATGCAAAATTTTGTTGCAGTCACCTTCAAAGGAATTTAATTTTTCTTAACCAGTGATCAAGCGTGGAAATAACTTGTCATTGTCAGTGATTATTTTTTATTTGTTTTCTATTGGTCATAATCAATAAATTCATTAACCAAACTTGCTTTGCCGCCAAGGAATAGATTAAGGACCTGAGAAGGAGTTGAATATCTCCAAGGTTTTTGCAGAGTTATAAGTTCCCACAAGATCACACCAAAGCTGAAGACATCAGATTTCTCATTTGATGGATCCTCACGGAGAACTTCCGGTGCCATCCACTCTGGCTAATAAATAAAAAGAAAAAAAATTACTAAAATTTATCCCATGCTTCCTTTGAACGGAAATCAACATTTTAAATAAAACTTACAGTTCCTGCGGCAGTTTTTGACGAGATATATGTGTTTGGCTTTGAGCGAGAAAGACCAAAATCACAGACCTGGAATATCATATACAACATCAAAAGAAGTAAATAAGTTCATTATTATCACATCTTAAATAAATTTCATGTACAATGCATTAAAAGCTGCCCGTGTTAAGATAAAGTGGAGTAACCTAATTAATTGATATATAGAAACAGCTCAGAGAATGAACAACTAAGGTCAGACTAAAGGCAATTTCGTAAGAGAGAAAAAAGATTAACAAATTGTACAGAAAATCTTTTTCTAATTTGTACCATTTGTTTGACTGTAAAAAAGTTATTTCAACAAGAGGAAGGATCCAACAGTCAACAAGCTGGTCCGTGATGCAAGATAAATACGATGACCCAAGAACAGTAAAATATAATTTACATTTCTTGTATTGTTTGAGTAAATAGACTCTGGCATTCCGATCAGAAAAAAAAAAAGGAAATAAAATCACCCATGATAACATGAATTCCACTGCCATGTATTTGCCTCTCTGGTTGCAATGTTAAACTAATGGTATTTCCTAGTTTAGTATCTAAAGCTATTTCCTTATTGTCTTTTACCCAAAATATTTCCCTTTCTTTATTACTTTGTAATTTCTTTTTCCAGTAACATAACACCTCAGCTGCCACCCTGGTAGGTAGGGTTTGCTTTTGACCAAAAAGGAGGAGAAAAACATATTTAAAGCAAAAGAAATGAATGCTAACTTTAGAGCATATCTGGAAGAAAGAATTTCTAACACTGACCTTAACGGTGTAAGTACTATCCACTAAAAGATTTGGAGACTTCAAATCTCGATGAACAATTGGTGGTCTACGCTGATGTAAATAATTCATCCCCTTTGCCTGTACAGAGCAATAAACAGCTCCTAAATCCAATGGAAAGTACAAACTGATGACCAATGTGGAAGTTGATATTTATGCTGGAAATTGACCGTGCAAAATGTCACTCAGCATTTGATTAGAAAAATTAAACTTAAAAGATCTAACATACATACCACGTCATAGGCCATATTAAGGCGAAGTCTTTCATCCACTACAACTCTAGCATCAGGGATATGCAAGAGTTTATACAAGCTGCCTCTGCAATCCAAATCATGAATTCTATTTACTGACATATAACACTGATTGTCCAAAAGAGCCTTCCATTTTTTATGACCTCAATAAGGAAATACCAAAAAGAGACATTGCAACAACTCCTGATACCTTGATAAATACTCTGTCACAATGGACAAGTTTGGAGGCTCGGTAACAGCACCCATTAGAAGAACAATATTTGGATGCCGCAGACCTTTCATGATTGCAACCTAACAGAGAAAATTTTCAATTCAGTACAGCTAAAATGATAAAAAAAAATCTTAAAGAAAGAAAGAGCAGGGTTTCTAGCTTTCTTTCATGCTTCATTGTTGTATCATTTTAGGGAGATTGCCACTTTCCCCTTACAGTAATTAACATATACCGCTTTCCCCCCTTACTGTTTTTATAATGGCCAAAAACCCCCCTCACAGAATAAGTTTACAATATTACCCTTATTTTCAACTAATTTTTTATTTATATTTATTATAAATTAAATAAATCTCATGAATAGGAACTAAATAAAAAATTAAGCATTAAAAATAAGAAAATATATTTTGATATGAGCAAAAAAATTAATAATAAAACTTTTTTCTTGTACTTATTTATTTTGTGAAAATTTTCTTATAATAAAAATATAAGAAAATTATTATAAAATGATAAAAAAATTATTATAAGAAAACTTGAATGACAAATAAAAATTTATTATAAGATAAATAATAAAATATTTTTCCTATATTTTTTACATTTAATTTTAAAATATTACAAAATATTTATTATAAGAAAATATTCACAAAATAAATAATTATAAGAAAAAAATTTGTTATTAATTTTTTTACTCATATCAAAACATATATTTCTTATTTTTAATACTTAATTTTTTTATTTAGTTTCTATTCATGTAATTTATTTAATTTATAATAAATGTAAATAAAAGAGCAGTTGAAAATAAGGGTAATATTGTAAATTTATGTTGTCAGGGGAGTTTTTGGCCATTATAAAAATAGTAAGGAGGTAAATGGTGTATTTTGATTACTGTAAGGGGGAAAGTGGCAATCCCCCTATCATTTTATAATGCAAAAAGCAGCCAGGACGTACCTCCCTTAAAAATTCCTTGAAGCGATCTTCATGGAATTCTTGCTCAATGAGAATCTTGACAGCAACATCCTGAGAGTAAGAAGCATGGTATTAAACAAGCAAAACACATTCAGCATTAAAATTGGAACAGGAAGTTAAACAAAATTGTTTCAGCATGGTAGAAAATTTAAAAGGAATGGGAAAAACATGAAAGCTTATCATTATATTAAACATTTATGCATGGGGAAATTAAAGAGACATCATAAGTTCAGAGCTTTTAAACTGCCATTCGGATGCTGTAAATGCAAGCAAAACAGATTATTCTATGCAGTGCCAAATCTTAGAATGATATGATTAATTCTCTTGCATCAATAAAAAATAAGTGGAACTGACTCTGTGTATGAGATTATCCCCTCTCAATATTTTCTTTGACTCACATTTATGGTAAGGCTTCTAGAAGATGTTCACTTTCGGAACTAATAACATGATTTCAGTAAATAGGTTGTCTCTTAAATAACAAAACCGAATGATCTTGTGAACAATACAAATTTCAAAAGTTGGAAACAGAAAAGAGAAAAGGAAATTCCATTTTGCTCCTATTCTTTTTTTTTTTTTTTGGAAGTAAACAGTGGCCAGGAAAATAGGGCAGTTTTCCCCAATATTACAAAAGTCTCATCTACAAGCATTCCAAGAGGACATCTAGCAACTTCGAATAATATATTTTTTAATGCCCAAATATAAATTTTAGCCCACTTAGGGAAAAAACAAGATGAAGAAAGTTTACTAAGTTTTATTAAAGACAAAAATGTTCATTAAACTGTCCTAAAAATATTGATCAGAAATTGAATATGAGCAAACTGAAATGAAAGTAAACATCCTAAACAAGAGACATCTTTCACATGCATATATCCAATTTCTTGGGGTTTTATATTTATGGAACAAAACTAAGAAAAAGAAATAGAAACTTAGAATCCAGTCAACTATATATTAACTAATAGGCACAAACATGTAAAGCAATATTACTCTACTCAATATATATAGAAAAAAAAAATGCTCACTGAATTACGCCATTCAGCATGATAAACAGTTCCAAAAGAACCTGAAAAGCATTCAAAAACATTCATGTGAGATCTCCTCAACGATATCTATGCGTTATGGATGGATTATAATTTCAAAACATTGATGATTGGTGCAGCATACAGTTCTGAGTCCTTTGGGAGTTAGCACACACCTTCCCCAATTTTCTTCTTTATCAAAAGTTCACTCCATCGGATTTCTAATCCTTCCTCTTCAAGGTAAAGTTCTCTATTTGATGTACTCATTACTGACAGATTAGCCTCCATAAGCAAATGATTGTTTGTCACATAAGGCTTTAGCGTAGAGAAAGCTGAAGTTTCATGACTTTTTCTATGCCGAAATGGTTTTACAGGACTTCTTAGAAGAGGACCTTTGATGAAGTTTGACGAGTCAATGACATGAGTAGACGGACCGGACGGATTCTGCATCTGCACATCTCTATCAGCAGTAACATTCCATGAAGCTCTTTGGAACAGAGCTGACACACAAGATTTATGGTTATTGCTTGAAGTGGACAAAAGTTGTTCTTATCAAACAGTTTCATAGTAAATGGATTTATACCTTGTGGATCAGGCTTATAGTCTTGATCAATAGCAGTACCTGTTTTTGACACAAAGCAAAATCTTTGTAAAGTTTAATACAAAATCACTTGACAAGTATGTCAGTTATTCAGGTCATTGTTTGTGTATCAATAATATTTTTCGACTGCCAGGTGCAAGTGTCAGTGCCTCAGTGGTTCAAGCCCTGTAGGCAATCAACTCATATAAATAATCCTTAGAGTTAGGACAGAAACCAAATTAACCATCCAAGAACCTGTTTGTAAGGGATCAGTTCTATTAATATATCAAACGGCACCATGATTTATGAGCTTGTACTTTATCTCATGTATTTGAATTCTATGTACAAGCACACTTATAGCACTTTCTTTGTCGTGAAAACAAATCCTAAATGCAAGAAAATCTCTGAGGGTATCAAAGTTTTGGTTGTACATTAACATAAACCAGATGTATTATTAATTTTCTTTTTTCGTGAGTAGACATTATGAGCATGCCAGGCATAAAACAACACTCCTTAGTCCAAGCAATTATGAATAAGGAGTAAAATTTTGTAGAAGACTTATGAAGTAGAATATTATCTCAAGGTAAGATTCTCTGGATTTCAATCATTATGACAAACAAATTTTAAATAAAACAGCAAAAGGGAACATTGTAATCACCTGAGGGATCATCATCTAGATCAAATTTAGGTGAGTGATTGTCGATGAAATACAATTTGGCCAATGACCTGATGTTCTCAACAGTCTCTACAGCTTTAAACCTTGGATGATATAAGGGCGAAGAAACAAATACTGAAGCTGTACGATTGAGAGAGGAATCAGGCTTGCTTAAAACTCCAGGATCCTCAAGCAAATCAACCAAATACTCCCTGGAAATAATACACATTAATCTACTACCACTAAGAGACAATGTTTTGATTACTATTAAATATAACTACAACATAATAGTAGACATCTAGCTTTCAAAAATAATTTCAACTGTGAGAAATGATCTCAACCAGCTATATGCTTGTTCCCAAAGCTAACAAAATTCTATGTGGAAGTGGGGGGTAAAAAAAAAAAACCAATGCATATAGCACATGTATATTTTGACACTTGTTTCACACCATCAATCTTTACTTAAATAAACTCTCCAAATTTTCCTAGTACAAATTTTACAGTCCAAGATGCATCATCAACTTTACTCTTGTGCTCATGCATGGGTGACGAAGTGCTTCATCTTCCCTTATTTGTCAACCTTTTACACTCCAGTATTGTACAAGTCAACAGACCGAGCTAAATCATCTAATATGTCTGGGTAGATAAGAAACATAATCAAACCTATCGAACTCATGTTCTCATCTTTTCCACCCTCTCTAACTCTAAATTGTGCAATTCTTTAGTAATTGCTTATGGATTGTTACCTTCAAAAACTTAAGACTTATAATAAGCTATGACTTTTTCAACCACTTGAAGATGCATGAACGTTCCCTAAAATGAAAATAAAAGTATAGAAAAAAGTCCAATCAACTATAGTCAACATGTATACCTATCAGGACCAATTTGCACCAGGCAGGATGAAGCATCGTCCCTCCTACAATATTTGCATCCCTTTGCGATTCGGCATGGTAAGTTAATTAAGTCTGCTAAAACCTGCAAAACTCCCAGTCATCAGTAATCTTGATCCTCCGTATGTTTTCACAGAGATCTCTATCATTCAAGAAATGATACATAAACCGATGCTCAATATATTGTAATATAAGAAATTAAGTTTATAAGCATTTAAAGCACCGGAGGAACAAACAAATAACTATGGAATCAAAGTGTATCATTCCTCTAAGAACAACGACAAATAAAATGGCTATTATAGGCAACAAGGACAAGTTGCAGAAAGATCAATCTAGAACCAAGTTGATAGATTTACTTTAAACAATAGAGCACGATGGACACACAGGCCAACAGACAAGCTTCCAATCGGAAGTACTACAGAGTCGAGGCAGTCTTTCAAGTGTTCAGCACACTCCGACCACTGTTTATCAAATTCTTCTTCTTCTGTAGACGTTGTACCCCTTATGACGAATGAGACCTCGTTAAGAAGAATAGTAGATGAAGAATTCAAGAAGTTCTAGTAATAAACAAAATATGGTAACCAGAAAACTCACCCCATGTGGCTGGAAACAAGATTTGCGAGCTGATGAACGGCTTCTTCAGCAGTGATCCTGTCACACAAAAGAGACAGTACCCTGTTGTGCAGTTCCTTCAAATTAGGGTCACTAGATTTATCGAACAAAATGACTTTAATTGACAGATTATTACAAGGATCAACAGCCTTCAATGATTTGTAAGGTGGGATTAGACCAGTGTCTCGTTGGTTTGTACCAATACTCCATGTATATGGATCCATCCCATGGATAAGGTAAAACCCATCCAGTATTCTGTCAAAATAAGACAGACAGCCATTCACCTGGTGCAAGTGAAAATTAGAGGACTTTAAGCAGAAAAATCTATTGCAAACATTACAACTTCTAAAGAAAATTAATTAGTGCTATTTATGAAGTTCATGGCCTTTTGTCTTTCATGATTGGTGAATTATACCATAAATGGATGTATATAACATTCTACCCAATAACAATTGTGCTTTAAAATAGTATATCTTTCTTCACTTCAAATTGCCAACAAATGAGATTTTCAAAAAGAAAAGCCTCGGTTTGTTCTGTTAAGTTTGAGTCTAGGTGTAAATATTTCAAAATCATAGACAACAAGAACCATTTGGATGACGATCAAGCGGGTAGTTTCCGAAATCCAAAACAGGGATGTTTTGCAAGCCTAAATTTTAACCATCCTGTGCGTCAAATGCAACTTTCAACTGTACCCTTATATCTAGAACAACTGAAAAACACAGTTCTTTCAAAGCTCAGTTGTCTTAAGACTTTAAAATTATGCAGGTACTTGGTTTCCATGTGTCAACACCAATGAACATTACTAGCATCATAAACGTCTTGAACTCCAACACAATTTAAAAAAAGGACAAATTTTGAACAAATCCTACTACGTAAATTTAATTCTTGTGTCCGATCCAATCTAAATTTTCTCATTTTCTCAGCAGCCAAACAAACCCAACATACAAAAAAGAAAAGGTACCCACCTAGCAAAAAGGGGAAGGAATTCAAAAAAAGCAAAAAAAAAAAAGAAAAAACACATACCCAAAATCGATGAGAGACGGTCTCAGCAGAATCAGTATGACGGTCACAAGAACTCAAAGCCAAGAAATGGGGATCATCAGCAGAAGCAGCCTGGGAGGAAAGTCTAAGAGCCATTGCAAGCTGCAACTGGTAACTCTCTTCAGTTTGCTGTGCCCAGCTCTTACACGGCGCCATTTCATTCCCAAACCCGAATCCCTCCTCATCCATTATCAACAAAAAAAAAAAGATAAGGAAAAAAAATCCCTCAACCTCACAAATCAATAACTTAGCTGCCCATACACCAATACAAACATACATACATACAAACATTCACATTGAAAACGATGTGTTAACATAAAAAGAAAGTGCTTTGTTTGGTTACTTGTGAAAAGTAAAAGAATAAGTTCCTTAGCGGGGCAAGAATTTGGTTGATGGAAGTAGCTTTCAAAATGTCGAGTTGTGCTGTTATGTTGGCGGTGGTGCTGCTGACTGGTTTTCCTAATCAGGCGACGTGCGTACATCATTGGAGTTACTGTTCCAAGGCACTTGCTTGGCCTATTTTGATGTTATTGTCTGGGTTCACAGAATTTTGAGGATTTTTTTTATCTTCTGTGGGTCGCGTTGAATCAGAACCGTTGATCATGAAAGATCAAGTTTGAAAAAATCTCTCACACTTTATTTTATGTGAATTAAACATGTTCGAATTTAAAAAAATTAATTTGTTATAATAAATGGGTCAAAATTTTGAATATAATTTATTTAATTAAATTACTTATTTATGTTATAATTTTTAAATTCTTAGAACAAAAATTAGTAGTTCATTTAGTATAACTTTTCAAATAGAATTTTTGTTAATAAAGTTTTTGCGAAGAGAGTTTTTATTAATTTTTTTTGTTTGATTGATAATAAGAGTTTTTATTAATAATTATAAAATTAATTTAATACGTAAGTTTTTTAAAATTACATTATGAAATGAATGAAATAAGATTGTGAATATTTTTAAAAAAATTACTTTTCAATCTTTACTACCAAAAGTTTTATAATTACTAGTACAGACAAGATAGAGTATTTAATTTTTAAAAGTTCTACTAAGAAAATAAACAAACAATAAAAATATTTAAAAAGAACTTATGAAATTAAATAATTATTTATAGTCATTAAATAAACCATACAAAATAAGCAAAAAGTTGTAAAGTTAGTTAGTTAGTTTTGCAAGTAATAGGGAATAGTACAAAAAGGAAAATATGTGTAATGAGATGAATGAAATGAAAAACTTTGTAATATTTTTTTGTCCAATTTTGTGTTTATTAATTATTATTTGATACATAATTATATATAAATAAATCTAAAGAATACGATTCATTTATTAATTCTATTAAATGAATCAAATTAGATACTCATTTTATTATCTAAATCTTGAAATTAGGATTCATTTAATAAATTTTTAAGAATATGTTAATAAGATAAAATTTTATAACCTTTTCCGTTACCGTTTTGCAACTATTATAGATAAATATCATTTTGACATTTTCCATTAATTAATATATGTTGGCTTAAATAAATATCAATAGGAGTTTTCGAGCATGTTTTGTTTGACCTTAGAAAAAGAAAGATGTGAAAACACGTGTCATCGTCTCTTTGACAAGCTTTTCAACAATCTATTGGTCACTTTTTTGTGTTTATTAATTATTTAACATGCTCATGTCACAATTAAATTGAGAATCCTTATCAGGTGGGAAGATGGTAATTCAGCTTCTATATGCATAATGCCCAAGTATGTAGGTTTTTGTTTTGTAACATTTTTAATGTAATTTCGGCTAATTCAGCCGTGATTAATGGAATTTGATCATTTTAAAATGAATTAAAAATAATTATGGGTCTAATTGTTTATTAAATTTGACTCAATTTATTTAGAATTAAACCCACTAATTTATTTAATAAACTTATTATGGGCTTAGCAAAGGCTGTGATAAAAGGGTGGTTCTATGAGTATCACCTCTAAACTCCTCATTAAACCCCTTTTCTAGAAAACACGCCATTAAAAGTACAAGAAAGGGTGAAGATCTTGACACTCCTCGATTATAGTTATAGAACTCCACTTTTAAGGAAAATTACAATGAAGAACAAATAGAAACAAAGAAACATATACACTTTTTCAAACAAATTATTATATTCATAATCAATTGATTTTTTTTTTTTACATTTTTGGTTCCTATTTAACTAAAATAAATTGTACAAATTTAGAATAATGTATTATTTTTTCAAATTTCTTATTAATTAAATATTTTTGTACTTAAGATTGCTTTCTAATTATAATATAAAATGTGTAATTTAAGCTAATGATTAATATTAAAAAATTCATGACTAAAAAATTTTTTAGTTTGTGCGCGAGATAATAATAATATTACAAAAAAAAGTGAAAAACAGCACAATACAACTATAAGTTTTAACAATAAAAAAAGTAAATGAAAAATTAGAAGTGTACTAAAAAAAAGATATTTTTAGAAATAAAATAAATATAACTGAAAGAGGAATTTCATAAGGAGATGCCAATAATCCAACTCTATATGAAAATGATAATACTTTAAGTACACCCATTTTAATTCCACAAATAATCTTACCTTCTTATTTGTCAACAAAACCCCATAATCTCTTCTCGGAGTTGCAAAATTTTCACTAGCCTAATTTTCTCAAAATAATGTTAACTAGGAAAGATAAAAATTTCTTTGTTTGAAGCCTCAAGATTTTAATTTTGAATAAAAGAATAATTAAAGATGGCAAGAAACTCTTGCTGAGAAATCATTTTCCTTAAACTTATATTGGATAATTTTCGCAGCAGAATTATTTTACTTAAACTCATACGGAATAATTTTTCTGAGAGGATTATTTTCCTTAGCATATGGAATAATTCCTGCTCAGAAGTTATTTTCTTTGAAATTCATAAGGAACTGTAATTTTAATAAAATGGTGATGCTTTAGAAAATATAGCGGACTTTCCTGAATAATAAGTTTCATTGATAATCCAAGCAGAAAGCTCAGAATAGCATTGATATCTACATTGGCATAGCCATTAGGTAAGTGAAAATGTCATTTAAAATAAGAGACAAGCAAACAAACTAGGAGACTGGTGGTAGAAGCTAAAGGAGACAAGAAGGTACCAAGTAAATTTCTTTGTTAGGCATAGAACTTCTTCAAGTGAATGGCATTCCAAGCAGTGGGGACCTTTTTCCCACCAAGCGTTTGAAGCTTGGAGGCTCCTTTGCCAAGTACCTTCCTGATTTGGTATGGTCTTTCCCACTTTTCTGCCATCTTTCCAGTGTTGGCCTCTTTTCCTGACATCCATTGCTACTCTGACAAGTTCCCCCTTCTTGAATTCTCGGAACTTGACATGCTTGTTGTACAGCATTTCCATTCGTTGCTTATAATGAACCATGTGTGCTGCAGCTGCGTCTCAAGCTTCATCAACTAGATCCTTGTCCAGTGCCAGGGAGGCATTGTTTTCAGCAAGCTGGGCGAGTTTTGACCACAAGGTTGGGAAGCTCTCCTTAAGATTACAGCCATAGACAAAAAAAAAAAAAAGGCAAATATAAAGCATGTATTCACATCATGCTCCATAATTCCCCAAACTAAGGAACCACTATCTTTTGACTAATTTATTTATCCTATGCAAATTTCAACAGCAGAGGCAGATTACATGACACTAACAATAAATGGATGACTGAAAAAATTAAAAATTCAACCCAGCTAGCCATCAGCGTATACTGTAATCATAGTGTGTAACTCAAGCCTTTTTTATGATGCTCTTAGGTTACAGAAGACTTCATAGATTCAACCGTGTTGCCTGGTAGTGACACTGAAGTCTGACAAGTACTACAAAGAAAAATTTATCATTTCATGTAAAATATAAAACTAAATCATTCAAAACTTAGATATAAAATTTCAAAATGTCAATACAAGCCAAATTAGCTGAATGAATCAAGTCAATTATAACCATCAAAAAACAACGTTAGAAATTTTGCAACAGATTTCAAAAAACGCAATACATATGCAACTCACGTTGAACCGAGATGAATTCATAATTCAGTAGTTTTCCATCTAAAAGACAAGAAACGGGTTAGTTTTTATCTCCGTTTTGACAACTAACCAAACCGCTTTTCTCAAATCCTTCTTCCTTTTGCTTGGACCCCCATCGCACTGACAAAGACAGAAAGAAACTGATTCAGGGAGTGTTGTTAAAATTTTCAACTTTATTTAGCTCAATTATTTATCAAAAAAGTCACAACTTTGTTCATATAATGTTAATGCATACAAACAAGTGTAACAGAATTATCAGGACAGTGAAATGAAGTCTGGAAACTTTATTGAGGACAATAACCAAGAAGTAATTATCCTGAAGAAAAACCAGAGACTGCTCTTTTCTACTTTATTCCTTTTTGTTATTATTAGTTTTATATTAACTAAATCGACGATGAACCAGACAATTGAAAACACAAAATTATATTGGGAATATAAATTATGAAACATCAAACTACAGTACAGTTATCAAACATGGCATTTCAGAAAATTATCTTAAAACAGAGCACTTTGCTAGTGTAAAATTCTATCATCCTCAACCAGCATTTTTGAAAGCAAAGCATTAAATCATCCGACTACCAGCATTTTTGAAAGCAAAGCATTAAATCATCCGACTATATTTTTAGTCCAATTCCAGTTGCATCAGACGGAATTTGCAGCATTTGCTAGAATCTCATATAATCACTGCTTATAACATTCTTTAAACAGATACCAAGTAATATTATTCAGAGGACAAGGCAAATCAATCAAAATGATCATTTCCAACAATTTAAGCGACGCAGGTTTTATAAAACATTTGTATCTCTTCAACCTCTCACCAAAAAACAGTGGCAAGGATGAGTTTACAATCAGAAAATGAGGGCTGCATGAAAAGTTAGGATCGACGTAAAGTTCTAATCACAAAGGGAGAAAATAGAAACGGAGGAAATACAGAAGGAAGGTCAAATAACAAAGCATGTCATGTTCACCTCAGAAATAATGGGAACATCATTTAGATCTAAACAGTAGATACCATTAATGGAAATGAAGATACCATAAGATTGCAAAAGTCCAGACCAATCCTACTGAAAAAACATTTTTGTAGCTGGGTTGTCACAATTCATAACCATAATCAAACAATTTTCAGCTACCTCACCTAGCCAAGTGTGTAATATATCCCACAGAAAAAAGGAATTTAGAATAAGATACAAGAGTTGATTCCCTGCTAGAGCTGAGGAGGATCATTATTACAATCAAGAACAGCAATCCCATACTTCTACTCTGAACCTAGACAAGGTATTTGAAGTACCAAACTCTTAAGATAGAAAGTTATTTAACTTAGAGCCATGGAGGATCATGACAATCACTTAACAAGTTAAGTAAATTGATCTTACTTAGAAACACAAGCTGATGAAAGTCTCACTAATTGGTAAAAAGGTCTTCAAATGCAGCAGGTGTCCTCATGCTTATGCTTTCAATCCATTCAACCCTCAACTACATAAATCAATTTGGCCAAAACATTTGCAGAAGCAAATTTTTGCTTTCTTGTAAGAACCTACGAAGTTGACATTAAGAACCACTCAGGATATTGCACAAGCATCCAGCTTAAAGTAGTTCTTTACCTAGGAAGTCTAGAAAGAGCATCTGAGAAACAGAAAATTCATGTTTCTCATGAACCATTATTCGAAACGCAACATTTTCAAGAAATCATGATCCTCTAGTCTCAGAGCCTCAGGTGTCAAATTTTCCTTATGGAATCCATGTATTCTCCTGAAATCAATAGTCTCAGCTTTTTACCAAAGGCATTCTCACAATCACTACCCGAAGACACAATAGACAACCCTGTGGCAATAAGTACAAAATTCTCTTCATTTCCAACATCAATTTCATACAACTCCTGAAAAATCTCCCGAAATTCCTGTATCAACATATCATAGAACGACCTGTTCGGAGGAATCACATTCATAACAAAAATCCCAAAATCACTAAGAATCAATCTAGCAGCCAAAAGTACATCTTTCCTGACAAATTCCACAGGTGGAGCACTTGTACCATTTCTAGCATCACCAGAATCTAAATCAACCATAATAACATCAAATTTATTATCTACTCTGTCACTGTTATCCAAAAAATTACCGTCCTTTAGGCTACAAGCACCAAATGAATCTGGATCCTTCCCAACAATTTGACAAGCAAGTTTCTCTAAGAACTCTATAGCATCTCCAACAGAAACCTGAAGAAACTCTCCATCTTCCAATCCAAAATATTGCCTCGCAACCCTCAAAACTACTTCATCCATTTCTACTCCAACAACCTCAAAATCTAATTGGGTTCTCAGAAAACTAACCAAAGCCCCTCCACCAACTCCGACACACAAGGCTTTCGGCCTAAACCCAAACCGAATGCGCTCTCCAATATAAGAACCAATCAAAGCACAACTAGCAACCATTGGCACCAAATATACATGAACCAACACTCCAATATGAGGCCTAAACCGCACCTTTCCTCCAATTTTTACCGAATCTAAGGAAATAGCCGCCTCAGGCACAAGCTTAACCTCAGTTTGAACTAAATTGGGCATTCTCTTAAACCTCAATCTCCTCCTAAACTCTCTCTTTCGACACCCACCCTCGATTTCTATCTCAACATCTTCAACAAGCATTTCACCAGCAAAATCCCCAACACATTTCTCCAAAACCACACTAGAAACAACATTATCTTCATAACTCAAAAGGGGTACATTATAAATTCCATTTTTATCAAAGCAAAATTTCCGAGACAGCGCAATTACCAGAGGCTTCACACTGTCCTCCAGACTCTTCTGATCGAAAGAGTCGTGTTTTGTTGTGATGGGTAAATCGGGGGAGTCGTCGGTGGCGAGTTCATCACCGATTAATATGAGGCGTGAGAACTGGTGGCAGCCGAGGAGAAGCTGGAGATGGCCCGACTCCGTCGAGAAGATCCAGTCGTGCTCCCGATGCTTGGGAACGAACATGAGAGCTACTTGGGGTTGGGCGAGTGAGTCGCTGAGTTGAACCGGTGAATCGAGAACAGCGACTCGGAGGAGATGGTTGTCATTGTGGTGGTCGTGGTGAGAGAGAGGGGAACTTGGAATGGTGAAGGTGATGAAGCGCGATGGGTTTATGGTTTCGAACATGCCCATGTCAAGAGCCATTTGTTGCTTCACGCTCACGTCGTGTTATTTCCTCTGTCAATGAATAAGCAAACTCCGAAGTATCACTAAACCACAAGCGTAGTATTTCGTTAGGAAATATTCATCATATTCTGTTTATTCTATTGCAATTAACCGATACATGTATACGATATGTATGCTTATTTACAAATGCATGATGATAATTCGAGAATCATTGCCGGTGGCAAAATGGAGACCTTGTGATATTCTTCCAAAAATAATTGTGGCGAAAACAAAGGAAAAAAACTTGTCTCATATAAATATTACACTTATGATATTTTCAACACATTAAGTAGATGAAAAAAATCAATAATTCTTTTTCCATTTTTTTTCCAATCACATCGACATTATTTGAAATATTGGAGGTAATTAAAATATATTTAAGTACAAAATTCATTGTGGTCATAAGAATTATAAGAGGAAAAAAACTCTTATTTAGAAAGAATCTAAATCTTTTAAAATTTACTATTTTTGTGAAACTCTAGTGCCTATACAAAGAGAGCTATTTCACAACTGAAAGTATACAACATAGAGCATAAAGTAAAGAAATAAAATTCGGCCTCGTCCTAGAGAATCCGATATTGGGAAAATATGCTCTTTAAAAACATATGTATTTATTTAATTGTAATAATAATTTTTTGATTAATAAAATAAATGAGGTATTTTTATTCAAATATCTTAATTGCATTAATATTTGTATTAAAGTCCATTTAATCATATTATATGTATTTATGTGATCACCATGTAAATTCACAGAAGACATAAATATAAGTTATCTTATGATTACATAAATTTAGTTCGCAATTGATAAATAAAATTGGTCACTTATTTAGGTATAGACTGTAATAAATTCATTGAATGATTTGTCTTAATCATGTATGAATTTATTGATATAGTACAACTATATTGAACAGGATCACATATGAGATTTAATTAACTTTGTAATAACTGTTAGACTTATTAAATCTCATAGGCGTTGATTTTACTATAATCTTAATCTTGAGTTAATTATGATTTCATGATTATAATTGTTATTCCATTTGAGTTACCAATAGGCACGACACATCATTGTGGTCAAGATTACCCGGTATCTTGGTGGGAGCAATTACGAGTATTGGAGTTATAGATTAACAATATATAAATTTGTACGATACATCTCTTGATAGGTTTTCGGCACTTGATCATAGAATTCTCTGGTCAGAGTATGTCAACATATTTAGTATCTTAAAAATGATCATTATAGAAAACCAGTAAGAATCAAAGAATAAGATATTATTAAATTGATTAGACTGTTGAGATATCAATTTAATTAATGATGTGGTACAAAGAATTGTGCAGTAAAGAAATCAATGTGGCTTGGGACGAATTATTATTCGAGCATACAATTGTAGAAGTCAGTTCCAATCTTTTAGTAGAGTAGATTTAGAATTAAATAATTGGGCTAGTTTATTTACAGGCTTAATTATTATAGCCACTATTGTATGTTTCCAAATGATCATCGGGTTAGCTCATTCAATTGACTGCACCACTAATGGACTAATAAGTAAGATAACTAGCTATTTGGGTCAAAAACCTAATTATATCATTTAGTGGGAGGCTCTATTTATTAGCTTATTAAATTGATTGGACAGTTGTGGTCAAGATTACCCGGTATCTTGGTGGGAGTAATTACGAGTATTGAAGTTATAGATTAACAATATAGAATTTGTGCAATACATCTCTTGATAGGTTTTCGGCACTTGATCATAAAATTTTCTGGCCAGAGTGTGTCAACATATTTAGTATCTTAAATATGATCATTAGAGAAAACTAGTAAAGATCAAGGAATAAGATGTTATTAAATTGATTGGACAGTTGAGATATCAATTTAATTAACGATGTGGTACAAAGAATTGTGTAGTAAAAAAATCAATGTGGCTTAGGACGAATTATTATTCGAGCATACAATTGTGGAAGTCAGTTCCAATCTTTTAGTGGAGTAGATTTAAAATTAAATAATTGAGCTAGTTTAATTACAGGCCTAATTATTATAGCCACTATTGTATGTTCCCAAATAATTCTCGAGTTAGCTCATTCAATTGATTGCACCACTACTGGACTAATAAGTAAGATAACTAGCTATTTGGGTCAAAAGCCTAATTATATCATTTAGTGGGAGGATCATTGGTGACAGCTTATGATCTAACAAGTGTGGTGGTGACGGATCGTGGTCTAGGATCCTAAATTACTTCAGCAGAAAATGCCAACTCGAATTTTCAAGGTCTGATATCTAGATTACAAATTCCTATATATTATATGAGAGCGGTCCTTAAAAGGTTTTATAAAAATTTTAAAAACCTATTTTTTTTCAACAATTGATATCAGAACCATCTCATATTAATATATAAGAATTTTGTATGAAATCATTCTTGAAATTTATGTATTAGAGTGACACAATTTATTCAGATATATATTAATTGTTTAAATATATGAATAAAGCATGTTTTGTTTTGTCTTAATTTATGGTTAGATTTTTTGTTGTATTTTTCGTTTGGATCTGTAATAAGAGGGGTGGCTTTTAATCACCATAATTCCCTCTTGATTTATGTTTCAGTAATAGAAATTTTGTAAGCCAAAATTGGCATAGGAAATTTGTAATTCATCATTGGAAAATGAGATCAAAACGATGGAAGCCGGAATTTTTCCAGCGGCAGCCAACAACCAGCAACGAAAAAAAACACGCGCACAATAGCCAGCATGGCCAGCAACGCATGCTGTGAGCACAGCAAGCTGTAGCGTGCACTAGCGCACGCAGCTCACGCAGCTGCAATGCGCGCGGCCAGTGGCGCGCGCTACATGTGCAGTAAATGCATGCACCGGTTTGGTCAGTTTTCGGCAAAGTAGCAGTAGCTAGTTTGGCGTTGGAGATCGATGGCAACGTCTGAACAGTGGTGGTCGTTTGTGGAGATGGCGGCTGGGGAATAAGAAAGAAAGAAAAATATGCTTTTTGGGTTTCATGATTTTTATCATGAAGGGTCCTATAGTTTCATAATTTTTTCTTTGGGCATATACGTTTTAATTTTTTGCATTTAAGTCCAAAAACAGTTTTAGGCTTAATGAATCCTAATTTTAGGCCCAATTTGAATTGGGCTTAATGGATTAAAATGCATAGATAAAATTAAATACATTAAATTTATTTTTGGTCCAAAATTTTTATTTTAATAATTTTTTATTATTCTTTATTTATTTTCTTTCAAAATTAAAATTGGACCAATTATAAATTTTAAAGCCCAATTTCCCCTAGTCCATTAATAAAGACAAGCTTATGGAAGATGGACATTGACAAGAAACCCAATGAAGATTACGCTTAGGGTTAATGTATTTTTTCATTAATAGGAAAGTTATAAATTAAGATTATTTAATTGTTTTTCTATATGTTATGTTTTGGATGATAACATGCCATGATAACATGTCATATATAATAGGAAGTGCCACTCTATGCATAATTATACATGTCATTCATTAATAATGAATTTCATTATATTGTTTGAAAATTGCATATGTTTAATAATATTTGATATCATTTAGATAATATTATAGGAAGCATGCAATTAACAATATGTATATTTTAAAAAGGAAAAACCAATTTTAAAATATTGAGTGGGAGAGGTAAAATTCAAGATAATTTTTTCACGGCCTCCATTGTTAGTTCAATAATAAAATTATATATATACCTCTACTTCATGATACGGTGATACTCTCTTCGGAGGGTATATATATTAGATATTTTATTTGATAAACTTCTTCAAAGATAAAAGTGAAATATTTTTTAATCGATTGTTCACCCCAACGGTGACTATTGATATGAAAATATCTAGATTGAAACAATGGTTATACACTCAACTAAAATTTGTTATTAACCTTCCCAACGAAGCTCTGTTAACAAATTTAGACCCAAAAGGATAACGAGAATTATTTATCATGTCTCTACATGAAAGTAAATAATCCAATGGATAATTGGGTCTAGTAAGTGTAGACATGACTTCCCCAATGGATAGCTTGTCAAAACGGTACTAGATTATCGTTACAAATAAATTAAAATGCATTTATGGTTTTATGCATTTTTGTCATTTATTGTGAATATTATTTCAAATTATTTATGCATGGATGTTTTATTTTTCAGAAAATGTCTTCCCTG
This sequence comes from Citrus glauca, assembly GCA_029633175.1. Taxonomy (NCBI): domain Eukaryota; kingdom Viridiplantae; phylum Streptophyta; class Magnoliopsida; order Sapindales; family Rutaceae; genus Citrus; species Citrus glauca. The sequence goes on along the minus strand of JAQOOD010000004.1, from coordinate 7,279,283 downwards.
AGCCCATTTACTATTATTGATGTTTTATTTTTCAAAAAATGTCTTCCCTGAGCCCATTTACTATTATTCTAAGTCAAAACAAACTCACTGGAGAGAACTATATAGGTTAGAAAAGAAATCTATTCATTGACCTGATTGCTAAAAATTATAGATATGTCTTAACCTAGCCATGCCCTTCAGTTCCAGCGGATGATGCTCATAGAAATCAGAGAAGACTTTATGAGAAATGGCAAAAAGCCAATGATATGGCAAAGTGCTACATTTTAGCCTCGATTTCTAATATTCTGCAGACCAAACATCAGAACTTGGAAACTGCCACTGAAATAATGGATAGTCTCCAACAGATGTTCGGGTAAAGTACTTGCTTCGCTAGACAAGCAGCGCTAAAAGGAATTATGAACAATAAAATGGGGAAGGGCATAAGAGTTCGTGATCATGTCCTCAAAATGATGGACTATTTGAATGAGGCTGAGATTCAGGGAGCACAAATCGATGATAATTCAAAGATTGGCATGGTGCTAGAATCTCTGCCAGAAACATTCAAGGAGTTTAAGGTCAATTATAATATGAACAAAAGAAACACGACCTTTACTGAATTGATGAACGAACTCCATTCTGCTGAAGAGATCTATCGTGCTGAGAAATCTCTGGAAAGCATAAATATTACTGAAAAAAATTCAACTTCTGGGCCTAAGTCGAAAGGTAAAGGTAAGAAGAAAGCTGGGAAAAAAACCGTCTACCAAGCAAGATGGCAAGCCGAAAGGCAAATGCTTTAAGTGTGGATAGAAAAATCACTGGAAAAAGGATTGCCCTAAGATTGTCAAATTAGGTATGGGAAATCTTTTTGTAAGTGAGGTCTGTTTAGTTCAGAATCCTATTGACACTTAGGTGTTGGATTCAGGAGCAACTAATCATATCTGTAATTCACTTTATTGGTTTCAAGAAACCAGGAAAATAAGTTAAGGAAGCGTCAAGCTACAGTTAGGGACAAGACAGTTCGTGTCGGCAGTGAAGACTGGATCTATTTTATTATCTTTTAATAATGAGACTTTAGTTTTGAATAATTGTCTTTATATTCTAGACATTAAGAGAAATTTAATTTCAGTAGCTTGTTTGTCAAAGCAAGGGTAAACTGTAAATTTTGGATCCTCTATTTATGTTTTTCATAATAAGAGACTTATTTGTTCTGGTACATTGAAAGATAATTTATATCATTTAAGTCCAATCATCCATTCTATGCATGACACAGTGATCAATAATGATGAGCATACATATTTATCTAAGAAAAGAAATATTTCTTCCAACCAATGTTACATTTGGCATTTACGTTTGGGTCATATAAACCAAAATAGGATAAAGAGAATGATCAAAGATGGGCTCTTGGGTTCATTAAAAAATGAATCATTGCCACTCTGTGAATCCTGTTTAGAAGGAAAATTGATCAAAAGGCCATTCTCGGCCAAAAGAGTACATGCAACAATACAACTTGAATTAGTATATACAAATGTATGTGGACCAATCAATGTACAAGCTCGAGGAGGTTATGAGTATTTCATCACTTTCACTGATGATTACTCGAGATACAGTTATGTTTATCTGATGCGTCACAAGTCTAAAGCTCTTGAGAAATTCAAAAAGTATAGGGCTGAGACAGAAAAGCAATTAGATAAGAACATAAAGAAACTTTGATCTGATCGAGGTGGTGAATTTCTCTCATGAGATTTTAAAGAGTATCTGATTGAAAATGGGATTATATCTCAGTTAACTGCCTCGGGACCACTACAACCAAATGGGGTAGCTGAAAGAAGAAATAGAACTCTTTTGGATATGGTAAGATCTATGCTTAGTTATTTGTAATTACCAATCTTTTTTTGGGGACTAGCACTGGAAACTACAGTTTACCTTTTGAACTTAGTTCCATCTAAGTCAGTGCCTAAAACCCCAATAGAATTATGGTTCGGTCGCAAACCAAGTTTATGACATGTTCGTATTTGAGGATCACCAGCACATGGGCTGAAACCAAAGACAGAAAAAATGGATTCACGTTCTGAGGTTTGTATGTTTGTGGGGTATCCTAAAGGAACAAGGGGAGATTTATTTTATAGTCCTCAAGATAGGAAAGTGATTGTGAGTACACATTTCATTTCCCTCTAGGAAGACTATATGAATAACTTCAAATCTAAGAGTAAGGTAATACTTGAAGAACTGTCAGGTGATCAGGTTGATGCTCAGCTTTCAACGCCTGTTACAGAACAGGATAAACAACAAGAACCAGATGATCAACACAGGATTAACCCTGAACAACCATCACTTTTAGAACCTTGTCATAGTGGGAGGGTAACTAAGTTATCTGCGAGATACATACTTTTAGGAGAAACCTATACGGCTATCTCAGATGAACATGTACAAGATCTCACTAGTTACAACGAAGTTCTAATAAATAGAGATGTTGAATTTTGGAAAAAGGTCATGAATCAAGAAATGGAATCTATATATTCCAATAAAGTCTGGAAACTTGTAGAGGCACCAAATGGGGTAAAACCTATAGGGTGCAAGTGGATCTACAAGAGAAAAAGAGGAGTAGATAGAAGGGTGGAAACATTTAAAGCAAGATTAGTAGCCAAAGGTATTACTCAAAAAGAGGGAATTGATTATGAGGAAACTTTTTCTCTGGTTGTTATGCTTAAATCCATCAGGATTCTGCTCTCTATTACGACAATGCTAGATTATGAAATTTGGCAAATGGATGTCGAGACTGCCTTTCTTAATAGGCATCTTGAAGAAAACATCTACATACACAACCAGATGGATTTATACAAAAAGGCCAAGAACACATGGTATGTAAGTTACAAAGATCCATTTATAGATTGAAGCAAGCATCCCGGTCATGGAACATCAGATTTGATCAAGCGATTAAATTATTTGGATTCATTCAGAACATTGATGAACCATGTGTGTACAAGAAAATTCAAGAAAAATCTGTATCTTTCTTAATTCTTTATGTGGACGATATTCTCCTAATTGGAAATGATATAGGAGTATTGACTACAATAAAGAGTTGGTTAGCAAAACAATTTGATATGAAAGACTTGGGAGAGGTAAGTTATATTCTTGGTATCAAGTTACTACGAGACCGGAAGAATAAAACTTTAGCCTTGTCTCAAGCGGCCTATATCGATAAGATATTGACTAGATTTAGTATGGAAAATTGCAAGACTGGTTTATTACCATTAAGACATAGAATTACATTATCTAAGGATCAATCACCTAAAACATCTGAAGAGATAGAGAGAATGAGACGAGTTCCCTATGCAGAAGCTGTGGGAAGTCTTATGTATGCCATGCTTTGCACTAAGCCAGACATCTGTTTTGCGGTAGGGATAACTAGTAGATATCAATCTAATCCTAGACCTGAACACTGGACTACGGTCAAGCATATAATGAAGTATCTGAAAAGAACTAAAAATTATATGTTTGTGTATTCTGGTGATGAACTCATTCCAGTGGGTTATACTGATTCTGACTTTATGTCAGATAAGGATTCCAGAAAATCAACTTCCAATTATGTGTTTACATTGGGAAGTGGAGCTATTAGTTGGAGGAGTGTGAAACAATCTTGTATCGCAAACTCCACAACTGAAGCTGAATATGTGGCTGCATCCGAAGCTGCAAAAGAAGCTGTATGGCTCCACAAGTTCCTACAAGATCTTGAGGTGATACATGCTGTAACTGCACCCCTGAAATTATTTTGCGATAATAGTAGTGCAGTAGCTCAATTTAAGGAACCAAGGAACCACAAGAAATAAAAACATATTGAGAGAAAGTATCATTTTATAAGGGATATAGTGCAGAGAGGTGATGTGGAGGTTACTCAGATTGCGTCAAAGCAAAACTTGACAGATCCTTTTACTAAGGCCATACCTGGGAAACCTTTTAACTTGCACTTAGAATCCATGGGCATGCGTGAGATGCCAAATATGCTTTGAGAGCTAGTGGGAGATTGTTGGGAAAATATGCTCTTGAAAGGCATATGTGTTTATTTAATTGTAATAACAATTTTCTTTATTAATAAAATAAATGAGGTATTTTATTCAAATATATTAATTGCATTAATATTTGTATTAAAGTCCATTTAATCATATTATATGTATTTATGTGATTACCATGTGGATTCACAAAAGACATAAATACAAGTTATCTTATGATTAAATAAATTTAGTTCACAGTTGATAAATAAAGTTGGGCACTTTATTTAGGTATAGACTGTAATAAATTCATTGAATGATTTGTCTTAATCATGTATGAACTTATTGATGTAGTACGACTACATTGAACAGGATCACATATGAGATTTAATTAACTTTGTAATAAATGTCAGACTTATTAAATCTCATAGGCGTTGATTTTACTGTAATCTTAATCTTGAGTTAATTATGATTTCATGATTGTAATTGTTATTCCATTTGAGTTACCAATGGGCACGACACATCCTTGTGGTCAAGATTACTCGGTATCTTGGTGGGAGCAATTATGAGTATTGGAGTTATAGATTAACAATATAGAATTTGTACAACACTTCAAGTTGTTTTACGTGGGAGTGTAACGGAAGGTTGCAGAGCAATCTATCAAGGTGAGGAAAGTTATCAATTGGTAAATAGAGAACAAAAAGAGTATGACACAAAGATTAAACAATGGGTACATGAGCTGCAACCAATGTTGCTAATATAAAGTAGGTGACTATTGAGATTGTTAGTAAAATAAAGGACATAAGAGGCAATTCAATTAAAATTGAACAGATTACAGCTCGAAATTATAAACTGATTGAAATGGATGGATCAAATGATGAAATTGATGAAGGGATCATATGGCATAGTAATGGCAGTAGAAAGAAAAGGAAGATAGTGAGGGAGGATGGTGCTAGTGATGAACATGTTTCATTGGAGAGATATGATTTATCATCTCACAAAAGACAACATATTGAAATGCCTCTTTAGATTAATGATCAGTTAGCAAGTCTTTTTGTTGCGTTTTACAGTTGTTAATCTTGTCTTTAGATGAATTTAAAAGTAATTTTATTAAGCTAGTAAAAAATATGTGGGAATTATTGTGGGAATTATTGTTAGATTAATTTTAATAGCACATTGTTTAGTGGTTTTCTAATCGACATAGGATAAAATAGATAATTCCAAAAATGTTTCATTCTCGTTAAAAAGTACTTTAAAGTATTGCACTGAAATACTGGTTGGGCTGATGAAGGGGCAAGTCAATGATCGTGAAATAGAATGTGCACATATAGCCCGTTTCAGGGCTGGCACATTTGTTGTGCGTTGGCCTGTGTCTGATATTTATATTAAATTAATTAAATATATAAGAAAAAGATCTAGATCAAAGGTAGGGTCCATTAAGCATAGTTGAAACACTTATAATTTTTTTCCATGGTTATATGTTTGTGTAATAGCTTGTGATTTTTGACTGCTTTATAGTGATATGTTGTCGTTACAAAAATGAATTGGTTGAGTCAAAAGGAGATGTTATCGCTATGCCCAAAAAAATGGATGAATGATTCGATGAGTAATTAGTACATGGAGAAATTGTTGGGGGTATGTGTATTGGTCAGAAAATAAAATATTTGATTTACGTAAATTTATGCTTCTATGTTTAGATAATTTCAATTGTTATAGAGAGTTTAGCAAAGAATGAACATGAAAAAGGGGAACAGATTCCAAGGAGGTGGTTCCTTCCAACATATTTTGTAATAAGTATTTTGCACTTAATGTCATTGCACGGTGCGCACAACTTATGTAAAGAATTAAAAATGAAAATGATATTAAAGTATGTGGAGTGAAGATAGCTATGAAAATTATATTTTCTTGTTGTTTCTTAGTTATTTGTCTATCAAACATGTCCATGAAGCAATATGTTGTTTTTTTTTTGGACTTATGCATTCAACTACTGTGATGGCTATTGTAGTAACCATATGAACAAAGTGTTATTATTATCTAGATTTTTCCCATTAGTGATGTTAAAACTAATTAAGTTGTAATTGCACTCGGAAAATATAGGACATAAGGATGAGATTGACAACAATTAAAAGTGGAATTTAGGTGAATCAAAATAAAGGTAGATGAGTTTTTGATTTTGTTGACGTTTTTAAATGTGCAAATTATAAGATCTTTGAGTTATGTTTTTTATAATTAAATACAACATGACATATGACATTTTGTAACATTACATAATTATTTGAATTTAGTTAAGAATACAATAAATTATAGTAAAGTTTTTATGACATGCTTGTGATTGAATATAGCAAAAGGTTTTGCTTCAAAGAAATGATGTTTTATGGCTAGGGACGTGGAAGGGCTTGAGGGAATAGTGCATGGAAGACCTCTTGTGGCATCACCAGGTGTAGAAAAAAATTTACTACTAACTATAACTAAGACAAAAATGTGATTTGTTAATAATATGAAATTTCTGTGTGGCCCAGATATATATCCCAATAAACCATGAGGAGTTGCACTGGTACATTATTGTGGTGAACAATCCTAATATATGTACTGAGATATAAGATCCACCACAAAGTTTTTCAAGAGAAATATCTTTATATGAAGAAGCAAAAACAATGGTGATATTAGTTTATGTAGTGGTAAAGCTTAGATTAAATAATTGTAGGAGTCATAGTCTTGTTAATTTAGAATTTTGTTAGGTATTTGTTTTGTTGCAGATGAGAGCACTTGATAAAGTATTGTAGGATGACATAAAGATGTTATTTGGAAATGAATTATCATTTCATAGTTTTACTATGGTTCACAGCAAGAGAATGCACATACAACCTAATAGTTATGAATGCGGACTGCTTGTCATATGGTATATGTAGAATCTTAGGAAAGAATGGAACCTGGATGCATATAAGATTTATTGACAAGTTCAATATAATGATGAATTATTTTAATGGTTAGATTGATATCTACAATTCATTTTATAGGTCTTATCTGTTAATAAAGAGATGTTTCTATTAAAGTTGCATGATAATGATAGTAAGATTGAAAATATAATCATGATGTAGCATATGTTTCTAGAACACTAGTAATATTATGCATGCTAAATGATTAAGCTTTTTTCATTTGGTTTAAAATGCACTTTACAATGTGATTCAGATGAGGCTAGAAAGAATTTGGCCATTAAGTTGGTGATGTGCTGTAGTAACCATGTGAAGGAAAAAAAAACTAGAATGTTCCCATAGATTTAGTGTAACAAATGAGGTTGAATAAAGTGCACGTGTCAAGCTGTTCGAGAAGAAGTACCTTGCCCGAGCCAGAAGGTCAAAGCAAAAAGGTCATGGTCGAAGAAAATGAGCACAATACATTATTTATAGTTCTATTAATTAAGTTGTTGCAACGGGAAAAAAATAACAATTGCTATGGATTGTACGAGTTTATCTTAATTCAGCAATATTTAATTTTGATTAAAAGCATGCTTATGTATAATATATTCAGCCAATCAGACTATTCACATATTGTGAGTTCGACTGAATAAGTCAAGGATGACAAAGTTACAACAGTTGAAGGATGTTTAGAGCTTGATAAATCGCCTATCCAATCCACATCATTTACAAAAAGACATCACCAATTTACTGCAACCATGACCTCTCCTTTAGAGTTCCCCTATGTTGGTCCTAAGCAATCGAAAACCATAGAAATTGAGCTGAATATATGATCCATACATGAAATTATTAATGATAAAAATTAAACATATGCAATCCTATTATGACTTTAATCATATACCCAAAAAAAGAGATCATATTAAATCAATATATTTAAATAGGTACATAAAAAAAACCTACATAAAACTTGATAGACATTGTGAAAATAGAGGATACAAATAAAATAACAATAAAACAAGTGTGTAAGCATGTTGTTTGCATGATAAACCAATAAGACATTCTGAGGGCTGTCTACAAACTTCAAAACATTATGTTTTATTTTAATCCTTCCTTGTTGTATGAATAATGACTATCTCCTATGCTATCAACGAATGTTCATCATTGGCTTCCTTAAGTTGTATGATTTCCAGCAACTGTTCCTATTTTTTTTATAAACTTAAATGGTTTGCTCTCATCTCTACCGAATTGACTGAACCAGGAAATAGAAACAATAAATGGAACAAGTTATTCTTTTTATAAAGTTGTTAACCTCCAAGTGACCACCGAGATTGCTTAATTTTCTGGTTCTTTAAGTGAGTTTGAGATTCTAATGTCTGCTGAACAAACAGGTGAGCCAACATCCTATAGAAATCAGGTTGCAGAAATACAAAAACAATGTAGTGAAAGGTAATGTTTCCATATAGAACTTGCTCTCATAACATGAATTCGAAAAGAATGGAAAAAATCATTTCTAATCTTTCTTATGCAATTGACTGAAAAACATGATAAAGGAAAATGAAATCTTATATAAGTAGCTAGAAAAACCAAAAAACCGAAAAGTCCTTTCATTTTCTTTCCAAGTAATCCATATGTCACGAACACCATAACATTCCACTGGATCAGCCCTTTGGAAGGAGCATTTCCCCACCCTATATATGGATACAAGTATGAAAAAATATTCAATAATATTTTATACTTATTATGATAAAGGATGAAAATGGAAAAAGTGACAAAATATAGTAGTCATATATTTTACAGTTATATTGATATAGAAAGTAATACCTCCATTGCAACCAATTGAGTAGTCTTATTCTTGTAGGACTGATGTCAGATTTAAATAGCTTGGGATAGATAAACGTATATATTTGTCATATTCTTGCAAACATATGTAATATGTTTTAGATAATTTTTTACTGCCAAAACCAATAATCAATCCCAACAGTAAAAAGAAAAAGAAAAAAACACACTTAATTAAAATATTTTTCACCAGTTCCCCAGTTGGCAACCTAGCCACCAGCCAATGCACAAAATAAAATACTAATAAAGAAATTGACATGATCAAAGAGAAAGCAAATTGGGAAAATCTCTTTTTGTCGTGAGGGCAAATGAAGGATATAACCTCTTAAATAAACAAACACAACTATGAAGTTTACATGTGCTTTTTAGAAATTCACAACCTAGTAAATTAATTATGATAAAAATGTGAGAGAAAAGCATATGATTAATATGGTTTCATCATTTAATAGATACTTAATTCAAGGACGAGGGACACAGAGCTCAAACACACACAAGACCACAATATAATATATATATCTAACACCAAGACTAATAGCATAAACTCGAGGAAAATGGAGGAGGACATAGTAAGGTGGATGATTAAACTTATAGAAGGCACATATAGTTAATCCTGACATGCTTTTAATCATCCACATATCAGGCAATAGTGGGAGACATGTAGCTTTCCTTCACCCTTAAATAGAAATACATAAGAACTTTAAGATAGTGAATTAACTTGCAGTACCATTCAATCTTTAATGTAAAAAGAGTTTCTTGATTTAAAAAAGTCTTTAAACCAATGTGTACATATGAAAATGCTCATTTTTGTTTGCAACAACTTCAAATGAGCTGACTTCTCCTATTTTGATGTTAATGTCTTGTCCATTTTCGATTGCTATCATGACCTTCTTATGAACTACAAGCGATAGCTTGTCCTTCCATAACCAATCAATTGAACGTCTACAATCCATTAACTTTTGTATCTTTCTAGCCAGGCTTTCAAATTGCCTTGTGATGTTTTGCACAACATAGTTCTCCATCCATAATTAAAATTGTTAAATCATTGTATTTGTGATATGTGGTCTTTGTGCAAGTAGGTAGGCAGTGCAACGCCCACTTCTCCCATCTAGATTATTAAGCCATGCATGGCATTGATCCTTCTTTAATTTTATTTAGTCCATGTACCGATTGAACTGTTTTGCACTTATGTTAAGACATGATTTCCATGTAACAAAGCCCTCATTCATTCATATACCTTTCCAACAAATATTTGATTCTTTGCCTGACATAACTGGATTTCTGAAGCTTTAGCAATGCCATGTTTCGTATCACTCAGTACACAAAATCCTTGGCCATTGTCCACCATTAAAACCCTGTTTAGTTTTTCTAAGAAATCATACTAGGTGAAAAAAAACTTATGCATGAACTTTAAACATTGCTATAGACAATATTCCGTCATTTCCATCAAGTCCAAGAGCTGTCAACATAACCTCATCATATTCACCTCCTAATGTCAACATAACATTACCATATTCACCTAGGCTATCGCGCGAATGTGTTACTGTCTATTTGAACTATGACCTTATGCGAATGGTCTGAATCCTCAATTGCAACAGTGAATTGAGTCAATTTGGTGTAGGCCTTTGCATAATAATCTCTTATAATCTCATTCCCTATAAGTTATGCTTTCATTAGCTTTCCAATAGGGTAGTCAACCCCATACATCGTCAAAATTTCATCATTTATAGTGTTTTCCATTACTTTATTATCTCCCTTCCATTCGTATAGGAACTAATAAGCTACCGAGACCGATGTGCCTTTAATAAGTCTTTTTTTTTAGGCAGGTATGCACTTGATTGAATTTTGTCTGTTAAAACATTGGACACTTGTTAATTTGTTTCCCTTTAATATGCTAGTCACATATCATGTCTGAGCAGTCATAAAAAATACGTTGTTTATTATTTATCATCAGACATAGGTTAAAACAATCCATTTGCACCAGGGCCATAATTGTGTGTCGAAAACTAAAGCATTGTGAAACAATTTCCCAATCGCCAAATTAATTCTGTCACTTGAAAAAACGACGCTTTTCCCACTTAAGACCTCCTCATTCTCTTTATAGAACCATTGAAGGTTTACAATTTCATTCTCAAACTCATAGCCCTCTACATCTTCTTCATTGTCGCTAGTATATGCTAATAGATCATTTTCCTCATCTGAAACATCAACATAAAAAAGATTGTCATTTATAACATTTAATGGTACATTGATTGACTTAATTGCGCTGTTAATTCACTTTATGGCGATTTCTAAGTGCTTATAAATCACTGTCATTGGAATCCAAATTCGAAGCATGCCATGACTCCTTCACATCTCACAGCTAGCAATCTCCCTCCTTGAATCCACTTTATCTTTATGCTTGGGAGCATCCACTTATGTTTCTTTGCTTATTTTCGGTACAATCTTCTATTTTCCTATTGTCAAATGAGCCTCAACTTTTGATAAGTGGCAGTCACAACTTTCTTGACATGAATATCCAAATTCTAAATTCTGTAAAATAGACCTCAACTTTTTTGCGGGGACAAATTGACTTATGTGTTCATCCAATTCACGATTTGACCTTTGAAGTATGTCCATTATGCGTAATGTTTTCCCCCATCAATTTTTTCCCTCACCTCTATTTTTTCCACTAATTCACTTTGTCATCCATGGGTACACCTTTCCTTACCTAATGATTCACATAGTCACAATCATAAGTGGATGCAATTTTACAATAGTGAAACATCCAATTGATTCATGTTTTTATAGTGAACCACATAGATGAAATGTCAAACAACTAAGCATACCAATTAATTTATTTTTACTTTGCAACACATGTATCCAATTTTGATACATATTTAATTATATGTATTCTTTTATTTTAGATGGCATTGCATTTTCACACTTTTACTCTTACATATTGTTCAAATATTGTCTATTTACAAATCCAGTAAACGTAATTGCTCATATGCCTTTACATTTGTAATAACATAATTTTTTCTTCTGGAAACTTAATTGCAACAGAGATCATCATTCATTAGATAAGGATATTTAGTATGTTTTCCATTTATAGTTTTTGGTTGATATAACTAAGAATAATTTTTTCTTATTCAGTCGTAATCATTCTATTGCCCCAGTATCTTACACAAACTTGCATGGATTTTTTGGATTGTAGTTTGGTAAATTAATTAACATTTACGGAGGTAGCATGAGCAAGTATTATCTTTAACAACAACTATTCTTATAAATTTTATGAGACCATAACATTTTCTCATTCACACGAATATCATTAATTAACACAAATGGGTTCTTAATAATGATATACCACATCAAAAAAATGATCTTTGTTTGAACTCTTTTTACAATTCGGTTCGATCTTAAAAAACTTCAGAAAGGGCTTGATCAAAAGGGTACATTTTTGTTTAATCTTCTATACTTTCAAAGGCTTGCTGGTCATCATTTTGGCAATAATGATTACCTCTCTCATCAACAAAATCATCTTATTTTTAATTCATAATATACAATAAATATCAAACGCATGACATAATTAGACTAACATGAACTTCAACTCATGAATATGGATATTAGAATAATTCTTCAAAAAATTGTATATACATTATTCATAAAGTACAACATCTTACAGGAAAATAAAATAAAGAATTAACATTACTAAAAGAAACTTATGGCACCAAATTCTAATTACTTGGACAAAAATTAGGGATGACAATGGGGTGTAGTGGGGTGGGGAGGCCTACCTCCTTCCCCACTAGGGGTGTCAAAAAAACCTGCTTGGACCAGATCCGGCCAAGACCCGGCCAATCCAGTCAGGGTAAAATCTGGACCGTATATACTGAAAAAGCATATTCGGGTTTGAGAATTTCAAACCCAAACATTTCTGAGCACGGTTTTGGGTTCAGAGCCAAAAACCTGAAACTCGGACCCAGACCCAGTTTCTTAATAAAATTTAAAAAATATATATAAAGACAAAAATCAAAACCCAAACTGCAAATGTCCAAATCCCTAATTCCCAACAAAAACAATTTGAAAGGCATAAGCAGCAACGGTTGGGAGTACTTTACAAAAATAATGGTTAGTAGAGAACAAAAGGCAAAGTGCATGCATTGTAGTGCAATTTTAAAAGAAAAATACCAATATGGGACTTCGCCTTTGAATAGACACGTGGCATTTTGTTTTAAGAAGAATCAACCGAAAATAGAAGAAGCACTTCAGGGAAGCCTAAAAGTGGTTAAAAGAGAGGATGTAACTTATGGCATTAGTTATGGCAGTTTTGATTAGGGAGTTTAATAGTAAGAATGGTTAGAATGCATAAACTTCCACTTAGATTTGTGGAATATGTAGGCTTCTGAGAAATGATGGCACATGCTAACCTTATGGTTAAGCCAATGAGTAGAAACACTTTGAAGAGTGAGATCTTAAAGTTATATCAAATCGAGAAAGTTAGGACTTTACATTTATTGGGGAAAATTCATGGTGGAGTGGCCATTACTATAGATCTATGGATAGCTAGTCATTAGAAAAAGGAATATATAGTTGTAACGGCCCATTTCATTGACAACTCCTGAAAAATTGAATAGTCGAGTCTTAAGGTAATTTTTCTATAATTTTTTATTTGCTTAATTTTTCTTTTAAGTTTTTTGTTACTTATATTATATTTTTTTTCAAATTTAAATTATAATATATTTTAAATTTGTGTATTTAATACCAAATTTTGAATATTTGATAGGTTTATCTATGTTCCAAGCCCAGATACTGTTGATGCCCTTTCTAATGAGTTAGTACAATGTCTATTAGATTGGAACGTGGATAGAAAGTTATCTTCAGTAACATTGCATAATTGTACCACTAATGACGCAATAATGGAGAAATTGTTGTTAAGGTTTGATACTGATACTTTAATTTCTAACAGTAATTCTTTTCATATAAAATGTATTGCTCATATATTGAACTTGGTAGTGCGAGATATGTTGAAAGTTATAGAAAGTGAGGTTGAAAAGATTAGAGAGAGTGTGAGTTATTGGACACAAACACCAAAAAGATATGAAACTTTTTAGCTAGCTGCTAGACAATTAAAAATTAACTGTAAAAAAATTTGAAATTGGATTGACCTACTCTTTGGAACTCTACTTATGCCATGCTTAAAGTAGCATTGATGTATATAAGTGTTTTTTCTCGGTTGCAACAACACGAGCCTCAGTATAAGAGCTTAACAAGTGATAAGGAGTGGGATTTGGCAATCATAATGGCGGAGCATGTGAAATCATTTACATGTTAACATAGATCTTTTCGAATACCAAATACGCAACTACTAATTTATTTTTCTAATGATATATAAAAATTGTCAATTAATAGGTGGTGCACTGCTGATAACCTTGCTATTAGGATTATGGCTAATAAAATGGTTGATAAATTTAATAAATATTGGAATGACATTCATCCGATGTTAGTTGTGGATGTGCTGCTTGACCCAAGATATAAGATGATGTTAATTCATTTTTATTTCCCAAAAATATATGGTGATATAGAAGATAAGCATATTGAGCATGCATATAATCTTTGTTATGATTTAGTGAAAGAATATGAATCGAAGGCAATGAATGTGAGTGGTGGGCAAAATATTGGATCGAAAATTTCTCGTTCTGAATCTTGTTCAAATTCAAATAAGTATTGGGATGTAGATGAGTTTGAAATATTTCAAAGCCAAAATTAATGTGCTAAGGTAACTGTCAGAGTTGGATAGGTATTTAGATGTGGAATTGTTGGATTCCATTATGGACTTTGATATTTTAACCTTTTGGAAGATGCACACAAGTTAATATCCTATTTTGGTTAAGTTAGCTAAAGATATCTTAGCCATTCATATATCCATTGTTGCCTCTGAGTTAGCTTTTAGTGACGGGGGCAAATTTTTGAGTCTGCATCGTAGTAAACTTCTTCTTGACACTTTGCAAGTCTTAATGTGTGCTCAGAATTGGATTTGGGCTTGTACTTCTCGATGTATAAAGTTATTTGAATTATATTTTAGTAGTATTTATTTGTTTTAATTGCTTTAAATCTTAATGTGTTATTTTTGTTGTAAGGTGGAGTTCTAGAAGATGAAACTTTTATTGGGGAAGAGGTAAGTTCTGATGATGATGATGATGAGCTACAAGCATTGAGCAGTATGACATGAACTTTTTTTTTATTTGGAATTAAACATGAACTTGTTATTTACTTATTTTACATGGGAGTAGTTGACTCTTTGATGAACTATTTTTTGAGTTGTTGAACATTTTAGGATTTTTATGTGTTGTATTGATAATTGGTGTCATAATTATGAACTTATGATATATTGGATATTATTTAGATTTATTGTGTTATTGAATTTAATTTTCTTTTATATAGATTGAATGAGTTTATGTTAGAAGTTGGATGAATTTAGGTAGTAGAAAGTAGATTGAAACAATTTTTATTTATTATTTGTGCAAAATTTATATTGTTAGTATGTTATAAGTTTGTATTTGATTATTTTCTTTTGTTAAGCTTAAGATTTATCTGGTAGTATGATACAAAAGAAATGTGCATGCATGTTGCTTGTTGATATTTGGGTGATAAAAATGAAAGAAAACATTAAAAGAAGAGTTTACGGGCCTAGAAACCCAAATCAACCCAAACCTAGGACATGCTGGGCTTGAGCCTGGCCCGCACATGCAAAAGCCGGGTTTTGCCCAAGCGTGGGTATCAATTTTTGTCATTTAGTTAGGTCCTGGGTAGCATTAAACCCGGACCGCACCTAGGGTTTTGCCAAGCCTATTCCCTACTTCATTAAAAATTTCACTTTCATTCTCCACCCTATTCCCTAATAAATTTAGTGAGGTAGGGATGGGGAATCCCCATATGTGGAATGATTTCTCCATCCCTAATAAAAATTGGCCCTTTAGTATCACATTTTCCTATGAATGATACCTACAATAAACATGAGCAGTAAGACAAAAATGTTGCATCATATGACTGAATTTATTTTGCATAAAATCTCACCATTGTTCTATCTCTATGTGAAAAGATAACTTTGAAGCATTATTCCTATAATCATGTTGTATCCTACAGATTTCTATATATATGCATATGCACATTTTCTTGCCAGCAAAGAAAAAACACAATCCTAATCAATCACAAAAATTTGATCTTGTTTCTTGGGGGAGCACACTTTGTTCCTTGTCCAAGCAAAAGAAAATGATGTTCTCTTACTGTCATCACCACCGACATACCACAATTTCTTTAACTTGCACTGTATCACTCAGTACATAGTGGGATTTATGTTCCCTTTCATCAACATCGATGAATTGACGATGAATTCCATATAGTGTCCTAGGGGTGGGCATTTGGTTCAGTTCAGTCTGAACTAAATTGAATCAAACCATATTATGGCAATTCGATTCAGTTCGATTCGGAGCATAAAAACCAAATGGTTCAGAAATTTTGAACCATTTGGTTTTTTATTTGATTCGGTTAAAAAACAAACCAAATGGTTTAGAAATTCTGAACCATTTGTTTTTTTATTTGGTTCCGTTCAAAATTGAACCAAATTGCTAAACCAAATGGTTTAAGAAAAATTAAAATTAAAAAATGGTTCATAATTTATCTTTTTTATTTTTGTTTGTTAGTTAATACATGTGATTATATTATATGTGTCATAGCATACACTTTGTTTCATTTTATTTAATTGTTAATGCTTTGCTAATGGCTCGTTTTGACTTTGAGAGATAATGTAAGCATTATGAATGTGAAAGTTAAAGAATGAAAAAATTGTGACTGAGAGAGTACTCATTGCCAATGAAAGTTTAAAGTTTATTTTCTAATGTGTAGTCGATTTTCTAGATTATATTAATTTATTATTGTTAGATTTTATTATGTTGGTTATTGTTTATGGATTTCTAGATTATTTTTGGAATTTGTTATGTTAATTTACTATTGTTAGATTTTATTATGTTGTTTATTGTTTGTTAATTTATAGACTCAAAATTATTGTTGTATTAATAGTGAATTATTATTGTATTATTTTTTATTGAATAATAAATATATAGGATAAAATCAAACCAAACCAAATCAAACTGAACTGAACCAAATTATAGAACCGAATCGAACTTAACCAAATTAATTTGGTTTGATTTGGTTCAGTTCTATAATTTGGTTTGCATTTGGTTCATAAATTTATGAACTATTTGGTTTCAGTTTGGTTCAGTTCTAGGGCTAAAATACTTATGCTCTATACCTATTACCTTAATAGGTACGCCCAAAGGACTAGACATGTGTTAGAAAACATTTACGTGATCCAACCCAAACATTACATTTTCGTCTGAATAATTGAAAAAATTTGAACATGTAGTCTGTTAAATTTATTCTATTAGGCCATGTTTGGATGCTAGGATTAAGTATGGGATTGGAATAATTTGAAGATAAAATATTTATCTCATGTTTAGCTAGCTTAGTTGCATTGGACTAAAGGGGACTAAGTTTGAATTTAATCCTAAAATCATGGGATTAGTAATCCTAATTTATACATCGGTTTAGTTAAGGTTAAAAAAATAAAAAAATTATCTATTTATAAAACTTTTATTTACATCAGTTTTTTTATTTATACTTAATCTTATTTATTTATCTATGATTTACTTAAATTTATTTTTTATTTATGATCTATGATCTAATGAAAATGGCGCTTTTACTTCTACTAAATTTTGAGATTAATTTTTCATTATTTGTATATTTAATAATTTATCAATAAAATTAATCATTTAATAATGTAATTTATATTGAACTTAATAATCATGAAAATTGATAATACCATTAATTATTTGATTTTATTTGAAATTTTAAAAATTTGATAAAAATTGATTATATTATGACTACCCAATAAAATATTTAGAAATCATTTAATCTTCTTATTACTTGCTTTTTAAATTTATTTTAATTACTATTACAAAGTTTCATGAATAATTTATACACATAAACACATCCATATATCAATTTAAATGCTACTTAATATTATTTAAATATAATTTAACATAATCCAATCAAGTATTGTACTAAATATAAGATATTATAATATGACACCTTCTAATATAATCTAGTCCAATTTTGATAATTAGTTCAGTCCAATCATGATTGCCAAACGTGGCCTTAATGGTCCATTTGGAATGATTGCTTTATAGTGGCTTAAAGTGAATTTGAAAAGTTAAAAGTGAATCTTAGTGATTGATATCTTTTATTAGAAATCACTTTTGGCAAGATGGCCCCATGGTAGGGCATACAAAACATATCAGGTGAGAAGTTCGACTAAGCCGGAAAGATAGATCGAGTTTACTCTCCGGCGGGCTTTCTCTTGTAAAGCCAAAGACACCCCAAGACAAGGTACAACTATTGGGAATGGCATGAATGGCATGTGATAAACATTTTAAAAAACCATTGTTTTAGAGGCAGCGAGAAAATTAAATTTTTGGGCAAGTTGTTAAAAATGATGATAGTGTTAACCGTACAGCTTTCAAACAGAAGGAATTACTGAGACAATGGTTTATCCATAGATAACATAATAGTTAATTTTAATTTTAAGTACTCACAGTGCCTAGATCAATTATTTATTTATTCTTTAAGAAAACTGAAGCAATTCCTTTGTTTTGTTGTATATGTACTCAAACAACATATAGTTGTGGCTGATAAATTTGCCTCGTGCGTCATTTCTTTTCAGTCAATCATCCTTTTTCTCTTGTCAAAAGATTTGACCAGATCGGAACCAAATATTTTAATAATATGGGGTTGGTTTCCTTTTCAACTCTCAGTAAACGCAATGATATTAATAGTAAAACTCCCAAGTTGACCTGAACTCGATTGGGGTCGTGATCGGATTGGGTCAAACTTGATCTGATCTGAAAACAATTAGGTTGGCTAAAAAAAAAAGAATTAATGCAGGCACGGCACTCACCCACCACACAGCACATGTGTATACACACACCACACACTCATTCACACAGTCACACTCTCTCAGCCCATTCAAACACAAACACATAGCAGTGAGCAACCTGCAGCCAACACTCTCATCTCTCTCAGCTCTCAACTCAACTTCACTACTTCAGTTCCCATCTTACTCTCGTCTTTCTATCAAATCTCAACTCTCAAGATTCAAGAAGACAAGAAACAGAACAATGACGCACACATGGTTGGACACATGTACACACATTGAAGAAGAAACTCAAAAAAGCGGTTGTGGTGCCACCAAATGCAATAAACCCATTCTACCCGTAGTCATTGTTATCAAAGCAAACCGTGAGATGACAAGTTATATAAGTTAAATAACAGAAATGAGCAATGAAAATTTCCAATTGAGAAGAAAGCGAAACAAGAACATAAAAAAAAAAATCAGAATAGAAACCGAGGCCTGCACAAACAGTTTCCTTAAAATAGATTTACCACCTCTACTTGAGTGCTTAAGGTTTACTGGTATCTGTCTCCCAGGATACAACGGTTATGAATTTCCGAGCAAGCACAGGCTGAAAATTCCGGCGAACCACAACAGCGTACTCAATCGTAGAAAGGACGACGAAGAAGGAAGGAAAACTAGTGTGCTTTTTGCTCGTTTTTTTGCAAGTAGAAGAACAGAAGTGAAGGTGCCATTTTATACTCAAGGGAGGGTGTAACGGTTTGCATTTGAATTGAATTTCCGAATTCAATTTCTGTCATTACTTTTCCTGTAACAGCCAATGTATTTAACATTTGAATTCAATTGAATTTAAACAATTCAATTAAAATAATTGAATTCAAAACGTAACAGCCAACTTGAATTAAACAATTCAATTTTTCAATTCATAACAGCAAGAATTAATTGTAAAGCTGTTACAAAACGTGTGAAAAATTGAATTAAAACGTGCTGTCACAACTTGTTTCTGAAACTGTTACTGTTACAAAAATTCGAAAGGAAATAAAAAACACGCCAAGCTTGCACGGATGATTTTGGGCCGACATTCGTGTACGCAGGACGCGCGGGCGCACACGGATTCAACCAAACCGCTCTTGGATTTGCACCCCCCCTGCGCACGCGCGTATGGAGAGAGCCTTTATCCTTATAATACTTAGCCATGCATAGTTAAGTGTTTATATATAAACATTAATCCTAAGGCTTCTTTTTCCCATGTGGGATAAGCCTCTTTCCTTTCAAATTTCCAACTCTAAGGGCGACCTTTGAGAGACAATTTCTCATTCACCCAAGCACCATTTTGAGAAAATAAAATTATAATTTTGAAGTATGAACGGAGTAGAATTCGAACCTCAAAATATTTTTCACTTTCGTTAAGTGAAACCCACTCAAAATGTGCCCTCAAAATAGCATGTTATGCTATTTTTTCAACAATCCCCCACATGAATGAAAATTGGCAGTAAAACAAGAAAACCGCTACATTTTGACATCAAAACCATTTTTGACTTTTAATGATCGAGTTTATTGGATTAATACCTAGCACAGGATAGGTAGGTGTTATCCGTTGAACCTTCCCTTGTAATAGTATAATTACCTTACTAGCTGATCAGTAGACGCGATGTCTTTGAACTGTTCTGCCATTAGTGTAAAGGATCATATACTACACATAGGTATTTCTCCTAACACTGTTGAGTTCTCATGATTATGTTCGTTTTGGCCTTGAACATCTCCCTGGTTCTGCAAGAGTTTCTAAGAGCTAAACCCTTTAAAGCTCCCTTTGAAGCGGCCCCACTTCTCTCTCACATAGGTGAATCTTAATTAAGAGTAACCCGTATTACTCCGCTCGAATTTCCGACGCATAAGAATCATTAAGAGCCTAGCTCAACCTTATTCCCACGGGCATCACTGTTTCATCATAGGAATGGTTAATGAGGTAATCCTTTCAAGAGAATGACCCCCACAGTGATCCATCTTTAGTCTTTAACAAATAGGTTGTCCAGTTGAACCTAGATCTTGGGATCTCCAGTCTACTAGGTTAGGTTTTCCTTCGTTATTGACTAATCAATCTATAGGTTTTAATCCCATTCCCCTCGATGATTTTTCTACTAGCTCTCTATTTAACCCTTTGGTTAGTGGATCCGCAATGTTATCCTTTGACCTTATATAGTCAATAGAGATAACTCCAGTAGAAATAAGTTGTCTAATGGTATTATGTCTACGACGTATGTGTCTGGATTTACCATTATACATATTGCTTTGTGCCCTACCGATAGCTGATTGACTATCGCAATGAACACAAATTGTAGGCACAGGCTTTGGCCATTTTGGAATACCTTCTAAAAAATTGCGTAGCCATTCTGCTTCTTCACCACATTTATCTAATGCAATGAATTCAGATTCCATTGTAGATCTAGCAATTACCGTCTGTTTAGAAGATCTCCATGATACAGCTGCACCTGCTAGTGTAAACACATAGCCGCTTGTAGATTTTGAATCTTTTACATCTGATATCCAGTTAGCATCACTAAATCCTTCTAATACTTCTGGATATCTAGTATAGTGCAGTCCATAATTACGAGTATATCGAAGATACCACAGTACTCTTACGATAGCTTTCCAGTGATCAGTTCCTGGATTACTCGTATATCTACTAAGTTTGCTTACTGTATAGGCTAGGTCTGGTCGGGTACAATTTGTTAAATACATCAGACTACCTATTATTCTAGCATATTCAACTTGAGAAATACCCTCTCCTCTGTTTTTCGATAGATGAATACTAGTATCTAATGGAGTTTTAGACATAGTATTATCCTCTTTATTAAATTTCCCAAGAATTTTATCTATATAATGACTTTGACTTAAAATAAGTCCATTAGAAGTCCTTGAGATTTTAATTCCTAAAATGACATCTGCAAGACCCATGTCTTTCATGTCAAACTTAGACTTCAACATATTCTTGGTGGATTTAATCATGTCATCATTACTCCCAACAATAAGCATGTCATCAACATATAAACATAAAATGACATAGTCATTTTCTGTTTCTTTGACATAAACACATTTGTCACACTCGTTGATCTTAAAACCACTTGTGATCATTGTATGATCAAATTTCTCATGCCATTGTTTCGGTGCTTGTTTCAAGCCATATAATGACTTAACCAATTTACAAACTTTATTTTCTTGTCCTGGAGCTAAAAAACCTTCAGGTTGCTCCATGTAGATTTCTTCATCTAAATCTCCATTTAGAAAAGCCGTTTTTACATCCATTTGATGTAACTCGAGATTGCGCAAAGCTGCAATTGCTATTATCATCCGTATGGAATTTATTCTCGTAACAGGAGAATAAGTATCAAAATAATCAAGGCCTTCTCGTTGCCTATAGCCTTTAATTACAAGCCTAGCCTTGTATTTATCGATTGATCCATCGGCTTTCATTTTCCTTTTGAAAATCCACTTATACCCCAAAGGTTTACATCCTGGAGGAAGGTCTACTAGCTCCCAAGTATGATTTTGTAAAATTGATTCAACTTCATTGTTAATGGCTTCTTTCCATAAAGTGCCTTCAGCTGAAGTTACAGCCTCTTTGAAGCTTTGAGGTTCATTTTCTAGCAAATATGTCAGAAAGTCTGGTCCAAAAGACTTTTCTATTCTAGCTCTTTTGCTACGTCTAACCTCAATTTCTTGTTCTTCTTCTTCTTCTGGTGCTTGATCATTTTCTTCATTTTCAAGTGTTGTTTCATGAAATTGTTCAAATGCTCTCGATTCCATTCTAGAATTGCAAGGAAACACATGTTCCATTCTAGAAATTGTTCATGTTCGAAACACATGAAATTGTTCAAATGCTTCGTTTTTCGAACATGTGTTTCCTTGCAATTCTAGAATGGAATCGAGAGCATTTGAACAATTTCATGAAACAACACTTGAAAATGAAGAAAATGATCAAGCACCAGAAGAAGAAGAAGAACAAGAAATTGAGGTTAGACGTAGCAAAAGAGCTAGAATAGAAAAGTCTTTTGGACCAGACTTTCTGACATATTTGCTAGAAAATGAACCTCAAAGCTTCAAAGAGGCTGTAACTTCAGCTGAAGGCACTTTATGGAAAGAAGCCATTAACAATGAAGTTGAATCAATTTTACAAAATCATACTTGGGAGCTAGTAGACCTTCCTCCAGGATGTAAACCTTTGGGGTATAAGTGGATTTTCAAAAGGAAAATGAAAGCCGATGGATCAATCGATAAATACAAGGCTAGGCTTGTAATTAAAGGCTATAGGCAACGAGAAGGCCTTGATTATTTTGATACTTATTCTCCTGTTACGAGAATAAATTCCATACGGATGATAATAGCAATTGCAGCTTTGCGCAATCTCGAGTTACATCAAATGGATGTAAAAACGGCTTTTCTAAATGGAGATTTAGATGAAGAAATCTACATGGAGCAACCTGAAGGTTTTTTAGCTCCAGGACAAGAAAATAAAGTTTGTAAATTGGTTAAGTCATTATATGGCTTGAAACAAGCACCGAAACAATGGCATGAGAAATTTGATCATACAATGATCACAAGTGGTTTTAAGATCAACGAGTGTGACAAATGTGTTTATGTCAAAGAAACAGAAAATGACTATGTCATTTTATGTTAATATGTTGATGACATGCTTATTGTTGGGAGTAATGATGACATGATTAAATCCACCAAGAATATGTTGAAGTCTAAGTTTGACATGAAAAACATGGGTCTTGCAGATTTTATTATTATCAAGAGAGATGGCAACTGAAATCAGTGATGATGTTCCGTATGTCCCTGTTTCTGCACCAACGGTTGTGAAGGAACCAGCCTCTGTGGCGATTCCTGTTAATCATGCGGAAAGGCCTGAAAAATTCAATGGCCAGAATTTCAAACGGTGGCAACAAAAGATGTTCTTTTACTTGACCACATTGAACCTTGCGCGGTTTTTAACCGAGGATGCTCCCAAGCCCAAAGAGGGTGAAACGGATGTTCAAATTGCAAGTGCAATTGATGCATGGCACCATTCGGATTTTTTGTGTAAAAATTATGTAATGAATGGCCTTAGTGACTCCTTGTATAATGTATACATAGGAAAGAAAACAGCCAAGGAGCTATGGGAATCCTTAGACCGAAAATATAAAACTGAGGATGCAGGGACCAAAAAGTTTGTTGTTGGTCACTTCCTAGATTATAAAATGGTGGATTCTAAAACTGTAATAAGTCAAGTACAAGAACTTCAGATTATATTATCTGAAATTCTTGCGGAAGGGATGCATCTAAGTGAAACCTTTCAAGTTGCCGCAATTATTGAAAAATTGCCTCCTGCTTGGAAAGATTTCAAGAGCTATTTGAAGCATAAACGAAAGGAGATGAATATTGAGGGATTGGTTGTTAAGCTCAGAATTGAGGAAGACAACAGAAATGCAGAAAGAAGAGGGGCTATTTCTATGGCAAAGGCAAATTTTGTTGAACATGGACTTAAAAATAAAAATAAAAAATTGGGCCCAAAAGGAGGAATTTCCAAGAAACAAACAAAGTTTCAAGGAAAATGTTATAATTGTGATAAAATGGGTCACAAGGCTTCGGATTGTAGATTGCCTAAAAAGAAGCGAGAGGTGAATGTGGTTGAAAACATCACTCAACATGTTTCAGACATAAACCTCTCTGCAGTGGTTTCAGAAGTGAATCTGGTTGGCTCTAATCCAAGAGAATGGTGGATAGATACAGGAGCAACCAGACATGTTTGCTCGGACAGAGGATTGTTCACTTCATTTGAAGCAGTTAACAATGGAGAGAAGTTATTCATGGGGAATTCGGCTACGTCTGAAATTGAAGGTCAAGGGAAGGTGATTTTGAAGATGACGTCTGGGAAAGAACTGACTTTGAACAATGTGCTTTATGTGCCAGAAATTCGGAAGAACTTGGTGTCTGGATCGCTGCTGAACAAACATGGATTCCGAATGGTGTTTGAGTCAGATAGGGTGGTTTTATCTAAAAATGGGATATATGTGGGAAAGGGTTATGTTAATGATGGGCTATTTAAGCTCAATGTAATGACTCTTAAACCAACAATTAATAATAAAGCTACATCTTCTGCTTATTTGCTTGAGTCTTCTAATCTTTGGCATGGTAGATTAGGACATGTTAATTTTAATTCTTTGCGTAAATTAATTAACATGAAGCATATTCCCAATTTCCAAATTGATTTGAAACATAAGTGTGAAACTTGTGTTGAGGCAAAACTAACCAGGACATCTTTCCAAATAATCAAAAGAAACACCGAACCTCTTGATTTAATACGTAGTGATATTTGTGACTTTAAATCCATTCAAACAAGAGGTGGTAATAAATATTTTATTACCTTTATAGATGATTGCACAAAATATTGCTATGTATATTTATTGAAAAGTAAAGATGAAGCTTTGGAAAAGTTTATTCTCTACAAAAATGAAGTTGAGAATCAACTTAATAGGAAAATCAAAGAATTAAGGAGTGACCGTGGTGGTGAGTATGTTGTTCCGTTTATGTCATTATGTGAACAAAGTGGAATCATACATCAAGTCATGGCTCCATATTCACCTCAATCTAATGGGATTGCAGAACGAAAGAATCGAACTTTAAAAGAAATGATGAATGCAATGTTGATAAGTTCTGGACTACCGCAGAATATGTGGGGAGAAGCTGCTTTGTCAGCTAATTATTTATTAAATAAGATACCCCGAAAGCAAGAAGATAAAACCCCGTATGAGCTATGGAAAGGTAGATCACCTTTATATAAATTCTTACGAGTGTGGGGGTGTCTTGCCAAAGTAGTGGTTCCTTCAAATAAAAAAGTGAAAATAGGACCAAAAACTGTTGACTGCATTTTCGTTGGTTATGCACAAAACAGTAGCGCATATCGATTTTTGGTGCATGAGTCTAAAGTTCTAGATGTCCACAAAAATACGATAATAGAATCAAGAAATGCTTCGTTTTTCGAACATGTGTTTCCTTGCAATTCTAGAATGGAATCGAGAGCATTTGAACAATTTTATGAAACAACCCTTGAAAATGAAGAAAATGATCAAGCACCAGAAGAAGAAGAAGAACAAGAAATTGAGGTTAGACGTAGCAAAAGAGCTAGAATAGAAAAGTCTTTTGGACCAGACTTTCTGACATATTTGCTAGAAAATGAACCTCAAAGCTTCAAAGAGGCTGTAACTTCAGCTGAAGGCACTTTATGGAAAGAAGCCATTAACAATGAAGTTGAATCAATTTTACAAAATCATACTTGGGAGCTAGTAGACCTTCCTCCATTGTCATCTCACGGTTTGCTTTGATAACAATCTTAAAACAGATTTTATTATTATCAAGAGAGATGGCAACTGAAATCAGTGATGATGTTCCGTATGTCCCTGTTTCTGCACCAACGGTTGTGAAGGAACCAGCCTCTGTGGCGATTCCTGTTAATCATGCGGAAAGGCCTGAAAAATTCAATGGCCAGAATGTCAAACGGTGGCAACAAAAGATGTTCTTTTACTTGACCACATTGAACCTTGCGCGGTTTTTAACCGAGGATGCTCCTAAGCCCAAAGAGGGTGAAACGGATGTTCAAATTGCAAGTGCAATTGATGCATGGCACCATTCGGATTTTTTGTGTAAAAATTATGTAATGAATGGCCTTAGTGACTCCTTGTATAATGTATACATAGGAAAGAAAACAGCCAAGGAGCTATGGGAATCCTTAGACCGAAAATATAAAACTGAGGATGCAGGGACCAAAAAGTTTGTTGTTGGTCGCTTCCTAGATTATAATGCCCCCTAGTTTATGGTCCTTTAAACCATACTGATTGTTTAAATACTTGAATATGCTAGAATAATAGGTAGTCTGATGTATTTAACAAATTGTACCCGACCAGACCTAGCCTATACAGTAAGCAAACTTAGTAGATATACGAGTAATCCAGGAACTGATCACTGGAAAGCTATCGTAAGAGTACTGAGGTATCTTCGATATACTCGTAATTATGGACTGCACTATACTAGATATCCAGAAGTATTAGAAGGATTTAGTGATGCTAACTGGATATCAGATGTAAAAGATTCAAAATCTACAAGCGGCTATGTGTTTACACTAGCAGGTGCAACTGTATCATGGAGATCTTCTAAACAGACGGTAATTGCTAGATCTACAATGGAATCTGAATTCATTGCATTAGATAAATGTGGTGAAGAAGCAGAATGGCTACGCAATTTTTTAGAAGGTATTCCAAAATGGCCAAAGCCTGTGCCTACAATTTGTGTTCATTGCGATAGTCAATCAGCTATCGGTAGGGCACAAAGCAATATGTATAATGGTAAATCCAGACACATACGTCGTAGACATAATACCATTAGACAACTTATTTCTACTGGAGTTATCTCTATTGACTATATAAGGTCAAAGGATAACATTGCGGATTCGCTAACCAAAGGGTTAAATAGAGAGCTAGTAGAAAAATCATCGAGGGGAATGGGATTAAAACCTATAGATTGATTAGTCAATAATGAAGGAAAACCTAACCTAGTAGACTGGAGATCCCAAGATCTAGGTTCAATTGGACAACCTATTTGTTAAAGACTAAAGATGGATCACTGTGGGGGTCATTCTCTTGAAAGGATTACCTCATTAACCATTCCTATGATGAAACAGTGATGCCCGTGGGAATAAGGTTGAGCTAGGCTCTTAATGATTCTTATGCGTCGGAAATTCGAGCGGAGTAATGCGGGTTACTCTTAATTAAGATTCACCTATGTGAGAGAGAAGTGGGGCCGCTTCAAAGGGAGCTTTAAAGGGTTTAGCTCTTAGAAACTCTTGCAGAACCAGGGAGATGTTCAAGGCCAAAACGAACATAATCATGAGAACTCAACAGTGTTAGGAGAAATACCTATGTGTAGTATATGATCCTTTACACTAATGGCAGAACAGTTCAAAGACATCGCGTCTACTGATCAGCTAGTAAGGTAATTATACTATTACAAGGGAAGGTTCAACGGATAACACCTACCTATCCTGTGCTAGGTATTAATCCAATAAACTCGATCATTAAAAGTCAAAAATGGTTTTGATGTCAAAATGTAGCGGTTTTCTTGTTTTACTGCCAATTTTCATTCATGTGGGGGATTGTTGAAAAAATAGCATAACATGCTATTTTGAGGGCACATTTTGAGTGGGTTTCACTTAACGAAAGTGAAAAATATTTTGAGGTTCGAATTCTACTCCGTTCATACTTCAAAATTATAATTTTATTTTCTCAAAATGGTGCTTGGGTGAATAAGAAATTGTCTCTCAAAGGTCGCCCTTAGAGTTGGAAATTTGAAAGGAAAGAGGCTTATCCCACATGGGAAAAAGAAGCCTTAGGATTAATGTTTATATATAAACACTTAACTATGCATGGCTAACTATGCATGCGAGAGGTACAATGTTCGATCCCCTGCATCTCCACCATTTAAGATTGTTATCAAAGCAAACCGTGAGATGACAAGTTATATAAGTTAAATAACAGAAATGAGCAATGAAAATTTCCAATTGAGAAGAAAGCGAAACAAGAACATAAAAAAAAAAATCAGAATAGAAACCGAGGCCTGCACAAACAGTTTCCTTAAAACAGATTTACCACCTCTACTTGAGTGCTTAAGGTTTACTGGTATCTGTCTCCCAGGATACAACGGTTATGAATTTCCGACCAAGCACAGGCTGAAAATTCCGGCGAACCACAACAGCGTACTCAATCGTAGAAAGGACGACGAAGAAGGAAGGAAAACTAGTGTGCTTTTTGCTCGTTCTTTTGCAAGGAGAAGAACAGAAGTGAAGGTGCCATTTTATACTCAAGGGAGGGTGTAACGGTTTGCATTTGAATTGAATTTCCGAATTCAATTTCTGTCATTACTTTTCCTGTAACAGCCAATGTATTTAACATTTGAATTCAATTGAATTTAAACAATTCAATTAAAATAATTGAATTCAAAACGTAACAGCCAACTTGAATTAAACAATTCAATTTTTCAATTCATAACAACAAGAATTGAATTGTAAAGCTGTTACAAAACGTGTGAAAAATTGAATTAAAACGTGCTGTCACAACTTGTTTCTGAAACTGTTACTGTTACAAAAATTCGAAAGGAAATAAAAAACACGCCAAGCTTGCATGGATGATTTTGGGCCGACATTCGTGTACGCAGGACGCGCGGGCGCACACGGATTCAACCAAACCGCTCTTGGATTTGCACCCCCCCTGCGCACGCGCGTATGGAGAGAGCCTTTATCCTTATAATACTTAGCCATGCATAGTTAAGTGTTTATATATAAACATTAATCCTAAGGCTTCTTTTTCCCATGTGGGATAAGCCTCTTTCCTTTCAAATTTCCAACTCTAAGGGCGACATTTGAGAGACAATTTCTCATTCACCCAAGCACCATTTTGAGAAAATAAAATTATAATTTTGAAGTATGAACGGAGTAGAATTCGAACCTCAAAATATTTTTCACTTTCGTTAAGTGAAACCCACTCAAAATGTGCCCTCAAAATAGCATGTTATGCTATTTTTTCAACAGTCATTACCGCTGATGCCAACCAGACTACTACCACCGCCTACAAATCTATTGCTCCATGCCTTCACAACACCAAGTTCCTCCAAGCTCTATCCGAATCTAGTAAGTGACAACTCGAACATGAATTTCGTTTTTGAAATTTGAAGCTTCCAGTTCCACAGTGTATATATATAATTGATTAGTCGTAATGTGTCTGATTGTATTGGGTAATATAATATATATTATATGTTAATTTTTTAATTAGTTTAACAATATGTAATATGTATTGTTAAATTAGTAATTTCCCGATCCAAACCTTATGTTATCCAAACTCAATTTAAACCGAACTCAACTAGAGATTTTGACTCGATTTGATCCGCATTTAATTAGGATCGGATCGGATTAAGTTCGGATGAAATTTTCAGCAACCCAATCAATCCGATATTCAATCGGGTTGACCCGAATCCGACAAGGTCCAGCCTTAAGTACATTAATTTTCATGTGTATGTTGCTTGAAATAAGTTTTAAAACTTGTAAATTTTAATATAACTAGGGAGGTTGTGTCCACATTTTTTTAAATTTAAGCTAGTTAAATATCGAAAAACAAGTTTAAAAATTTATGGTTGGGGTCAGACAAATTCGAACCCTTATCTAAATTTAATCATTTTAACTTATTGCAAATTTAAACAACCAAGCTTTTTTTTTTTAAGATCCCAACTTTTTTCCAGTGATCAGGTGGACTTTAAGCTTTGTCAATATGATTGTCGCACCATAGTCGTTGCCATCCTTTTATGGGACTTAAGGGGTGAGTGTTACGTAAAGCTCTGGCAAATCTTGACTAAAATGCCTAAGAGCAAGGATCTACAAGAATTACCTAGGGCCATTATCTACAAAACCGCTTACATTTGAAGCAATTTAGTTTCAAAGAACGACCTTTATTGAAGAATTTGACATAGCTTCTTAGATTGATGACTCGAAAAGCCTCAATAGTAGTTTGTCAAAGAATTGTCGAAAAATTCTCACCTACCATTTGGAAAGTTAACTATGCCTTTTGAAAAGGTACTTTTACTAACTCCTTATCTTTACGATTTTCAATATTTGCTAAGTTAAGATAGATTCCAGAGAGTTACAAAAGCATTAAATGAAGTATGTGAGGCTACTTACAGATCAATTCTAATTGGAAAAGTGCTTTTGAGAAATTTCAAATTTTAAAATTCAATTTATGGAAGGAAAACACCAAGCAAAGTCTAATAAAAATATTAAATGAAAGTCTTAGTTCTCAAAATTGAAAAGTACACTTATGTGGCCTCTATTAGACCAAATTACAAAAGGCCTAAAAACCCGAAAAATACAGGCCTAATAAAAATCTTCTACAAAGAATAATCTACGCCCATAAGAATATCCTCGATACTTAGAGTTCATAGTAAAGTGTCTAAGTGTAAGATACGAGAAAATGCCAAAAGAGCGATTCTATAAAGAGAGTTGGTCCATTTAGTTACAAAAAAATGAACTAGGTTCATTTTTTACAAAGAATAAATTAGGCTCATTATTTACAAAAAACAACCTAGGTCCATTCAAAAGTGATACAACACAAAAGTGTTGATTACTTTCAAGCATAAGTATCTAGTTATAATATAACCCGGTGAGTTCATGGTTGAACCACAAGGAATTGATAAATCTAATTGTTAATTATTAAACAAAAATTAATTGAAGAAAAAGAAATTAATAGAGACCAATTTAGCAAAAATGCAAAGGTTGTGGGATCCACTCTTGTTTTTCAAATATGGTATAATATTCTCTCTCATAATTATAATTTGCATTTCTTCTACCAATTAATTTTTATGCCATTTAATTTTTAATTAACCACTTGCATGTTTAAATATGAGATCAAGTACCTAATGTGCCATAGATATATTAGAGTGTCGACATTATATCAAAATTCTATATAGATCCAAGGAGATCTAGATCTACAAATTAGCATGACAAAAAAGTAACTAACAAAGAAAAAATACAAATTATAAACATAAACAAATAAAATGAACTTGAAACTCACTTGAGAGAGTAATTAATTCCATGATTTGAATCCTTGAGCGCCATCTTTCACTTTAGCTTAGAAAATTTAGCCACTCATGTTTAAAAGTAAAGTAGTCATTTTATTTAATAAATTTTGCATAGTATAATAAAAGAAAATTGAAAACAAAGGGAAAAGAAAGAGATATTTTCCTAAAAGTCACTTTAGATTTACACCTAAAATGCACATCCCTAAAAGCCGCCACACAATGCTTTCTTATTTTCTTCTTCCTCCTAAAATCTAGTACACCCTTAATTGTGAGAGTTCTTGCCTTTATAAAGGTAAATTTTTAGTGATTAAATGTGGGTATTTAGATAATATTTTTTGTGAGCTTTAATCACAACCTTACAATGAGATTTAGTAATACAATCCAAGCGTCTTAATTTACAATCATTATGGATCGTTGGATTAAATGTAATGAATGGCTAAAATTAAAGTCAAAGTCTAAGCCTGTTTTTGCTCATTTGCCGAGGTTGTTGAGCTACCAATTTAATGTGTTAAATCTAGTACAATAAGGTGCATGTAAGCTCGAACACATGGCACGATCTCAACCGTTGACAAATAGTGCCGAATCAAAGGGCTAGCATTTCTTCCAAATGCTTTTGAATTTCCAGAATTCTAATTTAATATCCAAATTTTCAATCCTAGTGTGATTTAGGGATTTCCTAAAAATCACAAAAATCAATCTTAAAAACAAATAAACAATTCATAAAATAGGTTAGGCATTTGTAAATGTGATGAAATTGTTAGTGTTATCACCACTGTAAGTACAAAATGATGATTTTAACATTTATTAAATGTACACTTTTTACTAGTAATCAAAACATCTAAAGGGCGGGTTTTGACAAAATGCCAAAGGCACAACTCTACAAAAAAGACCTAAGTCCATTCTTTACAGATAATGTCCTAGACTCATTCTTTACAAAAAACAACCTAGGTCTAATCTTTACAAAGAATGACATAGGCATTTAGAAAATATTCCTAAGTTAAACACCTAAAGGGCAGGTCTTCGATAAAACAAGACCAAATTCATTCTTTACAAAGAATGGCCTGTATCTACCTCTTATGAATAACGACTTAGGTCCATTCTTTTAAGAGAATGTTCAAGGTACTTATATTTTCTAAGTAGAATGCACAAAGGTAAAGCTTTCGACAATTGCCAAAGTTGTGATTTTGCAAAGAAAGTCCAATGATTGTTCTTTACAAAGAATGACTTAGGTAATTTTCTTTTTCTTTTACAAATAATGACCTAGGTCCACTCTTCATAAAGAATGACCTAGGCACTTAGAAAATGTTTTTAAGT
This sequence comes from Citrus glauca, assembly GCA_029633175.1. Lineage (NCBI taxonomy): Eukaryota > Viridiplantae > Streptophyta > Magnoliopsida > Sapindales > Rutaceae > Citrus > Citrus glauca. Next base: position 7,246,656 of record JAQOOD010000004.1, on the reverse strand, counting down.
AGAATGCCCAAAGGGATCATCTTTGAAAAAAACGCTAAAAGCATGATTTTGCAAAGAAAGATCTAGCTAGTTTTATTATTCACAAAGAATGACCTAAACACTTAGAAAATATTTCTAAATATAAACCTTCGAGCCAACAAGCATCTTATGGAATGCAACTATAGGCAAATATAAGTTCTACAAAGTGTGCCTACAGGCAAATAAACAATCTACATAATGTGCCTATGAGTAAAGATACATTCTATGGAATATGCCTATGGGTAAATATACATTCTACAGGATGAGCATACAGGCAACTAAGCATTCTACATAATACGATATGTGATTTGAAATATTTAGAAATATTTGGCACAAAGGCTTCCTTTGACAATTGTGTCTTTTTACATAATAATTATCCGCAAAAACAAGTGATTTGAAATATGATTAGTATTAAAAATTATTTGATTATCAAACTATAAAATGTTATTTTTTGCTTATATTATAATTTATATTTGTGTTTATGTAATATATTAAGAATTATTAATTATGTCTTAACTATTTATTTTTATGTGTTTATTAGATAAAATATTAATTTCACGTAATTCAAGGCCTCAAACAGATAAATGAATGTCAAATTTAAATTATGGAGGTTTGAAACCCTTAAGATGAGTCAAGATTGGCCTAAAATTAAGCTTGTGCAAAAAAGTTGACTTTTTGTGTTGACAAGCACTAATTGGATGATAAAATGAGCTTACAATAGATATGAGTGCATTGGATATCTGTCAATTTTGACTAAATCTCAACCATTCATAATTCAATAACTACGATCATGCCACGTGGCAATGGTTGGTGAAGCAAGTTGTGGGATCCGAACCTTTGTATTTAGGTTGACTCGATCCACCCATTAACCCACCGAATCTCAACCGTTCTTTAATTAAATTGGAAGCTTTGCATGATGCCACATGTAATGTTGACTTTTCAAGTTTGACCAACCATTGGATCTTGATCTAATGGCTGTGAGGAGCACATGCATAAAGCTTATCTGGACCGCAAAACACTAGGTTATGAATGTATTTTTCTATAAATAGAGTCTCATTTTTATGTTTTGGGGTATCTCTCTTCTTCTCAATTTCCTTGTAATCTTAATTTTCTGTTGTGTTTTAATATTTTTCATAATTATTTTTTAAAATAAATTTAGTTTTATTTTCAATTTAGTTGTTTTGATTCCTTTTAATTATGAGTAATTTAATTTTAATAATTATTTTTATTTCAATTATTCTTAGCTAAATAATAACAGGTAGGGAAAGGTGAAACTATTAGGAAATAAATATGATTTAATTAAATTTTATTTTTAATTATATAAATTAAATTATTTCCTATTTAATTTTGAACATATTTTATATTTTGAAATTTTGATTTATTGTAAACAAATAAGGGAGATTGGCACAAAAAATTCTTAATATCTTAATATAAGGTATGAGAAAATGGTATTTTGACTTACTGTAAACAAATTAAATTTTGGCATAATAATAACTTATCCATAATAAAATTAATGAGAAAATAATAATAATTTATACAATTAATCTTTTGGGCAATAAATCTAAATAAAAAAATGGTAAAAAGAGTTTATTAAATTTTATTTACTACTAAGAGTTGATTCATAACCCTAACTAATTTAATTTCATAATTTCACTTAAATTAAATTGCATATATTCAAGTTTTATTTTCATTTTTTAGATAAAATAAAATGAATTAATTAATCTTTTCTCTGTAAATCGATCTCAAACTCACTGAATTATAATATAATAAAATACTCTTAATTTGGGAATTAGAAATACTTTTAAATTGTGTCAAAATATTCTCCTCAAGGAGAAAATAATCCACAAAACCTGATTTAAAAGAAAGTCCATAACATAAATCGGTCACTGTATATTGAGCAAAAATTTGTATCAACACATATCATTAATTTTGTAATTCATCAAAGAGTCCTAGGAATTCATGATGCAAAGACTGTTGGAATAGAGGAAGTTAGTGTGCTAGTGCAAAGTATTTGTAGTTAAAAATATTTGGCTAAAGGTTAGGGTAAATAAGAGAGATTTTATAAGAGAGCAATTTTGAGCATTTTTTATTATGCTTTTAGCTTCATTCTTACAATTAGAGACATGGCCATGTATTTATAGCCGTTCAACCAACTTTCATATAACTATGCTTGGATCACACATTTGAATAACCTATTTCTAGCACACAATTTACATGCCACTAACTTAAGATACTTGACTAACATAATTGGCTAACACATTGCAATGTTACGCTATCTTATAAGAAAATTGCTTGTCCTATCTGTCTTCCTCAATAGAGCTGGCTGCCTTGCCACTTGATGGAAAGCACACTCTCCCCATAGCAATACAGCCATTTCCAAGATCTAAACCTTTCGTCAAACCCAATATACCTCAACTCTTGGGTATTAAGATCACACAGCATGACATCATGAGACCGCCGAGTCTCCATAAAGATTGAACGATTCTTCCACAATCGAAGTGTACGGTAAACATTTAGAAAAGGTCCAACGATCGCTAGTTTTGTCCAACAACTCTGGTGCTTCATCAACCATATGTGATAACAACCACTGAACCTATTTTCAGTTATCAAATGAAGAGACTCCTTGTATACTCCGGCAATATGAGGACGATAATTTTCATTGTTATGAGGGCACGGGACTTTCGTCCCTTCGAACACCTCATCACGCGTATGAAATGAAAGAATCACTTCTTGTTGATCATTGCACGGGTGGAGCCAACCAATAACAAACTCCATTAATATATGTGTCGACTCCCATGGGGACATCAAGTCTACAATACCGAGAGCTCAATCATCTATTTTTGAGTATCTCCAAGAATCAGTGCTTAATGTGTACAACGCAATGTGTGAATGTAAATATGGACCAGTTTCTGTACTTGCATTATTACACAGTTCAAATATAAAAACCATCTTGTAATCATTATTCACTGGATCTAACTCAAATCTAATGCCTACATTCCAAACTACTTCTTGGATTCCTATTTCAAAGATATCTATAAGTTCAATGTTACATTTTGGAAGAGGCCTAAGTTCTCTAGTCGCCGGGTTCCACAAATCTATGCAGGAAGGTGTGTAAATACAAAACTATCCCTTATAAGGACCGCAGGTAAAAGGAGTCCAGTCATCATGATCTTTGGAAATCTGAGGTTCAAATACCTGATATGATGATAAATCAGTCAAAGTTTCATCTGAAAATAAGGCGAATCTCTGGCTTTCAAAACCAAAAGTATTGTACTCAACAAAAAGACGAGCATTTTCATCGTTGTAGTTCTTGAGATGCCTTGAAATAAAACTAGGACTATTAATTAATGTGCACCAAAATTTACAATTACACTTGAATCGAATTAAAGATTTCACCGGCAGCCTTGTTAGAATTTCAATGGTTACATCTTCATAAAGAATCTTCATTTTGGTTGGCCAACAATTTTCAATTGATAAATGCATGGTTTCGAGCAATTAATAAATTAAAGCTAATTTTCAATTGATAAATGTATGTATTTATAAAGCTCAATTCGTGAATAAGCGATGATTTCGCACCTT